>JAOWBW010000415.1:43787-454782 GCA_026119855.1 Campanula takesimana
GTGCCTTTTATAGACTCGTTCCTCAATCAGTACGTACCGAGAGGCTAGCCTTTGCAGAGCTGCTTGAGACTTCTTATTGCTATTCTCGGGATAAGTGCCATCTTTGAGGAAATTCATGATATCCGAAACCACGGAGAGTTTGTTTGAACCTCGTTGATCTCGATACTCATGCAATTTGCCGGACTGTTCCTTCGAGCAATTTTGAAGGGCTTCACCATTTTCCCTTTGGGCATTTCGACTAATGAAGCTATAGTGGCCAATGCATCGGCGAAGCGATTTTATCCTTTGCAGGTAGTTGAAAGTGATCTCTTGGAATTGTTCAACCCAATTCTTCAAGGTGCTGACCATACTGTTGGAGATCGGGTCTTGGTTCGCCACTTACCCGATTGCTGATTGATAAGGAGCAAAGAGTCGCCGAATAACTTCTAGTTCCGTGACGTTTCTTTCGAGAGCTGCTTCGAGCCCTGCTATGCATGCTTCGTACTCGGCAATGTTGTTGGTAGCTTCGAATTCCAGGCGGATGGCAATGGGAGTGTAGATGTCCTTTTGGATCGACAAGCAATACCCCTATACCAAAACCGTGTTTATTGGCGGCGCCATCGAAAAAAAGGTTGCCACTTATTTTACTTGGTTGCAGTACAAATTAAATGCTCGTCGGGGAACTGTACGTCTTCCCCCTTCACTTCGTCACACGGGAATTCGGCAAGCTGGTCACTGAACACTTTCCCCCTGACGGGTTTTAGTGTGACGTAAGTGATATCGTAGCCGGCGAGCATGAAGTACCATTTGGCTATTCTTGTTGACATGAAAGGCTTCTCGAAGATGTACCGGAGCGGTCTCCACCTTTGCTACAGCTTCGACCTGAAAAGCTTCCATATAGTGTTTGAGCTTTTGAGTAACCCAAACCAATGCTGCACATGACTTCTCTAAGACAGAGTAGTTCTTTTCGCCTCCTTGGAATCGGCGACTGACAAAGTAAATGGCATTCTCCTTTGTGGACTCCCCGTTGCTCTTGTACTAACATAGCCCCTAGGGCTTCATCATTGACAGTGAGATAGAGCAAGAGGCTTCTAGAACAGGAGGGCACGTCAAGTAATGCTTCACTTGATCGAAGGCTTCTTGGCACGCGTCGGTCCATTCTAGAGCCACATTCTTCTTGAGTAGCTTGAAGATTGGCTCCTCGCACATGAAGTGAGTTGGTGCACAAACCGACTGATGTACTGCAGTCTGCCCATGAAACCTTTGATCTCTTTCTGCGTCTTTGGAGGAGGCATGTCAATGATTGCTTTGATTTTGGAGGGGTCTACTTCAATTCCCCTTTCAGTGACCATATAACCAAGGACTTTGCCTCGGATAACCCGAACGTGCACTTCGCAGGGTTGAGCCTCATCTTGTGTTGACGAAGCCTTTCGAAGAACTTGCGGAGTCGATTAAATGTTGACCATCGGTCCCTTTGGAGTGATGATCATGTCGTCACATAGACCTCGATTTCTTTGTGAATCATATCGTGGAACAAGTCTGTCACGGCTCTTTGGTAGGAAGCCCCAGCGTTTCTTAACCCAAATGGCATGACTGTGTAGCAAAAGGTACTCCACGTGTTGTGAAGGCTGTCTTATGTTGATCTTCTTCGGCCATGAGAATCTGATTGTATCCGGAGAACCCATCCACGAAGGAGCGAACCTCATAGGCAGCCAGTGGAGTCGACCAGCATGTCGATGTTAGGGAGTGGAAAATCATCCTTTGGGGAAGCTTTGTTCAAATCCCGGAAGTCCACGCAAACTCGAACCTTGCCGTTTGCCTTTCTGACTGTCACGATGTGGGCTAACCATGTCGGATACTCGATAACCTTGATGAAACCCACACTGAGGAGCTTCTCAATCTCTTCTTTGACTTGCAGAGAACCATTCTGGCTTGATCTTTCTGAGCTTCTGCTTTACCGGCTTGCATCTTCTCTGATCGAATCCTGTGCTCCGCTACCTTTCTGTCCAAACCCGGCATGTCTTGTATGACCATGCGAACACATCCACGAACTCCCGTAGTAGTGCAGTCAATCTGTCTCTGTCGTCCCCTTGAAGAAGCTTCCGATCTTAGTTTCTCTTGCTCTTCTTCGGTACCCAGATTAACCATGCAATCTTCGTCAGCCTTTGGACCATTTTCACCACGACTACGGACTTGGTGAGCAGTTCATTTAAGTATGTTGTGTTTTCGTGGTCTATTTCATCATAATTTGAATCGTTATTAACTTGTTTGTTAAGTTCATTATTAGTTAATTCATCATTTATATCAAATTTTTCATTAGCAAAGAAAGGAAACACACGCTCGGCTATGGCCGCCAAATCCTCTTGGGTGAGGGTATTAGAGACACTCTCGGACTCGAAAGTAAGTGTGAGCCGCTCTTCCTTTGTTGCTGTGCGTGGTATGCAACCCATTTCTTGGACTAAGAATTCTTCAGATACCACGGGCCCTTTCGTAGAATACCAATTGTTGATCGGCTCGGAGCTTGGCGGGATCTCACTGATAGTCTCGTTCATGATGACGGTGTCATGGATGGCGTTGACTTGGCATTCATTCATTATGGCAAGCTCTTCGAACATGGAGGCTAAATCTGTTAGTTCTTCCCCCACGGTGATTTCTGTCTCGGATTCTATAGTCACCTTCCTTCCCCACCATTCACGGGCGACATGGGAGTTGGTTCCCTTCGGATTTCTGGATCTCACAATCGGAGAAAATTTCGAGACCGGGCTTTTTGACACCCTTATTGTTAACCCATGGCTCGGGAAAGATCATGTATGGAAAGTCTTCCCCTTGGCGCACAAAATAGCCATTCAACGTTTTGCGGTAAGGCCTTAGATTAGGGACCTCATAACGACGGCCTTCTTTACGAGCTCGGGCCCTTTCGTTCTTGATTGCTTGCTCTTGTTTCAAGTCTTCTTTGGAAGGCTCGTACCCCAAACCGAAGGTGTCTTTGACGAATGGGACTTGCACAGGATGTAGGATTCCTTGTTGATATTTCCCTAGGCCTAAACCAGGGAAGTAGTCCATATTCCTCATCATGCGGAGGACTTTGTGTTGATGGGGGTCCATGATCCGTTTCCCCCTTCTTTGTCAATGGCGTTGATTGAGACGCCGGAGAGAGTGGAGTCTGGTAAACCATGCTGAACTTGGTGGACGGGCTCACCTTTTCTGTGGATAGTGACGTTTTCAGCCATGACGGTCACTATTTCATCACCATTTCGGATCTTGACACATTGGTGGAGAGTTGACGGGACGGCCTTAGAGCTATGAATCCATGGTCGGCCCAAAAGCAAGTTGAACGAGGCCGGGATATCAAGCACTTGGAATGGAACGGACATGACCATGCTCCCAAACTCGATGTCTATTTCGATCATGCCCATGACTGTACGGGCGGTGCTTGTCATAACCTCGGATTACTTGAGTAGAGGCTTCAAATCGGAATCCTTAAGCCCCAGTATGCCCATGATTCTGCCAGGCATGAGATTGAGTGCGGAACCACCGTCCACTAAGACTCTTGAGACGGGCCTCCCCCTTGCTCGTACCTTGAGGTAATAGCTTCGTTGTGGTCGGAACCAAATGGTGGAAGGTCTATATCGGCAAAGGTGATGACGTTGCCAAAATGAATGTGACCGATCATTGCCGTGAGGTCCTCGGAGTAGTATCGGGAGAAACTGATGTATCATCGAGATTGCGGATGACAAGATCTCGTGCTTCTTTGAGGATGCAATGAGGTCCCAAATAGAGATGTTGGCTTGAGTTTTCTTGAGTTGGACAAGTAGAGGATCTTCGGGAGTGTCGCGAGCTTGCGACCTTTGAGAAGAGGAGCTCGGTGCGGAAGTGGAAGGGTTGCTTGCTATGACTCGACCGGATCGAGTTAGCATGTTGACATTCCCATCTTGCTTCCTTTTCCTATTCTCTAGTACTTCCCTCATTACCTCATCGTAAGTTACAACATAGCAAGAATTGTCAAGTTTATTCATAACATTGGGGCCCCCATTCACAATTGGGATTGAATGGGTGGTCCCCTCGAGTTCTCCTATCTCTATTACATTGACATGTTCGCCATTAGTCACTACAAATTCTTTCTTATCTATGAGATCTTGAATGACATTGCGGAGAACGAAGCAATCCTCGGTGGTGTGGCCACTATATTGGTGGTAGCCACAATATTTGTGGTGAGCATGATTGGGGTGGACCGTCTTGGGTTGGTACCCTTGCACGGGTGTGACTTGACCCTTTGCCTTGAGGACTTCGAACACTTCGGTTTGAGTCATGCCTTGGAGAGGCGTGTAGACACGGTCATTTCGAGACTTCTTCCTTGGGTGGAGGAACCTTTTTGTAATTCCCCTTATCGATAGTGACGGCGTTGACCGAGGCCTCTTTTGTGGAGTTGGAAGCGGCCTTGTAGCGGTAGCTAGGAGTGGCCTTCTTAATCTCCTTGAGCAAGTCATCCATGCGTACCCCCCCCTCATACATTTGGGAGAAGTCGGAGTAGCAAGCCCCACTTAGGTGGGTGCGGAGATCAATCTTGAGACACTTGAGAAAGATGTCCATTTGCTCTTTTGTGTTCGGCCTCTCAACAATTTCAGAGAGTTTGTCATTCCATCTCCTTGTGAAGTCAATGAAGGACTCGTTGTCTCTTTGAGTGGTATTCTCGAGCTCTTTCCTTGTGGGCCGGTGAGTGGTGTTGCCTTGGTATTGGTTCTTGAAGGCAAGCATGGCGGAGTCCCAATCAAGACGGACAGTGAGCGGGAGAGTAGCATACCAATCTTTTGCCGCCCCTCGAGAGTGAGAGGAAAGCATTGAGCCATCACCTTGGGGGAGACCTTCTTCGGAACCATTGCCCAAATATAAGTCTCAATGTGAGCCATGGGACAAGAGTTGCCCTTGAATTTGCTTATGTCGGGCATCTTGAACTTATCGGAAGAGCGGCCATAGTACTCATGAGGATGGATGATTGATAAAGGCTTGTGTCGGAGCCTTTCCCCATGTTGAGCCCATTGAATTTTTTGTCGATGTAGGCTATGATAGAATCCACCATTTTGGGCTCATTGTTCTCGGAACTCGGCTCCCCCATTTTCTTGGTGCGGGTGTTGACATAAGGACTTTTGAACAAAACCCTCGGTCCACTCGGATTCATCATCATTATTCTTGTCTTCCCCTGGCAAGGTTAGTGAGCTTTTCTTTCATTAGCTCCATCTCGGCCTCGTGGGCCTCCCTTGGCTGTCGAGGTGGGATTGCCAAATGTCGTCTTTGCTTTATGCCTCCTTATTAAGGGTGGAGACTTGCTCTTGGAGGAGTTGGACCATGGTTGAAAGCTGTTCGAGAGACATGGTGTTGCTGCGGCCGGTCATGGTTGATGTAGGAGCTGTTGGAGTGATCTCTTCACGGACTAACCGATTTGCCGAATCCCGGTAGACTTTGTAAGTACAATTGAACCTATATTGCAGAAGAGGCCCTTGTCAGTCTTGAGTAACACTTGCGGTCCATGAAGAGGCTTAGAACACACAGTTGGGCACACGACTCGAACCACATGAGAAAAGACATTTTTTTTTTTTTTTATAAGTCGGAGGGAATGGATCCCTTTTGGGGTTTCTAAGAAAATAATGGAATCGTCACACTAGTATATAGACCATCTCGCGGTCCCATATACTCATCGGATTCCATCGCGCTTGTGAATCCTACATGTATCGGGATTAAACTAAATTAATGTAGTAAAGCATACATGCGGGGACAGATTTTTATTTTCGTCCAAAATAACCACTTTTGGGGACGGATTTTTATTGCGTCCGTTTCAACAAGTTGGCATGTATGATTTGAAGACATAGTTTAGGGAAATCTCGGTACATGGAACCGACTTGAGTCACGGAGTGTTAGACCCTAACTAGAATTGTGTGGCTTGTGCTCGGCTTGAATATGAGGCTCAAAGGTCACCCCCGGCATGTAGTCTTGAACTACGCCACGGGCTGAGTTTACCGCTTCGAAAGAGCCAAGGTCTGGTGGAGCTTGAAACTTTCTAGGACGGGCCTCGACGGGTTTGGGGTTGGACTTGTGCGACTCGATAGTGAGCAGTTCATAGGAATATGTGCATGTAGTGTGAGGTCTAACAAGTGACAATTTTTTTATTTTATTTTTTTGAAAAGAAAGAAAAACACACAAAACACATAAGCACATAAATTACAACTCCCGAATCACCCGTGTGACCGGTAAATAAAACACAAAATTAAAACAGTCCGAGGTTCAATTCTGTTCTGATGCAGGCAACTGTGCCCACACCCCACTGTTCTGCTCAGTCACTGAAACCTGTTTCTGTTCTGGGAACCAACCCAGAAGCGTGCGCCTCTGAGTGTTGATATGAGACGCGCGCGCATGGCGCAATGCTATTAGGAGGCGCGCGCTTCTGGGCACACCTGTCAGAATGTCAGATTTTGGACTCAGGGGATTGCCCTGGTCCTATGTGCATATTGTAACCCCTGCAGAAATGATTAGTGCAGAATAGCAGAAGAAGAAGATGCAGAACATGAAGAAGTGGGCGATTCTGGTCCTTGATGCGGGATGCGCGCGCCTTAGGCTGAAGAGGCCAGAAGGCGCGCGCCTCCCCATCAGGAATCAGAATGCCCAGAAAGATGTAGATTTTGATCAGATGCAAGTTTAAACCCTCAAATCTCCCAGCGGAGTCGCCACTGTAGATACCCCGGGGAACACGGCTTGGCTAGAGCGGTGAATTATCCTAGGATGTCTAACTTGTTTTTAGAGTCGCCACCTATGTTTTGAGGAACATAAGAAAAACCTATTGATAATAGCCTAAGTTTGATTACGAAAACAGAGATTCTTTGTTTTGAGGTTCGGGGGTTAGATTACGAGATGGGAAGTACCGAAACACCCATCTCGCCCAACTAAAGTTGGTCTTGCTTGATCAAAATCTACATGAATGATAACGTTCTTCTTCTTCTTCTTCTTTAAATCATAAAAAAAGGGGGTTTTAAAATAGAGTTTGGAATGTAGGAGATAACTCCTTAACCAACCTCAATGAGATGAGGTGATCATTAGAGTCATGTCCCAAAATGATTTGGGTGATGCACATTTGATTAGAGTAAAAGAGAGAGAGGAGATGAAGTAGAAAAGAAAGGAAAAGATGGACTTTTACCTACAATTTGAAGACCTTCAAATATTGCTTGATGATATCATTGGAGAACCTTTAGAAAGTGGTTTTGGTATAGTTTTTGTAAGTTCAATTTCCGGTCCTTGAAAATGGAGGTAAAGGGAGGTTTTTATAGGTGAAAGAGGGGTGTTTTTGTGCCAAAACTCAGTCACCAAGAAATCCTTCCCGGGCAAAATCCTGTAAATTGAGCAAGGGAGAGAATCCTGGCAGAAATCTGTAACTGACGCCCAGAGGCGCGCGCTTCCTGCTTTGGGGGCGGGAGGCGCGCGACTCAGAGAAGGCAATTTTGACAGAATGGACTAGAAAGTCAGCCCTGTCATTCAGTTTAGTCCCTGGACTTAACGAAGTCAGTCAGGAACTTAACGGAAGTGACAGAAACCAACGAGAAACACTTAAAATGGGAGAAACACAAGATCAAATGTGCAATCGGGGTGAGCGGTCCAAGGCGGGGTGTCTACAGATACATGAGTTATATGCATATATTACATGTGATCATATCATGTTGGGTAATGATTTACTGACAGAAACGAAGTAGTAAATATTGGTCTTTCCTTCATACCTTCACACAGCTCCACAAATTAAGATCAATACCCCATCTGTGGACCAAATCATTCTGTATTATAAAGTCAAGGCATGTGTGAGGAAAGATTAACGGATTGAACTGCCGTAATGCTACTCAAAAATCTTGTTTTAGACTTTCATATTCTCGATTAGAAAGATTAAAACATGTTCTAAACAATAATTTTGCATTAAAGAAATGTCACAATTCCACATATAGTAGTAAATTAACACAATGCAAACACCAAAAATGAGAAATGTATGACAAAGGCACATTAATTTAAACTATGATGTTCAAATCATCAAACAAGTAGTTATTTTAAAAAATGAAAATAAATTTCAAAGCATGTAAGAAAACGAGTATAGAATATTAAATTAAGTTAATATATTATTTCACGCCTATAATTTCATACCTAGAGATGAACATAAAAGTCAGAGATAATTAAAACTTTAAAGAGCAAGAAGAGAACGTAAATAGCAAACAAAACCAAAGTAAATTGGGGAACTTATTTGCCTTCGTTTGTCATTTGTCGCACTTCCTTCATTTCGTCCGCTTAAGAGAAACTAAGATTATCTTTCTTTCTCTTGCACGCCACAAGCTATCTTTAGTTCTTTACCCCAGATTTTCTTTTCCAAAATGACCCAGTTTAAGTTTTGAAATTAAAATTACAATAAGGCCTAAGTTAACATTACATTTATTCTTACTACGCCTCACGCCAATAGTCATAACTAAGAAATGCGTTGCCTGTGCCAAAAGACGTACAATAGCCCGCCTCAATACCAAAAGGCGGCTGACCCCGAAAGGCGCCAAAGGCGGGCGGAAGAGGCGCCAGCCTTTCACAACTATTACCTCAATGGAATTTCCATGAATTTCATTGAGATGAAAATCTGAGTAAGGTTCAATAATCCCTGGGGCAATCTTGCTGCTCCTCGTGGATTTGTTCCACATATATCTGCATTTCAGACAGTAAGCACTGAAGTTTCGTCCACAAGTTAGTAAGATAACATTACCTTTTCATGCATGGACCTTGATCTGAAATGTTGGCTCAAACTTGAAAATTTTGAGCTATAGTTGTTGTGTCCAAATGGAGAAAAATGGAATTTAGGCATCTGAATTTGCAAAAAGTAGGAAGCTATTGTTAAATCAATATTTTCTCTATAAATTGGAGCACGTGCTTGATATTTCCTGTTTATGTGAATCTACCTTATTGATCTGAATCCCATGGAATGATGAACCAATGATATATCCTATAACAATACTGCATAATACTAGTACAAGCTGTAAATTTGTTGGTTTCCTGTGAATACAAGCCATCAGTGGAACTTCCACTGTGGTATTAGACTCTGCTTGTGTCTGCATGCAGGTTTATAGTTCAAAGACAGGTATTTTGTTTATTTGACCTACCTATGTTGTCTATACTAATGAAAAAAAAAAATATTCTCAGAAACATTATATGGGTAGAGTCACACTATGATCACTTGATTGAGGAACATTGATACTCGAGTGCTGGTAAATACAAAAGAGAAGATGACAGTATATTTGTTATTTTTCCTTTTCGAATGAGAATCTCCTTGTTAATGGGGTCCCAAAGTCAGTATGATTTTAATAATTTGAGAGTGAAATAAAACTGTTTATCAAAATGTGTGTGTGTGTGTGTGTGTGTGTGTGTGTGTGAGAGAGAGAGAGAGAGAGATCTATGTTCATTTAAAGAGTGGATTTAAATTCATTAATAAAGCATATGTTGATGTAACTGTAGATTTGTTTGACAATATGTTCAACTCCTTAGTAATATTTGTTCTTAATTTCAACTTTGTCAAATTTATGACTTAAAAATAAAACGTAGAGGATAGGATCCAAGTGTGTCGTGGAGTTACAAGAAATGCTCTCTCTCTCTCCAAAAAAAAAAATCCCAAAACTAATTATTTAGCTCATGGTTCTTAAGATGCTACCCTGTGTTTGGTATCATCTGATGATAAAAAATAAAAGTAGACTAGTTATAATCAGGTGGCCAACATCTGTCCAACAGAACCATATCTTTTAAGGCGACCAGGTGGTACTAAGAAGAATGCAACCTCTGTTGATCATAAAGTTTTATCCTTTACTAATGACAATCTTTGTTGGAAAACTATTTGATAGCAAGAATGTGATTAATCTCATTTGATACTCTCACAGTCTTATCAATCTGATATATGCCGAAAATAATGTTATTTACAATCTGATAAGCTCTTCTTATTTGCTCTTAATAAACAATATATGTGTTTTTCTGGTCCTAGAAATTTATTGGCTTGCAATTTCAAGGGTATGCTACCAGATGAGTAACCAGTAATCAGAAGATCTGCTCGACTAGGTCGTGAATATTGGTAGTAGAACTTTTGATCTATTCCCCTTCACTTGTGCTTTTGTATCTGGAAAGTACTCGCTACCATCCACATGATCCTCAACATTGCCATCCTTTTTCACATTCACAGGGTAAGCAGCTAGATGGACACCATCCATGTCTACAATGTCATCTCCAGAATATATTTTCCACATTTTCTCTCCTATGGAGCGCATCTTCTGCACGCACTCTAAACTCTCTGGTGCTTGAAAGAGTTGTTCCACCTGTCCAGTATGCTCGTACCAGAGGGACATACGGTAAGCATGTATTTCACCATTCCTTAATCTGTTCTCCTCATTTTGCAACTGGTAGCATCCTATTGCTATTTCTGTGTCTCGTTGCCCATCCATGGATCTTTGGTTTATGTTTGCAGATCCGATCAACATGTACGCATCATCCACTGAAACAATGAATGCCATAGCAGCATCAAGTTAGCTAGCATGTCAAGGTGCGTATTCTTCAACCTCTTGCTCTCGTTTTTTGATCAATCAAAAACTCATTTGGGTGCCTTTTTGTATGTTTTAAGAAATACTACCTCCGTCCCAGCTCAATGTGCACTGTTTGACTTTTCTGGTCAACTTGACTGAACTTTGACCTTAATTTTATGAAAATCTATATATCTCTATTTAATTTTGAAAGATGTTATTGATACTATTCCTAATAATAAAACAATAACAACATTTAAAATTGTATAATAATAGCAAGATTTTCACAAAAATACGGTTAAAGTTCGAATGAATTGACCACATGAACAGTAAAAGTGCACATTGATCTGGGACGGAGGTAGTATTTCTGAATTGAGTCATTTCTCAAAATTGGGTGTAAAATAGAAGAAATATGAGAACTGTAAGCAGAAGCAACTAGTCACTTGAAATGCATAATTGTTTTTAGTGTTTTTTTGTGTGGCCAAATTACATTTATCCACTCAAAGTATCAACCAAATCCCACTTTGCACCCAGTTTGAAAAGTGGGTCTGTTTGGTAATTTAATTTCCAAATCGTCCCACTTCACCCTGGCACTTTCCAAATCATCCCTCTTTACTCCCTGGTCAATTGCCTAAGGGGGTAAAGTGGGACTTTCAAGATTAAAGTACCAAACAAACCCACTTTTTAAATGGTGCAAAGTGGGATTTGGTGGATTATTTAGGGGGATAAACGTAATTTGGGCTATTTTTTTTCAAAATAATAATAATAATAATCTGAAAACAAAGACCAGTTGCAAAAGAGCGAAAGATAGGTAAAGCTGGTACCCAAGAACTGGTATACCCATTCAGTCACAGCGATACCGTTGCATAAAAAAATGAAAATGTTCAAACAGTTAAAAGGGTTGTGGTGCGTACCTATCATGAGCTTGGAATGAACATAAATCATGAACCTCCTATGATTTTGAGCATTCCAGTATGGTGTTGCAGGGTGAGGTGAAAATGGAGGAACAAACTCACCGTTCCGTTTCACTTCCCTGTTAGCAAGGCAAAAGAAATTTAAGTAATCTTTCGGTGCCATTGCTCTCCACTATCTTTTAACGCTTCTCCTATCAACCTATACATCATCCTCATTGTTTCCCTAGTCCAATGCAGTATATCCTGCACTGATTCACTTTCAGGTACTCCTTCCGGCCACATAGGTATCATATGTAGACTCCAAACCTCTCCTTTGCCTTAATCTTATTTACTACCTTAAGTGCGATTTCAATAGGGATTAAGTTTCTGCAGCCAGAGTGTTGATCATTCTCCCATAAATGACACCCTCCAATGAAATATTGGTTCTCAATATATATAAATCTTTCTGCACGCCTTATTGCTTCGACATAGGCTTCATGGATGCTTTCCTCAGCATTAAAGCTACTTCGCAAATGACTTGCTGATACATGGTCGATGGACCTTAGAACTTGAACTTTCCAATCCCTTTCTGTGGGAATACTTGTATTAGGAGGCTCAAGGGAAAGTCCTTCCATTGTACGAGCAGGGACTAACAAAGAGTGGTCAGATTGTTTTGTCCAACGTTGCTCGAAATTGGTCATTATATCCCAAGCAGCTTCTCCTCTAATACTAGCATGAGCATCATGCCATGGCTCTCTCGGGCCACCTTTGTGAAGGCCAGCTCCAGCAATACTTGTCTGATAGAAATCTTGAGCATGTGCTTCGGTATTAAGTGTTCGAAACAAGGAATGCTCTTCTGTATCATATCGACGTCACATAGATCTAAGCCACCAATAAAACTCATTATCTCACGATTGTTTGATGACAAGTCTCCTCGGGTGTCCACAGTTATGGTTTTCTGATGGTGAGTGAAGAGTGTGGGGAACTTGTGATTTAACTTAGGGCACAGTTTGCATATCACTTTTGTGCTTCTGAAATATGCAAATGCATCCTCACATTGTGTTCCCATTACTCCTTTGTTCTTAATGATAGGTAGTGATGTTTCATCGTCCCAAATCAAGATTCTCACTGCTACACCTTCCTCTGCTTTCCGCTTCAGTAACTCCCAAGCTTTACTCCTCGTGCATGTGGAATCTCTGTTTGAGAATCACGGACCTGCACTAGCAAATATTGGTTTGAGTTGTTCTTGTAGTTCTGAAAATAGGAAGAAAATGGATGGGAGTCAGAAATTATGTTTTTAGCATACCAGAACCACGTTGGGGTTGAAAGACCATCCTGCAATGTAAATCAAATGTTTTGCACCTTCAATTGCTATAAACACATCCTCCCACAGTTTCCTTGTTGACCCGCAAAGATTAATGGTGGTTGGAAAGTAGTATGATGATGAGCATCTTGATATAGTGTAATACTGCAGTTGGACCGTTGTGGAAATGTAGCATTTCTCAGCCCATGGAATCATGATTGCTTTTATCAAGTATCTTTCCCATCTTGGTTCGAGCTCTGCTGGTTTAAACCATAACATGAATCGTAGTTTGAGTTCTGGATGTGGCTTCCCGTTTTCCATGCACAATGGGAAAAACCCATTGATCAAGCTGGCTTCGTTCAATAGTTGATGACCCTGAATGTGAAACTTCCCCAAGATAGAGCACTTTGTCTTGAGGGTGAGGGTGATAGTTGAGTCGGGCGAATGAGCACAGAGAATTTGCAAGGTTTGGTTCCAAACTCGATTACTTTCATGGCTAGTTGATGCCATCTTTTTATGGTTTATCTTAATAGTCACGTAAGCGGGCTTCCCACTAGCAAATATGCACTGCATGAAACAGAAGTTTATTTAGGCCCTGATGTTATCTATTTAGAGCAAGAACTTGAGGGTCTTATCCGAGTGTTCTATATGTAGTTTTGGCATCATCTAAAGGACATATTGCGGTTATAAGTTGATAAACGCGTTCTTGACCCCCCCCCCCCTTTTCTACTCCTTACCGCCCAAAAAGTAAAAAAAATAAAAAAAAATAAAAAAAAATTAGTTATATAAGTAAGAAGACAAAAGGCACACTTTAGCAGAGTTTATGACAGGTTGGAACTTTGGGAGGCTCTATATTGCGATGAAATGTTCTCTCATAATAGGCTTTTGGTTTATCTGATGTCTACGTTAATATATCAAGTTTTCAGCCTTTCCATGAATTTCTTGTAATTAAGTACTCTGTATAGGATTTACAAAACAGAAGAATTACCATGCCTGTGATTAAGCAACATTCGAGGACACACTTACATTGAATGGAAAATGGGTTCGTAAGGTGTAGCATGAAAAATTGTAGCTTCAAGTGTTCCATGTAGGAAGTTGTGCTTTCCGTTGATCATTTTAGCTTCCATAAATCTGTTCTGATCAGTTTAGAGGAGAGGAAAAGAGAACCTTGCCTGATTTAGCAGCATTTTTGTCCTCATATAAAAGGTAGGTAAATCTGTTATCTTAATAAAACGAAACAATACTTGGAATGCAATTGAGTAGGTTGGGAGCTTGGGAAAACTTGTGAATTCTGGAACATTAGTCTTAGAGGCAACCCTCAAGTCTACCATATTAGCTTTTGCTTCAAGTTGAAGTTGGTTAATGTTGCTGCTAAATTTGTAAACAAAATCAAATTCTTTTTCTGTATCTATCACTTTCATAATCCCATTCCCGGTTCCCAAAGTATGAAAATTTGACCACTTGAATTGTTGTTAAAATCTGCATAGCTTTAAGATGACTTAACTCTTAGTACTCAGAGAAACATCTTGGTTTTTGCGAACTTAAACAGTCTAGAAGTTTTTCTAGTTTCAGTCTGAAGTTTGTCTGTTTGAATCTTGTTTTTACTTCATTCTATGGGCATTTCATTCAAAAGGTTTGTGATAATGATGTACTCTCCGTCCCTAAAAAATGTCCAAAAAAAAAATCCTGAAATTCTTTGGACGTTCATTTGGGGACTGGGGGGGGGGGAGTACATAAAATGCTTTAGAGTATTTCAATATTGTGCAGTATAAGACTTCAAAGTATCTTCTGTGCAATTATGTACAAATAAATGCCTTATTACTCTTTTCCATTTCACACAGCTAATGTGACTACTCACTGTTACCTTTTTGTAATCATAATTTAATTCAAATGTGCAGATTTGAATTAAGAAATTTCCTTGACCTTCCTCGCATTTTCTTGTTCCTGCAGACGGCCAATTTCCTTTTTTGCCGACAGTGTACAAATCTCATAATCAGTCGATCACATGTGGGGAATGAGACCAAAGCATGTTTCAACATCACTTTCCAAAAGTAGAGGTAAACTTTCTAACTCATGAATACATTTCAACTCCATTGTTACATTTACAATTTCTATTGAGTATGACTTCAGATAGCTACCATTATCCCATTGCTTATGCTGGAGTTTGTACCGTTAAACAAAGTAGTCCAATATTGATTGATTATCCAGTTTGTTAATTCAAATATTTAAAAATAAATAAAAATTAATGTGAAACAATTTTTAGCATCAAAGTACTCTGAATGAAAAGTTGGATCTTAAATAATTTTAGTAGTGCAAGTACACTTACTATAATCGTACCTAAGTTTGAAACCCTAAATAGACTGCTGATAATAAGCAGGGGGAATGTGATAGAGTTTATTGCCACTTTGACCTGCGTACTATTAAAAGATTGACGATTTGCCCCCGTACTAAAGAAACTCACACTATGACCTGCGTACTATGGTTTTAATAAAAAAGTGCCCAAGGATAACGATAACCCGTTAGAAATCTAACTGCTGTCAACATATGTTAAAATTGTAACGAATTTATAGTAAAAAAAATCAAATGTGACCCTGATATTGATATTAATGTCGTAAAGGCCCAATAAATATTTTATATTCACATTTGTTTATATACTCCCTCCGTCCCAGCACAAGTGACACTTATTTCCTTTTTGATCTGTCCCAACACAAGTGACACTGCCCAAAATAGAGTATTTGTTATTAAGAGAGATCAAATAGAAAAAGTAAATAAATTATTCAATTAATATTAATTTTAAAATGAATTTATAGTAATTTATATCTCAAAAAATATTTATATTTTAATTAAAATAGTTATCATTTACTTTCTCCACCAACTCCCACCATCTCAAAACCACCATCACCCACCAGTTCATAGCCACCACCATCCACCATCTCAAAACCACCACCATCCACCATCTCAAAACCACCGCCACCCATCATCTACAAACACCGCAAAAAAAAAAAAAAATGAATTAAACACAATGATCACCTAGGAATCAAAATAGTGTCTTCAGAGATCTGAAATCAACAAATCTCATTATTAACCAGAACAACAAAACTGACTAGCAAACAAAATCAAATCCAACATAATCTTCAAATCTGGAAATCGGTCACACACACAACAGCAAAAAATCAAGACAAATCGGATTTTGAAATCAGGTCCTAGTGCCGGAATACTGACTGACTTTAAGGCTTGAAGATGGCACTAGGATTTTGAGATTTATTGATTGCAAACTGGGAGAGTCTGAGAGACGATCCAGACATCCAGATCTGGCCAAAGAAAGACGACCGGAGGTGGTGAGAGAGGGTGACAATGTGTTTCCAACGGCAAGTCCATCACCGTCACCGTTGCCCAGCTCCATGTGTTTGGAATCGTAGAACATGGGAGAGTTCTGCCTTGTAGTCGCTGGCCGGAGGAGGGAGGGAAGGTTCGTCGGAGTGAAGAGGTTGCCGGAGTTGTTGACCGCGCCGGAAAAAAGAAGAAGGCAGTTCGTAGGGGATAGAGAATAGTCGCCGGCGTTAGTTGTTCATCTGGATCTAGATCTGAGGAGGGGGGAGGTGGCCGGAGTAGGGGGAGATGGTCGCGGTATTAGGGCGGAAAGAGGTGGCCGATGGAGTGGGAGGTTGCCGGAGGAGGGGGATTGGAGGGGTCGCCGGAGGTGGGCGATCGGAGGGGTCACCGGAGGAAGAGGATGGAGGGGTGGCCGGGCAGGAGTGGAGGTAGAGAGAGAGAAACCAGAGAGAGAGAGGGGAGTGTGTGTTTGTGTTGGTGTGTATAGAGAGGAGGGGGTGTACATATTATTTATAATTTTAAGTAGTGAGGGACTATCTGGATAACCAAAATGTTTGTGGGACTAAAAATATATAGAGAAATATTAATATAAAATATATCTGGACCTTTGCAACATTAATATTATTGTCAGGGGGTCACATTTGATTTTTTTTTATTGCAAATCTGTTAAATTCTTAACATATGTTGACAGCCCGTTAGATTTCTAACGGGTCATCGTTATCCTTGGGCACTTTTTTATTAAAACCATAGTACGCAGGTCATAGTGTGAGTTTCTTTAGTAGGAGGGCAAATCGTCAATCTTTTAATAGTACGCAGGTCAAAGTGGCAATAAACTCGAATGTGATAGACTCCCGGTGATAAGCCCGGGGAAGGTGAGGATGACATCAAAGTCATCATGCCCTTTGTGCCACCAAGCTACGCGATCATAACAGTCAACCAGGGGCGGACCCAAGGCTACTTAAAACGGTCGTAGTGAACCCACCACCACCTCCCCCCCAAAATCAAAGAATGTGTGTGGTTTAGTGGTTAAGTTGTTGGGCTTGTGTTGAAGGTAGTGGGTTCGAGTCTAATATCATGCATTAGTTTTTTACACAAAGTTTCATTGCATATTTGTGCACCCTCTCACAAAGGCTCTAGGTCCCTCCCTCTCTTAGTTTTGCGACTAACTATAAGTAGCTTTCACTTTAGCCGCAGAGGTAACCCTTTTTTCTTAAGAGTTTCTTGACTAACAAATTAAAAAATTACACGCGTTAGTTCATTTTTTTATTTCACCATAATCATAACAATAGACAATAATATTTGTTAGATGTTTATTCAGTAACTTCTTTATAATAGTCAAGTCTAATTCATGAAATGCAAGTCAAGTCAACCTTTATGTAAATATCTAATCAATTGTTGAGTTACTTATACTCTTTCCGTCACAGCTCACTTGAGATTTATATACATTTTGGTCTGTCCCACCTCACTTGAGATCTCCCCAAAATAGCAAACTTTTATAATTTTATATTGAATCTATCTCACTATTCATTATTTCTCTTCATTTTCCACCACTCAATTTATTCAACTAACACTAATATTTACCCCACTCATTCTCTCTCTTCATTTTCTATCACATATTTTCCTTATTTTATTATTTTTCTTTAATTATTATGCCCAAAATTTGGAGGAGGGATGTAAAAGTATAAGTGGAATACTGAATATAAATCGTAGTAGTATAATAAACACAGCTTCCGTTGTTACTTGGCAGCAACCAATTGGCAATATATTCCCGTACTTTGACGCCACACACACGTATAGATATTTTTCAGGGGTAATATAAGGGAAATAATAAAGTTACAAAAAATGGCTACAAAATGTGTCTTATAAAATGAGGTATCATAATTGTATTGGTGTTTTTAATTATAGTGTGCCGGATTCACTATCGATGTAGCCAATAAAATATCGTCACTACATCTTGTATCCTTCATTTTGTAATTTTCTTTTGCAAGCCTAGCATTGCCAAGTAATATAAACGCCACACACGTATAGATATTTTTCAGGGGTAATATAAAAAAGAAAAAATGATTGACAACTTTTAGCCAGCAGGCCACGTGGTACTAATGGGTCAGCCTCGTTGGTATCCTGCCGTCTTGACATAATCGTCGTCCCCACGACGTTTAGTGCAGTCTTATCCCCACGTTCTCCTTTTTAATCCCATTTCTGCTCACAGTCTCACACCCGTTTGGGTAGTTGAGTATGTCGGCTGAACCAAAAAAAAAATATAAAATAAAAATAAAAATAATAATACTACTTCTGTCTTTAAATGAGTATTCAAATTTTATTTTAAAGGACATAACTTTTTGTACAATTTGGTGGCAAAATTCATATATAATCTTGTAATCCTCTTTAAAAACATTTAGTTTTTCCAAGTATAAAGAGACCGGTGAAAAAAAAAAAAAAAAAAAAAAAAAAACATTTAGGGACAAAGTTATGATTAAAATGAACACTCATTTTGGGACAAAAATTTCCTCAAAATGAACACTCATTTAGGGACAGAGGGAGTGATTCTTTTTCTTTATTTTAATTATTGTTTGTGATCCGACCATAACATTTATGAGCCGGTCCAGGTAATTTATGAGTGGAAGTGCATCCATTGAATCAAATGGTATAGTGCGTCTAGTTTAATGGTAAAGTCTAAAGTTTTTTTTTTTTTTTTTTTTTACCTTGAGGCTGTGAGTTACTATAACAAATGTTTGAGTTCTATAACAAGTGATTTTCTTCACAGTTTACATTTAAAAGATTTTTAATATATTTGTGCATCAATTTAAATAAATGTTTTGAATCTGCTCTCCACCGAGTTTACCTGAATCAAAATTCGCTTGTGGTTTTGGTAATGTACATCATGCATATATCAATCAACAAGTGTATCCATAAGTCCTCGTCAATCTTTGATGAACATTAAAACAAAACTAATTGGTTGACAACTAGGGATGTGACACGTGTTATTATAAGAATCTTACCAGTTTTTGCACAAACATTTTTGGAAATTAATGTGTTCTTCACCAATTATATTTAAATTTGGTTGACAACTAGGGATGTGACATGTGTTATTATAAGACCATCCACACAATGATTCAATAACCAAATTCTACTGTATTCAACACTCACTTTATCACTCCACCTCATCTTCTCTCTCCATCCACCTAATCATTCAACAGCCCATCAACTTTTACATTTTCCAATGGCTTATTTAATTCTTACAATTCAACACCCTCCCAACTCATCATCCTATACCCCACCATTTTATTTTATTTTATTTTATTTTATACTCCCTCCGTTTTATTTAAGTTGCAACATGAGTTGTGAAGCACAAAAATTAAGAAAGTAGAACAATGAGTGGTTAGGAAGAAAAGAGAGAATGGGTGGAGAATAATGAGTGGTTGGGAGGAAGAGAGAGAATGAGTGGAGAATAATGAGTGGAGGATTATAAAAGTAATAAAGAGTTTCCTTAGTTGGTAATGTTGCAACTTAAGTGAAATGCCTAAAACGGTAAAATGTTGCAACTTAAATGAAACGGAGGGAGTATTCTTTATTTTTATGATTAGTAAAATAGTAATAATAATAATTATTTATTATTATTATTATTATTATTATTATTATCGTTTATAATTTAAAAATTATACTTAAATTATTTTTTTAATTGCAATTAAATAAATACGAGAAATAACAATAATTATTATTAAACAAAAAAGAAAAGTTACAAAAAAGAGGGGTTTTTTTGTGTCGAAATCTAATGAAATTTACATCTACTTATAGAGGAAAAAAAATGTTGAATTTTGGTGTTTTTTTTTTTTTTGGTTTGGTTTTTAATAAGATAATTCGGATACAAAAAATGGGTGAAAAATCGTTTTCGGTCCAACCAGAAAGAGACACGTGTCGGAAAATGATTGAGGGCTGAGGCATCCCACGCCCACGCGCACAAGCGACTCGCCAGTGTGTGTGCTGCACGCACCACGTCTGCGCCAATGGAAGCCCAACGCGTTTCTCCAAGCTTGGCCCACTCTTTGCTTCAACATGTGTTACCCAACTTCAACAACCTCCCCATTCCAACAACCTATCCAACAAACCATTGCAAGCCTTAATTAGTTGAACCCATTTTCAACAACCCATTAATTAAGCCATTGTAGGTGGTCTAAGAATCTTATTGGCTTTTGCACAAAAATTCATGAAAATTAAATTGTTCTTCACCCATTATATTAAAATTAAAATGTGTTGAGAAACACTTTAGGTAGTTAAATCACTGTCAATCACTTTCATTTGCGAGTTTGATTGAACCACTCTTTCAAGTTCTGAAGGGGGAGTATGTTTTATTATGGTTTTTGTACTTCAAGAATGATGTATGAACCAAAAATGAATTGAAAATGTCTACCATTGTACTTTGGGTTTGGCTACAAAGTTGCCATTGTACTTTATTTTCAACAATTTTGCCATGGTACTATGATTTGCATTTTCATTTTCTTCCTTCTTCGTAACTGTTAAAAAAGTAATGAAAATTTTAAAAAACTAACGGAGATATTAAAGACATAAAGGGGATAAGTTATCAACTTAGAAGCCGTTAAAAAGTGAGGGGAAAAAAAAAAAAGATTGGCTCCATTGGTTATGTTTGTTTCGACGAAAAATCCTAAATTCTTTATCCAACACCTTCATCTCCCCCTCCGCCGCCGCTGCTCCCTCCTCTCGTCTCTCTTTCCCCCATCGTCCCGCCTCTCAGTCGCCTTCATCCTGCAAATATTCTCTATAGCCACAGCCTTTTCCTCCTTTGTTTGTCTCCCGACAAACCCTCTATTTCCATGGCCGTCACCCTGTTTGAATTAATAGTACGTTTTTAGGTTTCCATTTTCAAACAACTTGTTTTTCCTTTTAAATTCTTCCATTTTCATCTTTCATAAAAGCTGGGTTTACTTAATTTTTTGTGTCATTATCTATTTGGGTACTTCCTACTCCTAAGCCAATGTTTGTTTAACTGGGTTTGTCTTTTCATTAACCCCAATTCTCTATGTTTTTTGTTGATTTCATGAAGTTGTTTCTTTTTAACCTCTCTCTCTTTTTTTAAAAAAAAAAATCAGTTTTGAGTGTTTAAGGTTCCCCTTTTCTGGGCTTTATTCGAAGGGAATATTTTGCTTCTAAATTAACATATCTGGCTTAGCTCAATTTAGATTTTTTTTTTTTTTTTTTTGGACAAAGCTCAATTTAGGTTTGAGAAGCTAATATGGGACAGTCAGTCACCACAAATAAAATGATTGTCACACAAACTGTAGATAACAGTTAGTGAGGTTAGCAAAGTCAGTTAGTTTGTTACAGAGTTAGTTGTAACAATATATGGAAGGCAAGTTTGTTAGTTTTGTTAAGTTCTCTATGTACCTTTTTGTATATAAACACAATGTAATATTCTTTTTCGGTAAGATGAATAATAATGCAATCTCTCTCCTCTCAATTCTCTCTCTATATATGGTATCAGATGAACAACTCCTCATTTTTTTTTCAATTCTCGATTAATCATCTCTGATTAATCAAATATCTTTCCAAATTCATAATCTAGGTTTTCAATCTCCTGTTGATTCTACGAACAGAGATTCTAAATCTTCCAAATCTATTCTGAAATTCAGAATTTCTATCCACAAATCTTCAACAATGCCAGACGATAGCTCGAATTCCTCTATCCGGTAGCGTTGATGAATATGATGCTATTGATAGTACTTTACTCTTAAACCCATTGCATCCTTTATTTCTTCATCCAAATGATCACTCCGGCTTATGTTTGATTACTGAAACCCTAATTGAATATAACTACAATTCATGGAAGCGTAATATGACAATTGCTTTGTCGACGAAGAACAAATTGGGAATTGTAACAGGTTTGCACAAACAACATGCTCCAGCTTCAAAGTATTACCATCAATGGCACAGGTGCAATGATATGGTTATTTAGTGGATTTTCAATGTGGTTTCAACTGAGATAAAGTCAAGTATTGTGTATACTACAACTGCTAAAGAGATTTGGGATAATCTGAGTGAGCGCTTCACACAAGGTACTGCTCCACAGGTTTATCAGATCAGGAAGGAAATTGGTGCTTTCACACAAGAGAATCTCTCTTTGTCTGCCTATTTTACGAAGTTCAAAGCTCTATGGGATGAGTACTCAAATCCATCCATTTAGTCGATAACGTGCCATGCACATGGCACTTGACTGACTTTTCTAACGATTTCCGTCAAAAATCCCTTAACTGCCGAAAATTTGAGATATTGAGCCCTGATCTAGCGAAAAAAAAAAACCCAGACCCCTTTTAGACGCACCCCCTGCAGTTCAGGCCCTAATCTGTCATTAACCCTTTCAAGTTTTATACTTCAAATTTGTATATATTTTGTGAATTCGAGACCACCCAAATAAGTAATTCAATTTCAGTTCAGTAAGTGTATTTGGTTTTTGTTCCCCTATTTTTAACGTTTCTTCAGAGCTATTAATGTTTTTTTGTAACTTTTAAACATTTTTGTTAACTTTTTACGTTCTCGTTGAATTTGCTCAAAAGAAAAATAAACGTTCTCGTTGAATTTTAAACCTTCATTAGGGCAGAGGGATAAAATGAATGTGAACATCATAATACAATGGTGAAATTCACGAAAACAGAGTACAATGGCAAATCTGTAAGTAAACTCAAAATACAGTGACAAATTTTATAGTTTACCCTTTTATTTTCTAAAATTTGCAACTTATACTTCATCTGCCCACAAGAAAAAATAAATTCACTTTTCCGTTTGGTTTATAAAGAAAGTCATATTTTTAAATATGACAATAATATTAGTGTAATATCACCAATGTACAAGACATGCAATTTACTATGAGAATATTTATTTATTTTTTGGGCACAAACGTAGTATATAAAAAGTCTTTTTTTTTAAATAAATTACTCTAGTTATTTATTAAGAAAATAGGCTCAGTGCCTATAAAGTTGTTGTACATATTTCTCGCGTATACTCAGTGTTCTAAAAGTCGCTCGCCTAGGCGTTCATGAAACGCCTTGGTCCCGCCTAGGATATTATAACTATGTCTGAATTCTCGGCCCCGCCTAGGCGCTAGGCCCAGCTGCGGCGCCTAGCGACCGCCTAGCGCTTTTTAGAACCTTGCGTGTACTTTATTGTTATGCGTCAATTTAACTACGTTTCTATCTACCTTACATATATGAAAATTATTACAGATAGATTTAAATAAGGAAATATCTAATAGAATATTTTCTAGAGTGTATTCCCCGCTTACCCTTGTGTTGATGAAGTCACAGGCTTGTTTGGAGTCCGTCAAAACGTTTATGTTTGTATAGTTGTTGCTCACTGACCACTCTAGTCCTTTATAAATGGCTAGGCATTTTGTTTGAATACTTGAGTTGGACTTGAGACAAAAGGAGAAGTAGCAAAGATTCATTAATAGCAACCAATCTTACTCAATTTTTTAAAAATAAAATGGATATTCTGTGTTAAAAAAGTGGATATTGTTCAATAAATAAATGGCGTATAATTTTTCTAAAATTTTTGACAAAAATTATTCTTAATCGAAAATGGAATTGAGGAAAGGCCCTTGAAGAAAATGTAAATTACTTTCTTTGTTTATTTTTTGATAGAGAAAAATATGTAAAAGCAATAAAGATCAATCATTGTTTAGCTGTTGTATCATACTAACCGTACACCTCAGCCTTTCCATATACTCCCTCCGTCCCATTTCAATGGGCAAAAAGTGGCTCTCGCACGGCAATTAAGAAAAGTATAAATATTGTGAGTATGAAAAGTGAGTGGAACAGAGAAAATGTAAATGTTGTGAGTGTAAAAGTAAAGTAGGAGAGAGAATGAGTGGGATAAATAATAAAGTTTCTTTCCATTTTTAGTAATGTGCCTATTGTAATAGGACGCCCAAAATGGAAGTTTGTACCCATTGTAATGGGACGAAGGGAGTAACACCTCTCAACTACTGCAAGTATAATTAATTCAGTACACCAAGTCCACACTCTAGTCCCTCCCTCATTTACACCGCCCTCCCATTCTAAATTATCTTCTCCCAAATTCGGACACAAAAACGCATAATCCCCTCCAAAATCGCCGGCCACCATGACAAATTACGGCACGATCCCGACTTCATCAGGCGGACTCGCAAACGTCGAGTACCTCACCCGCGCAAAAGAACGGATAAAGCTCGGCCTCAGCACCCGGCAGCCATGGAAGCAGCTCTTTGACTTCCATCTAATCAAACTGCCGACGAGCTTCCGCGACGCATATGGCCGGATCAAAACGAATCTGGCTTACTTCCGAGTCAACTACGTCATGATCGTTCTGTTAATCCTCTTCCTCAGCCTGTTATGGCACCCGATCTCGCTGATTGTGTTCATCGTCCTCATGGCGGTGTGGTTGTTCCTCTACTTCCTCCGTGACGAGCCTCTGGTGATTATCCACCGTACGATCAATGATCGTGTCGTCCTGTCAATCCTGTCGGTGGTGACGATCATACTGCTGCTGTTTACCGGTGCGACGTACAATATAATCGCGTCGATTTTGGCCGGAGCGGCGCTTGTGGTTATTCATGCTGCTTTGAGGAAGACTGATGACTTGTTCTTAGATGAAGAAGCTGCTGAATCAGGTGGATTGTTGGCTTCTTCTTCTTCTTCTTAAATTCTATCATTGTTGTCCAAATTACGCCTTTGATTTTTCGTTCAATTCAGTTTTAATTGTTCGTTGTGTTTATTGTTTTTTTTTCTTTTTTTTGATTGAAAATTATTCTCTCCCTTCTTCTTTTGGTTAGTGAGGATGTAATTTTGTGATCATTGTTGCTTGTTTATGCAATTGAAATTATTTCTGTACCTATGTTCATCTAAACTTCATTACACATGTGGATTATATCTCAATCGAACTCGATTTGTATTGATCGAGTGAAAAATTTCACACAATTGAAACACACACTTGAGGATGTTGAAGAACTGTTCTAACTGACTACGAATATTAACATGTTGACCGAAATCTCCTTCCCATCATAGTCTCATTTTCCCCATTTTGTTTGTAGTTTGTACACATTGTATCATTTTAAAATTCTTAGTTTTTTTTTTTTTTTTTTTTTTGTTTGTTTAAAGGAATGTTGAGCAATAATTAAGAAACAAGTCAGTCTAATTATATTAACTAAAATGTAAAAGTTGTTATTGATAATATTTATATTAATGTATCAATAACAGATTTTAAATTTTTATTATGATATTTAGATTAACTTATACTTTTATTGCTCAAAATTATTCAGACAAACAACAACCTAAGAACTTTAAACTGTTAAACTGTGCGCGTGAAATTAGTAGTATATTAGTAGTACATAATCACTATGTCCCAGCTCACTTGACACCTTTTGATTAAAACTGGTTAACTTAAGGTCGGTTTGACCAACACTTATAAAAATATTTATGATCTGAATAAAATTTAAAAAAATGTAAAATAATCACCATTAATAATCCTCTCAATAACAATTTTTTAAAAAAAAAATTGGAACATAAATATTTCTATAAAGTGTTGGTCAAAACGACTTTAAGTTGACCAGTTTTAATCAAAAAGGTGTTAAGTGAGCTGGGACGGAGGGAGTACTTAGTTTCAAAATTAAAGATTCAAATTTTTAAAATTTATAATATAATTTAAAATATTTAGAAAGTTAAACAAAACTATCATTTTGAAACGGAGAACTATGTCAAAACACTATTTGCACTACACAATCACAATTGAGGCATAACTAGAGAATCTGAAACGAAAATTGTTGCGCAAAATGGGTGCTCTTGGTGATTGGCTTGGTGCACTGAAAGCGGACTCTTACCGTATGATTTTTTTTTTTGCCATCACGGGAATAAACACGTGACTTCAGCCATGATTAATGTGAACCCATATGCCCCATGTGCCTTGTATCATGTAAAGTAATCCTCTTCGAGTTAGTTTTGGGGGAAATTAGTTCCTCCATAAGTTATAAAAAGTCCTGTTTTTTAACTTTCTTAAATCCTAAAAGGCCTAAACCCTAAACTTTAACCCCTATAAAAACAGGACTTTTATAAGTTATGGAGAAACTAGTTTCCACCAAAATTTTCTCATCCTCTTCTACTAGACACAAATTAATTATAAAAAAAATTGGACCAATGGATAAAAGCTCATGAATTTATTCTCGTGGCAAATTAGGATAAATTGAAAAAACAAATTAAGAGTAAACAAACTTAAGAAGTTTCTCTTTTCAGAAAAGTATGGACTACTTTTTGTACAGGATTACTTTTTGCAGATATACTGATTCATAGTTATGATAGAATTTAGACCCGTTTGAATTCTTTCATAACAACATCAAGCAAATCGGATTGTCATTCATTACTACAAATGGTAAGGTAATTTAGGGTTTAATGGAGCATGTGGATGTAGTATTATAAGATCTTTCGCAGTGGCGAAGCCAGGATTTTCCGAAAAGGGGGTCAAGATTGCTTGGGGATAAGTATTATTGTTGAGGTTTACAAATTTAGTATACAAGGGGGCCGAATAGTGCAAAAAATTTTTCTCAAATTTGAGGGGTCAAAATGAATTAATTCATCGTTTTTTGTAGTAAATGTCATTTTCTAAAATTTTGAAGGTACTAAAATTGACACATTTCAAAATTAGTTCCTTCATACGTTATAAAAAGTTCTGTTTTTAACTCTTAAACCTTAAACTTAAAATCTTAAACCCTATAAAAACGTTTTTTTTTTTTTTTAATTTATGAAAAAACTAGTTTCCCCCAAAATTTTCTTTATGGTCTTATTGCGTTGTTGATTGCACTGTCTTGCAGTCATATCCTCTAATTTACCTCCTTATTGTGAGGGTTGACGCTATTGCTGAGCAGCTTTACTTATGTGTACATTGACAAGTCCACCTTCATTCATCAAAATAAAATTTTCTATATTTAGGTATTTGAACTTGTCTTCTTGTTGTTTACTAAACACTCGTTCAAATTAAGCATATAAAATTCATCTTTTTACACCTTTGATGAATATTCATTTTATATGCCCAAATTTGATAGTAAAATTATACTACTCCTATGCGTTATTTAACCATTTCTTATAGAAAAAGTATTTAAATTTGTACGTTAGTCAATACTCAATAAAGAGTTTATTTTGGGTTCAGCGGAATATTTATGTAAATTTATGGTACTCGCCACCTATACTGGTTTACAAAGGAGTAACTCAACATAAAAAGTCAAGTCTCGTAATTTGTTCATCTGGAGTTCGATCCTTCTTCTGACCTTCTAGCCAGGACATCATTAAGAGACAGCGTCTGAAGTCTGATTCCTAAATTAGTTTAAGCTGTTTGATTATTCATCTGAATTCATTTTCTGAATGAGTTTGTTTACCATTTTAACATTCTACTCCATCTGGTCCAAAATAACTGTCACTTTTGGTCAACCAGATGTAAGTTTGATCAATAAATTTAAACAAAAAAAATAATGATCCTAATAAAAATCTAAAAATTGTTATTAAAAGTATTATTAATTATAATACAATGACAAATTTTAGATTTTTATTAGTATCATTAATTTTTATTTAAATTATTGGTCAAAATTACATCTGATTGACCAAAAGCGACAGTTATTTTGAACCGGAGGGAGTAAAATATTATATATTTGTTTGAAAATAAAAATACAATCTTAATCAAATAAAGATAAAAGTTTTTATATGTCCATGTTGAAAAACAAAATTTGACCTATCACTATACTCAAGTAACCAGTATAACTTGTACCAGCAATGTGAAACACCGAAAACCCATCATCACAAAAACAACAAATTGGGGTTTCTTTGTTAGATCGATTTCACCAGAGTTAAATCTAGGGTTCTTTGAACATGCATATATTTTTCTTGTTTTCTCCTGCCCAATTCATTTCCTAATCACCTGCAAACATCCAAATGCAATTTTAACCCTATGCTTTAATGTTTCAAACATGGACATACAAATGTCCACTGATGATGTTACCAGTTCATTGGCGGACCTTGGAGTCTTTCGAACTACTGCTGCTATCAGAAGGGGGATGGCGGGAAGCGGCAAAATTTGCCTCTTTCCCGGTCGACGCTTAGATCAAGGTTGGGTGGTTCATTTCTTTGGCATTCAGATCCGAATTCCAAACTAGACTCAGTTTTGCAGGATTCTTGAAAGCGAGACGAGGACGGGAATGTGGATCGCAGGTGAAGATTGTGAGGATGAAAATGGAGAATGGTAGTGGTTTTAGAGAGGTAAGGATCTATGAAGGAAGAAAGGGCAAGAGACAGGACCGTTGTTGAGGGGAGAAGAAATGAGATGGGTAGTGTTTGGAATTGATGAAATATGGTAGAGATGGTTTTGTCCAAATTTGCTTTAGAGGCGAATCAGACTTGATTTTAGGTCTGAATAATAAGAGGCATTTTAGATGTGTTTAGATCTGAATTAAAAAGAAAACAGAACACTCTGAATACTTTCATGTCTGAATCGGTCAGACATTCAGACCCAATTAAGTGCTGAACTGAAAAAACAAACGAGGCCTAAGACCATGTATAATGGATTAAACGATATTTTCCATTCAACACCCACTTTATCACTCCACATCATCTTATCTCTCTTCCAACTAATCCATTCAACACTCGTTCAACTTTGAACCCTACAATGGTTTGTTTAATCCCCCATTCAACACTTTTCCCACTTATCATCCTATACCCCACCACTTAAAATTTATTTTTTATTTTTATGATTAGTGTTAAAATGATTATTATTGGAATTCATTTCAAGAAAAAGATGATTTTTTTTTTGTCGAAATACATTGAAACTTACGTCAATTTAAAGATATTTTTTTTAGGAATTTTGGTGTAAAAAATAATAAAAATATTTTCTGTGAAATAATTGAGCTCAAATAAATTGGAATAAAAAATAATAATTCGTCAGTCAATCAGAAGGTGACACCCGTCCAAGCCAGGAAAAAAAAAAAAAAAGGATCCGCCGACGCCATAACGCGCGGTGGTCACGCGTGAACTTCACGCGCCTTGTTGGCCCAGTGAGAAGGCCGACGCGTGTCTTCTCCGGCTCCCACCATTCCCATTCACAAATGTTGAATGCATTCAACAAAACACTCCACTCAACCAACCATTGAAGCAATTAAACTATTTTTTTTTTGTTTTTAATGCCATTAAACAACCATTGTACATGGTCTCACTCAACATAAAAAGTCAAGTCTCCTAATTTGTTTATCTGGAGTTCGATCCTTCTTCTGACATTCTAGCCAGGACATCATTAAAAAAAAAAAAAAATCAACCCCAAATTTCAGTACTCGCGCAACACATTTCCGTTAACAAACCCTTACATCACATTTATCTGTTAGCATACCCTAAACCTAAACACCGACGAATTACGGTCACCGTTATCCACCGACGGCGAAAATGGCACTCCCGCAGCCCTATGATCCGTACTACCATCCCATACCTCAACTTGAGTACGTCTACGACGACCCCAACGCCATCAACACTCTCTTCGTCTCCGGCCTCCCTGACGACGTCAAAGCCCGTGAAATTCACAACCTCTTCCGCCGCCGCCCCGGCTTCGAATCTTGCCAGCTCAAGTACACCGGTCGCGGAAACCAGGTCTTGCTCCTTCACATTTTCATTTTCCAGAAAAAAAAATATTGAAATTTATTTACACCGCTAAATTTGAGATCATTTGAAACCTCTAACGAGTCTCGAGAAGTATTTCTCTCGATTAGGGGAAAATATACTTATGCAAATACGAATTGATCATATTCTATGACTATTCAGCAACGTACAGATAATCACAGTAATCATGCTGCAGCAGATGTATTTTATTGAATTTAGGTCAAAATATTGAAATTTCCTTGCATTTTGAACTGTCAATACTACTGTATTGTGAATGCGCATTAAAGGTCTTACCAATGCATGTACATAGCTAATGAGAATTATATGTTTGAGCAATGTTCTGCTACAAAGCAATAGCAACCAAAAAAAATATCTCGAGATCGATTACTTAATTAAGTGGCAACTTTGCGTGATTGGTCATCCATTTGAGGAGCTTAACTAGTTGCCACCAACAACTTAGCAACTTTCATTTATTTAAATTTGGAATAGAGTTTTTGGATCCTAGCAGTCCTTGAGTTGCTTAGATTTTAACATGTTCCAGGGCCTTCTGTGACATGCTGGTTAGAGCTACTTCTCATGCATGGTTTTTTATGAAAGACGCTACAATTGCGGAAATGATGATCTTCTGAAAGCATGTGTTTTGAGGACTAAAATGTTACCTGTATTTCTTTTTCTTGTTTAATGAAGGGAAAACATAATTCCATTTAGTGTTTTTGTTCTTCTGATAATTGTTTCGAGTTTCTCTCTCTCTTTGCACTTTGTAGGTTGTTGCATTTGCTACCTTTGTAAACCATCCATCTGCAATTGCTGCTCTCCATGAATTAAATGTGAGTTCTTATCTTTATCATTGATAGTTTTTACGTATGACTTCTGCCTTCACAGTATGTGCTCATTCCTCTACAACTTGCTAATAGATGTTCATGGAATTTGGTTAAAATGGATGACTGTACTGTCATTTTCTTTTCCTTCTATCCTTCCATTATAGCTACCTTGTCGGTTTTTATTTGCATTGGTTTTAATAATAGCCGGGATGTTATCTGTGTCTTTAAAAAGTTCTAGAAGGAATTGAAGAGGAAATAAACCGTATCGCTACAAAAAAAAACCTTAAGAGGAATGGTGTAGAGCTACTTATACACAGCTTTGACGTCAGGACTGAATGCCAGTTTCAAAATGAGAAATTTGTGTTTTTGTTCCCAGTAATTGGTTTGAGTGTATGTGTGTAGAGTAGGGATAAATTAGTCAATTCTTGTGAATAATACTACATTTACATCGAAATCAATTCACAAATATGATATCTAGTGATTTTTTATTTTAGTTATAATCTTCATTTTTTCTTTTCTTTCTTTTTCACGATATGACACTTGATTTTATTTGTGGGACCTTCTAATTAAAATATGAATTCACGATTTGGTAACTATGCACTCGTTATATTGTCCTAAGTTTCTAAGGCATGAAGCCTTTGTAGCAGGAGAATTCAACTAACTCGTGATCAGTTAGTGCATCATAGTTGTCTACAAATGGACCGATTCATGCCCGTATTATTTAGTTATTTATCTTTTGTGAATAGTTGAAACAATTCCAAAATTTATTGTGCATGTGACAATCTTTTTCAGGGTGTAAAGTTCGATCCTCAAACTGGTTCGACTCTGCATATTGAGTTGGCCAGATCAAACTCAAGAAGAAAAAACAAACCAGGTATGCAATCATTTATCACATTTATCGTTGTCGGAACATTGAACATTCCTTGAGTAAGTTCTACTGTCCAATAATAGGTGTTCTGTATTGATAAACATGTGTTTAAAATTTTATTGGACCATGTAAGATTTTCATTTAAAACCACCAAGTCGTGCTCTTTTAGTGTCAAATCAATGTGACTCATCTCATTTTCTGTTTCACATTTAGAGGATTCTGTATACAACTGACTTGGAACCTCACAAATATATTCGGACGTGCCAAAGTGGTATATGAGACACTTTTATAGGACCGAAGGAATCTAACTTATTTTTTCGGTCTTAATCTGTCTCACATTCTGGAGATGTTGAGAGCTTTGTTTTTATTATAATGTTTATTGTTTTAGGGATTGGACCCTACGTTGTAATTGATAAAAGATCTACAGCAGCTGATGATGATGCCCAGGGAACATCCAGTGATGATGGTATTGTTATTTTTATTATAGAGCTTTGAAATAATTGCCGATTGAAATTTACCATTATTCATGCCTGTAACTAATTCTTGCCTTCTGGTGTGATATGAGATTTGGTAAAATAATAGTATGAGAAACCCCAAACCTGAACTTCATCACATGACTCTCATGCACATGTTTAAACACTTTGCATTTTCAGGAGATAGTGAAGCTGATGAACAGTCTGAGCCCAACAAACCCGATTCTGACGACAAGGATGAGTTAACAATTAGAAAGAGGTTGAAAGCACTCCAAGAACTAGAAACTCTTATCATTACATTGCTTGTGCTAGTAGAAAGATCTCAACAACATTCTCTTAGTGCTTCTATGTTACAATTGTGGTCTATCTCACTCTTTTTGGTCTGTCATTACAGTGATGAGGCAGCTGTGGATACTAACAGTAATGTAGCTGCAGAAAGTGTAAGTATTGAAATGGTGCACTTCTTTTTGCTTCTTTATATGAACATTCATCTCAGAGCCGAGATGATGCTATTTTTGGCCAAAAGCAAATTGACCAGCACCAGATTTTCCCTATTAGGTTTGATCAGTTTTATGTTTTTTGGCTAAAGAAGAAAAAATATGCTGAAGGTGATTGCAATGCGCAGCTTACTGACAGCAATCGAAATTCGAAACAGATATCAGTCTCCATCTGGCCTAATCAATAAAGTTATTTAAGATGTTCGGTGTTTATGAGCCAGCAAGTGGTTATAAAATGTTGTTTTTTTACGATGCCCTTTTAAGCCCAAAAATACTATTTCTTAGGCTTACAGTGAGCAGAGAGATTGGCATCTTATTTAGGCCATGGTATGTTAATTATGACTGCCAATTAACTTTTTGTTTCTAACCATCCAGTATGCACCCTTGGGATGTTCAATTTCCAGTCAATCTGCACATTGTAACTGTGAGGATTTGTATTGAATAAAATTAGCAAGTTAAACTATCAAAACAGTTGCCTAAAGCTTGTTCAGATAGCTTCCAAAGAGAGGTTGCATTTACTGCCCATTATCAGTGAAGTGAAAAATTATAAATCATGTTATGACACTTCTAACTGCTTTATATTTGCATGTATAGGAAGGGGTATATTCCAGCTATTACTATCATTGATAATATCAACAGAATGGTTTTCTTTTACTAGTAACGAGTGTCTGTCTGGTGCTTTCGATAATCTTCGCGAACGGATTTACACACATTCATTTTAGTGGGGATTCTTCCTCCCCTCTTTTATTATTTTTACTGTTTTTTTTCTTTTTTGTGGCCATGTATTCTTGCAAATCTGATCGCTCCAGCAGTAACAATGGTGCATGAGTGGATATTCTCCTCTAGTTTAGCAGTTAAGAGGTTTTATTGTTTTGCTTTTGATAGTGCATCTACAACAACAAACTACTGAAAAACTAAAATAAAAGATACACTGTTCACTGTTTTCAAGTTTGTTTTGGATCCAAATAGACAAGGAATTATATTACAAGAAGTTAATCATACATGAGGATGTGACTTGGTTGCGTGATGCAGGAGCAGACAGAGAATACTATTAATGGTGTCCAAGGATGTTCCACATTGTTTATTGCAAACTTAGGCCCTAATTGCACGGAAGATGAACTGAAAGAGCATCTTTCTCAGTAAGTTACCAATAACCCTGATTAATGTATTTGCACCTGCTTACATTTTACATGAATGTGGTGTTCTTTTGCAGTATGTTTTTTGCGTGCTTTCGAGATTAGTTATTTGGTTGCTAAATTTAATTGTTCTCAAATGGAAAGTGACAATGCATTATATTAACAGATATCCTGGATTTAACTCAATCAAGTTGCGAGCTAGAGGAGGAATGCCTGTTGCATTTGCTGATTTTGAGGTATTATTTTCAATACTAATCAAAGTCCTTGACTTTGTCCTTGCTGCATGAACTCAAAACGTTTTCTTAATTTCTTCTTGCACGCATCCTTAAGATATACTCCATATGTCCCAGAAAGTTAGTCCCTCTTTTTTCGTTGTTACTGCGAATGAACTTTGAACAATAATTTAGACTGCTTTTAATTATCCTAATGAAAATTTACAACCTGTTATTTATACACCATTATAAATACTATCAATACCAATTTTTAGATTCTCATTAGGATAATTATTTGTAGCCGTAATTATTGCTCAAAGTTCATCGTAGTAACAACGAAAAAAGAGGGACCAACTTTCCGGGACAGATGGAGTATCAGCAAACAGCCATATCTGATGTTCTTTTCATTAGATGCATCGTCTCTAAAGACAGGCACTACAGAAACTTATCACTTATTTGGATGGGTGGTTACTATCCTGTTTGCCATGAAAACTGCCATATGATCATGTTTTAAGTCAACACTTCCAAGTTCCAGATTATGGAACTAAGCCTATGTATGCACAAGCTATGCTACTTGTTATAGAACCAGAAGAGAATGGATAGTTTCTAGGGCAAATTGCAAATTGAGCTATGCTACTTGTTATAGAACCAGAAGAGAATGGATAGTTTCTAGGGCAAATTGCAAATTGGTAACCTGAGTTTGTCTCATGTTTGCAATCCCCAACCTAAGAGTTAAATTGTGCCAATCAGCCACCTAAGTTTGTCAATTTGTTGCAATGTGGTGAATAAACTAACTTTCCGTTAGTTTTTTAGCTGACCTAAACACATGTGCCTCGCACATGACCTTTAAGAAGGGTAATCCTGTCAATCCCGAACCAAAGAAAAAAAGTCAAAAACCCAGAAGTCAGAAACCCACAAAAAAAAGGTAAAGAAAAAAGAAAAAACAAACAAACTAAAAAACCCAGAAACCCACCTTCCCCTTTTCCATCGGCCTCATCATTTTCTCCGGCCGACCGGTGGACCTTTCACTGACCATCCTTACCTTATAACCTACCCCGACGAGATTTGTGTTTAAGTAGGTTCGCCTCATCCTATCCCCTTCCCTCCAAGCCACGCCGTCCGACGTACACGCCGCCCCCACCCACCCTCCATGCGTAGCTCCACCTCAACCGTTGCTTCTCAGCACGGTCCCTTTCCCTTTCTTCTCCACCAGCGCCGCCATCCTTGCCATGGCAGTAGTATGCTTCAACTTTGTCGGATCTGATTTTGAAATCTTAAATCCGACTCTCTCTCTCTCTCTCTCTCTGTTTTTCCAAATCTAATTTTGAAATCAAATCAATTTTTGGCGTTGTTAGGGTTGGGAATGGAGAAAGATGGAAGGTGAATGGCGTTGTTGGGGTTGTTGGGAATGGGAATGGAAAGAGATGGTGGTGGTGGTGTTAAGGGTGGGGATGGTGGTGGTGTTAGGGTGTTGGGAATGGAAAGAGATGGGTAATTTTTTTTATTTGTCCCTTTATTATCAAGAAATTGCATTTGACCCCCTCAGCAAACACATGATTTGGGCAGGCTCTAAGAACCGACAAGATTGCCCTTAAAGGTCATGTGCGAGGCACATGTGTTTAGGTCAGTTAAAAAACTAACAAAAAGTTAGTTTATTCACCACATTGCGACAAATTGACAAACTTAGGTGGCTGATTGGCACAATTTAACTCTTAGGTTGGGGATTGCAAACATGAGACAAACTCAGGTTACCAATTTGCAATTTGCCCTAGTTTCTACATTGTACTTTTGGATACTTGGACACAAGATAAATATTCCCTCCGTCCAGAATAATGTTCCCACTTTATTTGTTGTTTCTTTAAATGAATTTTGAACAATAATTATATGTTAACTTGATGTTCTTATTGAAAATCTAAAATTTGTTATACACCATTAAACACACTATCAATAACAATTTTTAGATTTTCATTAGGATAATTATATTAACCTATAAACAGTGCTCAAAGTTCATTCAAACAAAAAAAAAGTAGGAACATCATTCTGGGACGAAGGGAGTAGTTAATGAAGCTGGAATGAATTGGAATCGGCTTGGACTATGTGCCCTGAAGTAGCTTACACTTGTTATTTGGTGAGGAATTCATGCTGAGATCTTAAACTTGTAATCAGGGGGTAATCATTATGAGTATGCTTCGTTTTTGTGTGTTGTAAGTGAGGGAAGAATCCGTCAAATTTGTGATTGTGCGAAACAAAGTCGAGTTGTATTTGGAATGTGTATGTTTCTTTGGGGAGAGGGGGGGGGGAGAGAATTCTGTCTCCTTGCATTCTTTCTTTCTCCACTATTAGTTCCCTTGGGCTGGTAATATGCAGCAACAAGAAAAGCCTACTCTGATCTTCTGGTTTCGTTCAAATCATTAAAGGAACCTCTTATTCTCCAACACAATATAGTTTCAACTGTTTTTGTTAGAGTTTTTTGCAAAAGTGACATGCATACTTTGTGCAATATATCAATTTGACTCACGTACTTAATAAACATCAAATGCGACGTACTTATGATTGGCAAAAATTTTAGACTAATTTTTAACCCACGTTAAAATTTTAACGGGACGGTCCATATAGGGGGTAACAATGAAAATATAAAACTTACAAGCCTAAATTTATAGTCAATAAAATAAGGACTTGAATGTAAATTAAAATCCTCACTGAACTGAACGTCGCATTCTTCTTCTTCCCAACGCGTTAAATGGAACGGCATGAGCCCTTCCTCCTTCCTCTCCTGTCTGGTGCTGTCACCCTCCCCCACACCCGCCCAAGCGCCTCTCACCTCCGGCGCCATTATTACCTTCTTCTCCAAACCCATCTCCCACTCCCTGCTCCTTTTCCGTCCGCCTTTCCCCCTCAAAACCACCGCCGGCCACTCTTTTTTTTGCTAGATCTAGTTATGAACTGAAATCCGCCGACACCCTCACCATTTTCTTCAAAAATCGAAGTCTCCCTCCATCCCGTTCTTTCTCTCCCACAGAGGCAGATTAGTCTTTTGAATTTGTACCAAAATTGTTGTTTTTTTTTTAAAAAAAAAAAAAAAAAAAACCAGATCTGAAAAGATTTGTGTTTGATTTCATGGTGTGTGAGTTTCATTGTGTGCGTGTATTATTTTGGAAATACTCCAGCAGTCCCAATCGGAGGATAGTTAAATAATTTTTTAACTGAAATTCCATACCTTGGACAATTACCATGTCATTGTACTTTGGCTGGATTCCTACATCAGGATCACAATGCTGAACTCCATTGTGTGCGTGTATGTTTGAGTTTGATTCTGAGTTTTTGAAGATTTGGGTGATGTCTGGGTTTGATTGACTGTTGAGGATTTTGGAGATGGAGGTTTATGATAGCATTGAGACTATTATTGGTGGTGTTGTGACTGGTATAGTGGAGGTTATGGTGGAATGAGAAATGTGTAGAAGGAGATTGATGGTCATGGTGGTTGGTGGTGGTGGTGGTGGTCGGGTGGTGGTGAGACGGTGGGGAATTGGGATAAGGAGATGAATTTGGATTTTAAATTTTATATTTTCACCTCTTTAATTTGTTATATAATACAATTCAGCAAAGGGTTGGCCCTACTGGGAGCTTACATGGACTGTCCCGTTAAAAATTAGTCTAAAATTTTTGCCAATCATAAGTACGCATGTCACATTTGATGTTTATTAAGTACGCGAGTCAAATTGATATATTGCACAAAGTACGCATGTCACTTTTGCAAAAAACTCGTTTTTGTTATGATACATTTCACTCCAATTCGTTGTGGTTAATATCTTTACGTAAGCCAGAAGCTTCGGTTTCTTTATTTCTTCACTTATTATGTTTCTCAATCATTTTTGGTTGTATTGCATACCCCAGCAATCACCTTTATGACCAATGTTGGTAGTATGCATGTAGTTATCTGTTTCACACCAATTTTCACATTAACAAAGAAAACGTAGATCGAATTGGTTGAGTTGCCTTTGAAGGAATAGGGTTCCTTGTCTAACTATAAATATCAACGGGCATGCTTTAATACCAGAGTTAATGAATAAGATGCGAATTTTATCTTCTTTTTCTTTTTCTTTTTCTTTTTTTTGCAGGAAATTGAACAAGCAAATGAGGCCATGAATGCGCTTCAGGGAACCTCCTTACCATCATCAGACCGTGGGGGCATGCACTTGGAGTATATTTTCATCCCTCCTTATATTCTCAAATTGTCCCTTGCTACATACGTTTGTCATTTACCTGTGCTATTTTCATCGTGCCCAGGTACGCGAGGTCAAGAATGAGGAAGCGTTGAGAGAACAGTTCCTGATGTTCAAGAGTTCCTACCAAGACTCGGACTGAAATTCAATGTACTAATCGTCATTGTTGTAATCCCCTGGTAGATTGATTGGGATGAAATGATTAATTTTATAGATGGTCGAACCTTGAACTTTCTGTCCAGATTTTCTTTGCTGTTTATTTGCCGCTGGTCCTTCACATAAAATCGTCTTACTTTTTCTGTGTTTATTTCTTCCAATTCCAATTATCCTAGATTTAAAAAAAAAAAAAAAATTAAAAAATTGAAGCGCCTTTGTTTGGTATAAATCGTGGAAATTAGGTTGGGGACAGCTCTTCAAAGAAATCCTATTCTGTATGATTAGATATGTCACAGAAATAAAAAGAAATGAGTTATTGGTTTTAGGGTTGATTTATAAGCTCGGATCAAATCGCAAATCGCACCAATATCAATATTTTTTTTCTTTCATTTACTAGCGGGTAACCCGTGCTATGCACGGGAAACCAATACTATGTCTTAAAAAATATTTAACTATAGTTAACTAATATAGTAATCATCATTTTAACTAATACTATTAATAATAAAAATTAATCTATATGATTACTATTATTATAATAACTATTATAATTAATTAATACCATTGATAGTAATAGTTAATATATATATTAATAGCAATGATTAGTCTATATAATATTAATTATTAATATAATTATTATAATAAAATAATATTATTAATAGTAATAGTTAATTGATATAGTAACTATTATGATTAATTAATATTAAAAATTAATAATCTAATTATTATAATAAAATAATATTATTAATAGTAATAGTTAACCAATACTATTAATAGTAAAAAATAACTTATAAAGTATCTATTATGGTTAACTAATACTATTAATATTAATAATTAACTATATAGTAACTATTATAGTTAACTAATACTATTAATAATAATAGTTAACTAATATAGTAATTATTATAGTTAACTAATACTATTAATAGTAATATTTAACTTGTATTGTAACTAATATTGTTAACTAATACTATTAATAGTAATAGTTAACTAATATAGTTAACTATAATAGTAACTATTATAGTTAACTAATACTATTAATAGTAATATTTAACTTGTATTGTAACTAATATTGTTAACTAATACTATTAATAGTAATAGTTAACTAATATAGTTAACTATAATAGTAACTATTACTAATAAGAGTAATAGTTAACTATAATGGTTAACTATTATAGTTAACTATTACTAATAATAGTAATAGTTACTATAATAGTTAACTATTATAGTTACCCTTTTTAGTAACTATTATTATTAGCTAATAGTATTAGCTAATGAAAAGAAAATGAAAAGTCACTTATTTATTAGTATGTTGTTGATGTTGCTTCTCCAAATGCAAGCTTTCTCCATTGTTTGTCCACATGTCAATACCATAGCTCTTTTGGCCAATTTTAATATATATATATATAGATTTCTATTCCGGATTCAAACTCCCTGAACCAAAATCAAAGAACTATCCATACGTTGTTGTATCAAAATCAGAAATGCCAATCTATGATAATTTTGTCATCGTCCAATTTCCGAGGGTGCCAAGTGGAAGTCTGTAACCCAAATTATCCTTATATTCGTTGAGTCTCTATTTCGTAATACTTTGTCAATAATGTGAAGTTCGTTCAAATTCAAAGAACAATATGAGAATTTAAATATTTTTTTACTTAAGAGTGACAATTATTGGTCGTTATTTTTTATAATTCTTGCATTGCTCCAACTGAATGGTAGGTATCCAAAGATGTTGACATACTCCCTCTGTCCCGGATTCTTGGTCAAGCAATTTATACTTTGACCAAAAAATTGAACAAAAATAATTATCTTAATGAAAATCTAAAAATATTAATTTAGTTTATTATTATCGTGATACAATAACAAATTTTAAATTTTTATTAGCATCATTATATTTCTTCAAATATTTGGTCAAAGTATAAATTGTTTGACCAATAATCCTAAGTCGGGTGGGATGGAGGGAGTATTAGTTATTACTACTCGTTCCGCCCTATATTAGATTTAAAAATGAGAATTAAAACAAGTATAATAATAATAGTAGGGCATTTTATTGTGAATATGTAAAATGGGTCGAAATTATAGGAAGGGTAGGATTTGTGAGAGATATAGTTATTGTAAGTAGAACAAAATAGACTCATCAAATAAAAAATTGTACTCCCTCCAATTTAAAATAGTGTCGCATTGTATTTAATTTTTATTCTTACATTAAAACTTATTGTTGTGTGAGTAGTTTAACATTCACTATGTCCCAGAATAGTGGGAACAAGTGTTTTTTTTTTTTTTTTTTCGATGTCCACGCCATAACGAGGAGAGGGATCGAACCCTAACGCTCACCTAGGGTGAGGCTTGGCTTTACCACTGGTCGCTCCTTTGGGGACGGAACACATTTTTTTTGGTAGACTTTTTTTAGAAAACTAAAAAGATAAATAAATTTTTGAATAAAATATTTAAAAAGGAGGTTTACTTAATTTTGAGCGACTGAGGAGTAATGGACTAGTGGATGCACACGTTATTGTACGTCCACTGTTCGCGGGTCAACCATTCCGGCACATTTTTAAGTCTGAAAATCATCCACACAAAATAAAAAATACTAGTAAATAATTTAGTAATCAAACACTTTTTCTTCATTTCATTTTAAAAATGAAATGGGTTATTATTACTCCCTTCCTTCGTCCCAAAATGTTTTCATCACTTTTATTCATTAGAACAAGTGGATTTTGAGCAATAATTATTTTAAGTTGATTTAGTAATTTAATCAAAATCTGAAACTTCTTATTGATAATATTGTTGATTTTCAAGTTTGAATTTGTTGGAGATAGTAACAATAAAGGTTGTCTTGTAAATGCGGAAATTAAAATCAAATCAAAAATGGGGATGGAAGTCGAGTCTTGTGGTGATGGCACCATTTCCACTATAAGATTTTGTCCTGCTCTGATGCTTATGGTTGCTTGACAATTTTCGTTAAGATAAAACGACTTTTATTTTCCGATAGAAGCATTACAAATCAAAAATTCTGCAAACAATGGGTGATTAGAACTTCTAAACTTTTGAAAGGAGGGAGAGAATGCTTCAATATGCTTTTAACTGAGTATTGGATGCTGGAATGCTTGGTGTAAATTGAAATGGTTGACAGTGGGGCTTTATATAGATTTCGAAGAGTTCTAGTGACCTTTTTTGTGAATAGTTACAATTCTGATCAAGTGAATCTGGACCGTCCGATCGCACCTAGGGATGGCAATTTCGCCGAACCCGACCCGTTTCCGAGACATTCCGGCCTGGGCTGGGTGGGTTTGATAAGAGCTTTCCAAAACCCGGCGGATACGGGTTCGGCATCGCCAAACCCGAAGGGTCCCGACCCGACCCGCATGGCAGTATTTGCATTGTATTCCTATTATGCCCTTAGTTTCAGCCAATATTACAATCCTAACCTGGTATATATGTTTTTTGCGTGTTTTCAGATCTTAGGGTTTTTCAAAATCACAAGACGTTACTAGCTTACTGCCGAGAGAGAGAGAGAGAGAGGGCATCGCAATTCGCAATCGGGCGATTCAACTTGGGAGGGGTCCGCTCCGGCAACCAGCCTCCGGTTAGCCAACTAGCCTCAGCTCCGGCAACCAGGTGTGTCTCTGATTCCGACTTTTTTTTTGTTTTTTTTTTGTTTTTGGTCTTACAATTTATTTTCGGTGACCCTTTTCCTCTTTAAGTTGTTACTCTTGAGAATTGACTCAGCTTGTCATTGTTGTTCAAGTAATTTATTCATGTTGAAGGAGAATATATTTTGAGTTAATGCATTTTTCAAGTGGTTTGAGACTAGTTATAGAGGTTACTGCATGTGTGTTCTTATGATTTTACTCCAGTATGTTGGTTTGTTGTTACATGAAATTCACTTTCAGTTAACAAATCAAGAATGTTGGTTTGTTGTTACATGAAATTGACTTTTTTTTTTAAATTTATTAGATGTCTAAAAGAAAAGCTCAAGAGATTGAGGCTCCTAATGATGATGATGTGCATGTATATGAGAAGGGGGATGAACCTATGGTAGATTCTCAAAGTGTTGCTGCGAGTAAAACACCGGTTGGTTCAAGCCGTTCTTTGAATGAGATTGAGTCTTCTATGGAAGATACTAGTCTTAAGAAGAGTTTAACATCTGATGTGTGGAAAGAGATGACTAGAACAACTATTGACGGGGTTGTTAAAGCCGTTTGTAATTATTGTAACAAGAAGTTGAATGGGGCTAGTAGTGGTGGGACTTCTCATTTACGTAATCACTTAACTCGGTGTAGAAAGACTAAAAATAGAGATGTTGGGCAAATGCTGTTGCAAGCTGGTGAGAAGAAAAAGGATGGTAAGGTGGAGTACCGCGCATTTGCTTTTGATCAAGCCAAGTCAAGAAGAGATCTTGCGGATATGATTGTGTTACATGAATATCCATTAAGTATCGTAGATCATCATGGATTTCGTAAATTCTTAAACAACCTTCAACCCTTATTTGGAATGATTACGAGAAATACTATCAAGAGTGACATTATGAAGATTTATCATTCCAAGAGAGAGAAGTTGTTTAAGGAATTGGAGATCATGAACTCGAGGGTTGCTATCACTACGGATATGTGGACTGCGAAACCGACCAAGAAAGGATTCATGGCAATTACTGCACATTATATTGATTCGTCGTGGGTTTTGCAAAATCGAATAGTGAGGTATGTTTTAACTTTTAATTTACTAGGACAAGTTTTAGTTTGCTCTACTAGTTGTTGTTTTTTTGTTGAAATTTCATTCTTATGTTTTTCTCTTCATTTTAGGTTTATTTATGTTCCCCCTCCACATAGTAGTGATGTCCTCACGGAATTTCTTGTTGAAGCATTAATGAAATTGAATCTTGATAGGAAGTTGTTAACTATCACAGTTGATAATGCATCTTCCAATGATGCTACGTTGGATAAGATGGTTGATAAACTAGATCCTAGCACACTTATGTTGAGAGGGAAAGTTGTTCACATGCGGTGTTGTGCACATATTTTAAATTTGATTGTGAAGGATGGGTTAGAGGTTATTAAGAAGGAAGTTGAAAATGTGAGAAATAGTGTTGTCTATTGGATTGGTTCCCGTAGTAGAATTCAAAAGTTTGAGGATGCGGCCCGCCAATTATCCATTAAAGACATTACTTTTTTAGTTCTTGAATGCCTACTAGGTGGAATTCGACTTACATCATGCTTAAGACGGCCTTAAAGTATAGACTTGTATTTCCATGACTAAAACTAAAAGAAATGTCTTATACTTGTTTGCCGGATGAAGAAGATTGGAGAAGAGTTGAAAGAATTACCGAGAAACTATAAAAGCTTTATGATGTGATATTGATTTTTTCGGGAACTTCTTATCCTACTTCTAATGAGTTTTTTCTACATGTTTGTGAAATCAAATTAGCATTGAATGATTGGGTTCTTGATCCCGAACTTTTTATTTTCGATATGGCAACAAAGATGCTTGACAAGTATGATAAATATTGGAGTGAATGTCATGAAATTTTGGGAATGGCATGTGTTTTGGATCCGAGATTTAAGATGAAACTTGTTGAGTATTTTATGCCTAAAATTCATGGAGAGTTTGCTTTTGATGAGGTTGAAAAAATTCGAAATTCTTGTTATGATTTGTTGAATGAGTACCAAAATGAAAAGAATGTGAATGAAACGGTTGTGAGTGGAGCATCATCTTCTTGTTCTTCGGGTGGTGGTTGGAATGCAAGTTGATAAGACCGAGCATCGCAGACCGGACCGGACCCGGTTCAAAGCCAGTACAAGCGAGCTCGACCACATCAAACCGGATAAGCCCGCAAGTTAGTAGGCCCGAGAGATCCGGGCTTCATGATACCCATAACCGAGGTAGCTCTGCCTCCCGCTATTCGTAGGGTCCCGTGTTGATCACTCAACCATCTGCCCGTAGCCCGCAGCAGCCAGCTGTCACAAACGTACTACAGACGTTACCAGTTCGTACCTGATGTACCATAACGGTTGGTGGAAGAACCATGACTCCCTGAAAACACGCCACGTTCCCAGCCACTCCCCTGGCCGAACCAATGAGGACCTGTCGCGTGTCCATCCGGTACAAGGGCGGTTAGTACCCTAAACCTACCTCCTCTTTCTACTCATATAAATACTCCTATCCGCTCCCAAGGGTCAGGTACGTGCTCTATCCTATTCACACACACAAGGTCTTCATTGAACCCTCTTCTTAGGTTTTCCTCAGAGATCTTACTCTCACACCCGAGGGCCAAAGCCGGATTCCAACCCGGCCCTGGTCTTAACGGTGGTCTTGTTTGTGTTGTGATCAGGATCAAGAGACAGCAAATTTGGAGTTTTATCTCCGTGACCCCAGAAATCAAGGGCGTCATCAGTGGTTCCATTGCCGGGAATCGAAAATCTTCCTAGTGCAATCTTCTGAGTTCTTTCGAATTCCCAGTCTAGTCTGACTCAACACCCTTTATTGCAAATCGTCAGTTCGAGTTTCGGTCATCTCATCTTGAGTTTCCACCGTTCGAAGCCATTCTTTTGTTTCTACGGTTCTAAAAATACACTCGGCATTCCAAATATTTACAATGACTGGGAAAGAAATCTTGAACCCAAATGCTAGCCCTTCGAAACAAGCGCCTCAAGGATCCATCTTTGCCAGATTGGGAGACAAGGCGCCTAGTGGCTGCTCGGGCACTCCCTCTCAGAAAGCAAGAAGAGAGGCGGATCTGAGAGATCGTATCGAAACATCAAAAGCACGCAAGGCGCAGAAAATCCCCGTCACTCCCCTCACCCCTGAGCAGATTCAAAAGAAAATCCAGCTCCTGAAAGACAGGCAGGATCTAGTAGCGGAAGGGCTTCAGTTAAACCTGGCCCTGGAAGAGCTATTCAATGCCGAGGCTGACACGGGAATCCCTCTTGAAAGATCAAAAACTCATGGTTCTAAAAGCATAGCCAGCAGGGTGGAGGGAAAGAAGAAAAGAACGATCGTTGTGGAGGACGACGACGAAGAAGGAGAGGAAGGGAGAAAGAGTGAAGAAGGAGAGTCTCAACCTAGAAGGTCCAAAGGCCACTACAAGGGAAAAGCAACTGTTAGAACCGGAGAGCAATTTGCGGGGACGGCAAAAAAGGTGAAAACCGGGGAAGATATTGACTACAAGGTCCAGGGATGATCAGGGACCTATGGGAATCTAAGCAAAGTGTGGCAAAGTGCATTGGACCCATAGATGCTTTTGCCTCCTGGATAGCTGATTCCCCAATCCAACGGGGAAAAGTCCCCACGCTAGACGCTTATGACGGCTCGTCTAACTCCAAAAGCCACGTTGGGCGGTTTGAAGGGCAGATGGCTCTATTTTCAACGGATGAGGCCGTAAAATGCAAGGCTCTAGCATCCACCTTCAAGGGGAAGGCGCTGGGATGGTTGTTGGCCCATAAACCCCGCTCCATTTGCAGCTACGAGCAATTGCGGACGTCGTTCCTGAATTCGTTCGCGGGCGCTGGGGAGGTCGCAAGACCAAAATCAGACTTATGCGGTGTGAAGCAATATCCCGGGGAAAGTACGAAAGCGTACATTACACGGTTTCGAAAAATGACCGAACAAATCGTGGACCTAACGAGAAATGACATCGAGCTGTGCTTCTTGGAGGATTGACATCCTATACCTTGAGGCAAGAGTTCGCTTGTCGAAAGCCCGAGGGAACGGAGGAAATGTACAATCGAGCCATTGCCATGGCCGGAGTTGAGCCCTCGTTCATGGAAGATGCCCGCAGGAGCATAAGGGATAGGCTCGAGCCCGCTCATGACTCAAGGTACCACGCATGCTATTCGGGGGGCAGTGGCGGCCGAAATAGAGGAAGACCGAGGGGCGCGACCAATTTCAAAAGAGCTGACAACACCTTCACTCCTTTGATAGCCCCAAGGACTGAGATTCTGCGGGCAGAAGCCCTGCCTCCTCCCCCACCCCTAGAAAGAAAGCCTTATGAGGCGAACAAGAAGAAGTGGTGCGGCTACCATGAAAGCCACGGGCATAACACGGATGAGTGTTTTCAGATGAAAAAGATAATACAACAGAAAGTCGAGGCCGGAGAATTGAAAAAGTGGATTGAGGGGCCCAGCAATAAAGGAGCAGCCCCACGAGGACATGTCCAATACGTTAGGGATAACGACGCAGACGGGGAAAAACGCTACGACATCCAGTATATCGGGGAAGAAGCCCCGAGCAACACCCAGCTCTCTATTCAGATCAAGAAATTGGAAAAGGTGTTCCTGATACCTGCATACCCGCCCGAGCAAGAGGAAATGATCGGGTTCAAGAGGAGCGAGCTGGCCTCCACCCTCTTCCATTCAACACAGCCATTGACAATCAAGATGGCTATTGGTAGAGCGGATATTGGGAGGGTCCTCATTGATACCGGGGCTTCACGGGACATACTTTACTTCCATTGTTTAGAAGAAATGGGGATGTCCGAGGCGCACTTAACCCCATATGCGGGCTTGTTGGAAGGGTTCACGAATCATACGGTCTACGCAAAAGGGACCATTGACTTCGAAGTGACCATTGGAGAGAGGCCGTTCGAGAAAACAGCCCGCGTCACGTTCATGGTGATCGATCTGAAATCCCAGTACAACGCAATCTTGGGAGTGACCGCTCAGGCTGCCCTAGGAATCGTTGCGTCAATCCCTCACCAGAAGATCAAGTTCAGCACCCCCGCAGGGATAGCATGCATCGAGAACAAGCCCGAGCTTTTTCTCAAAATAATAGAGAAGAAAAGAAGGGAGAGCGCGATGGGGACAAGATTGGTAAGCCCGAGGGAGGCAAAAAAGGTCAAAACCCACAGCAACAGGACCGAGGAGGCGGCCATGATTGGAACTTTGTCATTCCACTCAACACGGGCAGAATTTAAACGGAGTAGGAGAGCCCGTCGTATTGCCGCAAAGACCGAGCAGATAGACATCGTGATTGATTCGCTGCACGACAGGGAAATAAGGGACATCCGCCCCAACGATGCTCTGGAGGATGTAGTCATAAACCCCGCTTACCCCGAACAAACGGTCAAGGTCGGGCTGGAAATCCCCGCAGAAGAAAGGAAGATTCTGATCGAGCTGCTGCGGAAAAGCGCGGATATGTTTGCCTGGACCGTCGAAGATATGAAGGGGATAAGTAGAGAGGTCATCGAGCATGAGCTGAACATCGATCCCACATTTACCCGGGTCCTCCAGAAACAAAGATACTTTTCACCAGAGAAGAAAGCGGCGATCAGAATCGAGGTAGATAAACTGCTGAAAGCAGGGATCATAAGCTCGATCAAATATCCGAAGTGGTTAGCCAACGTCGTCATGGTAACCAAAGCAAATGGAAAGTGGAGGATGTGCGTGGATTTCACCGATTTGAACAAGGCCTGCCCTAAGGATTGTTACCCTCTTCCCCGGATCGACCAATTAGTAGACTCTATCGCCGGGCATAGGGTGTTAAGCTTTATAGATGCGTACTCGGGCTACCATCAGATCAAAATGAAGGAGGATGACGTCCCTTCATGCGCTTTCTATGCCGCGGGCAAAACCTACACGTTTAACAACATGCCATTTGGCCTCAAGAACGCAGGCGGTACGTATCAAAGGATGGTAGGAATCGTCTTTGATGATCAATTAGGCCGGAACCTGGAGGCTTACATCGACGATATGGTTATCAAGACCAAGGAGACCTCTCACGACATTGATATGGCGGAAACCTTCACCAACCTCCGGGAAAATAACATGAAGCTTAATCCCTCCAAGTGCGCTTTCGGAGTAAAGGCAGGAAAATTTTTGGGGTTCATGGTGAACCAAAGAGGGATCGAAGCAAACCCCGAGAAAATCACGGCGTTGATAAGCATGCAGCCCCCCAGATGCGTAAGGAGGTGCAGAAGCTTAATGGCCGCATTACGGCTTTGGGAAGATTCATTGCTAAGTCAGCCGAAAAGTGCCTGCCTTTCTTCAAAACTTTAAAAGGAGGAGGAGAGAAGGGCTTCGAGTGGAACGAGGACTGCCAGAACGCTTTCGAGCAAATAAAAGCTTACCTGGGAAAGCCGCCGCTATTGAGCAGCCCAGTGTTTGGGGAGGAACTCTATGTTTTCTTGGCCGCAACAGATCATGCAGTGGCCGCTGTTTTGGTAAGGGAAGAGGGCAAACTTCAGAAACCCGTGTATTATGTCTCCAAGGCACTTTCTGCTGTGGAAGGCCGCTATCTAAACGTTGAAAAGCTAGCTTTCGCCTTGCTCGTGGCCGCTCGGAAGCTGCGGGCATACTTCATCGCCCACCCAATCACGGTCTATTCAGACACCCCGCTGAAGAGAATACTCCATAAGCCCGAATCCTCGGGGAGAATGCTATCGTGGTCCATAGAGCTGACTGAATTCCAGATTACCTACTCCCCGCGGAAGACCATCAAGGCGCAGGCGCTGGCGGACTTTGTGGCAGAGACCACATTTGAAGCAAAGGAGAGCGAGCCGAACAAAACCCAACCCGCAAAGACAAAGAATAAGAGAGGCGAGAAGGCAATAGTTGCTGGGGAGAGACCGGAAAATTGCTGGTCGTTAAGTGTGGATGGATCCGCGGGAAAGACTGTCAGCGGCGCCGGAATACTCCTGACCGCCCCAGAAGGTCAAAGATTCAAGCGAGCCTTGAGATTTAAGTTCGCGGTCTCAAACAATCAGGCCGAATACGAGGCATTAATAGCGGGCTTGGAATTAGTCCGTGACATGAAAGTATCAAAACTGATCGTGAAGAGCGACTCGCAACTAGTGATAAACCAGGTCAAAGGGGAATACGAAACAAATCACCCGGTATTGGTTAAATACAAGGAGATCGCGACAAACCTGTTAAAGGAATTCGAGTACCATGAGCTGAACCAAGTTAACCGGGCTGAAAACTCCGAGGCGGACTTGCTTTCCAGGATCACAAACGAGGACATCGCCAAGCTCAGTGTGGACTGCTGGATAGAATTCACAGAGCGCCCAGCCATTGACAGGATAGAGATCCACCAGATTGGAGATTCGGAAAAAGATTGGGTTGACGAGATCAGGGAATATATCGAGCAGCAAACCCTCCCCAACGACCCTGGCCGGGCAAGAGTTTTGACGAAACAGGCCGCTAGATACACGATCATTGATGGCGTGCTTTATCGGAGATCCTTCACCAAACCGCTGCTGAGGTGTGTCAAGTCAGAAACAGTCACTAACCTGTTATACGAAGTTCACGAAGGCGTGTGTGGAGGGCATCCCGGAGCCCGGACACTATCCGACAAAATCAGATTCCTCGGGTATTATTGGCCAACAATGAAAAGAGACGCAGAGGACTACGTCCGCAAATGTGATCAGTGCCAGAGGTTCGCCAACATACCAAGGCAGCCATCCACTGAGCAGAGTCTAGTAGTCCCAACTTGGCCATTTGATATGTGGGGGATTGATTTGATCGGGCCTTATCCCAAAGCACCCGGAGGGGCGCAAATGGTAGTAGTCGCAGTGGATTATTTCACAAAATGGGTTGAGGCAAAAGCACTGACTAGTACTACGGAAGCAAGTATCATCAAGTTCGCCCACGATCACATATTCTGTCGGTTTGGTCTGCCACGGGTTATTGTCTCCGATCACGGACCCCAATTTCAAAGCAAGTTTACGGCGGAGTGCAAGAGGCTCAACGTGGAACATCGACAATCCTCAGTCGCAAGACCGCAGGGAAATAGACAGGCCGAGGCCGCGAACAAGTTGCTATTGACCGTTTGCACAAAAGTTTGAAGGGAAGGAGTGGTCGCTGGATGGAAGAGCTCAGTACTGCTCTATGGGTTGTCCGAACCACGACAAGGAACTCAACGGGAGAAACCCCTTTTTCCCTGACATATGGATCGGAGGCGGTCGCACCTGTGGAAGTAGCCTTGCCCACCTATAGGGTCGCCCAATTTAACGAAACAGAGAATGAGGGAGCCCGCAGAAAAGACTTAGACTCTACCGAAGAAAAACGGTTGGAAGCACGAGCAAAGATGGTCAATTACAAGTAGAAGGCCAAAGTTCATCACGACAAAAGGGTGAACAAGAGATCGTTTGCCGTGGGAGACTGGGTTCTGAGGAAAGTTGAAGTCACAGGGAGGCAGCCCGGATACAACAAGCTTTCGCCCAACTGGGAAGGCCTTTATCAGATTGCCCGCGTGATCAAAGAGGGAACCTACAGGCTTCTAACGACAGAAGGAAAAGACTTGAAAAACGCCTGGCATAGTGATCATCTGAAGAAGTATTACCTTTAGAAGACAAAATTGTAGACCTTGAAATCTTTTTGCAATCAATAGCAGTTAGAAATTGTGGAATTACTCATGTATTGTAACAAAATCACAATGAAATCTGTTCGAGTAAAGTAAATTATACTGCTATCGTTCTCAGAAATTACTCAAGTACGTTCGTTCTCAAAGCGCGGTCATACGCCCACGAGCTAGACCGTAAGCCCGTCAAGGGAAATACCGTTGCATGAACCATCATGCACGATGCGCGGTCATACGCCCACGAGCTAGACCGTAAGCCCGTTAAGGGAAATACCGTTGCATGAACCATCATGCACGATGCGCGGTCATACGCCCACGAGCTAGACCGTAAGCCCGTCAAGGGAAATACCGTTGCATGAACCATCATGCACGATGCGCGGTCATACGCCCACGAGCTAGACCGTAGGCTCGTCAAGGGAAGTACCGTTGCATGAACCTTCATGCACGATACGCGGACATAGGCCCACGAGCTAGACCGTAAGCTCGCCAAAAAAAGTAGTCATAAGTATCAGGCGTAGAAAGTTCAAAGCTCATCCACATTAATCGGCCTGGGGCCATAACCTTGAAAAACAAAGAAGAACTTCCAAGCAACATGATCAAGGAAAACGATGAGTAGTTGACAATTCCAAGGCAACCAGCAAAAAAGGCAATAAAAGACAACGAAAATAAGTGTCAGGGAGATATGGGGATCAAAAGAAGAGCAATAAGATACATTACAAAACCGAATCAAAGTACAATTAAATGTCCAAGCCTGCCAAATCCAAAATCATTACAAAAAATCCCAGGGCGCAGCCCGGTCTGATCTTCAGCTGGCCGGAGGAGGATTGATTTCCACTTCTGGAACAGAAGCAGTAGAGGCGTCAGGATCGACAGCCGAATTGAGCGGAGCCTTCGAAGCCTCGGCTAGAGCAGAGACAAAAGTAGAGAAGGGAAGAACCATACCTTCAACAAAGGGGCCGCCAGGGCCAAAAACCTTCTCCAAAGTCGCGGCCAAAGGGACACCACTCCCGCTCGCAGGAAATCGCAGATCATCAATGGCGGTCAATAGCTCAGGGACCGTGACCGGAAGGACAGGAGGAAGTAAAGTACGAGCGGTCTCCGGGAGATCCAGCAATTGGTCGTCCGAAAATGGCACCAGGCAATGGCCGGAAAAGCACTCCGGGTCGGAAGGCAATATTGAACATAAAGTGGCTATTTCCTGCGCCGTATACTTGCCCGTGGCAGCCAAATTCCGAGCTACGGCATGAACAGCCATATTGTATTGGTCCGTTAATATCACGGACTGCTCGCCGGACTCTTTGAATGCTTCTATGCTTTTCTCCCGCTCCTCCTGCAGCACCCACTCCCGGTCAGTATCAAATCGCACCCGATCGAGCAGTTGTCCATCCAACTCATCCACCTTTGTTGACAACCTATCGATGGTCTCCTTCCCCTCATCCAAAAGCTTTTGTAATTCAGCACAGCGGGCCTCGAGACTCTGCTTCTCGGCTTCAAGGCGCTCCTTAGCTCCCCGCTCCGCGGCCAAATCGTTGTTCAGTTGGGAAACTTCCTTAACCGCGCCCATGACCTCCGCATCTTTCTCTTTGAGCTCGGTGCGTAAGCCCTCTGCGATTTTCGACCACTTACTGGCTTCTTCCCTTGCCTCCATAACCTCCTTATTCCTGGTGGCAATGGTGGAAGCATCGGACTTAGCCTGGGCGCTTAAGTAGAGGAGGTCATTGGCTATCTGCAAGCAAGAAAGGAAGAAAGTCAGAGAGGTAACGAATGAAGGTGGGATAATTCGGTCCAGAGGCAAAAGGCGAACCTCGGTCAGGGCCAGCCCGGCGTGGCCAACTGCGGTTGCAGGATTGGAGGTAGATAGAACCCTCTGTTGGTAGTCTGGAAAGTTTAGCCGACGCAACAACCCATCACCAACGTAGGCGTTATTGCTGCGGCGGCTATGTAGGTCAACCCCAAAGATCTCGGGAGCTCGGGCAACCTTAAGACCAAACTCCTTTGCCCGCTCTCTATCGTCAATGAGCTCCACGGGGAAAAGAGTAGCACACATCCCACCTCGGGCAGGGGACACCACGGCAAATTCAGCCGAAGGGGCTTCGGTCCTCTGTTGTTTATCTTTGGGAGGCAAAGGAGGGTCTCCCGTTGCAGATCTTTTTCTTTGCGGCTCCGGGGTGGTTATGCCCGCGTCAGAGGAAGATTGTGAATGACCGGTGCCGATCAGTCCTTTACCCCTCCCAACTGCATGACGGGGATTAGGGGGCAGGTTACGAGTCAGGGCAGGCTGTGCGGCCACCGCTACCCCGGACTTATCTGTTTTGTCCGTAACCGGGAGCCTAATGCCCGGAGCCTCGGTTTTATTAAGCTCGTCCCCTCTCCTTTTCTTCTCCCGTTCCAATTGTGCCCTTGCCGCTTGCTTCTGGGCGGCCACGCTCTTGGGAGGCATTGTATCTTCGGGACCTGAAAATCAAAGGGAATTTAGCGCCCCTTCCGGATAGCAGAAACAAAATGAGCACAGACAAAAGAAATAATAGCAAAGAGAGACCGGTTAAACCAGGGTCAGAGCACGTGTCCCCGTGGTTACAGAACGAGCACTCAAAAGCAAAAACAAAAGACTGATGAACCCTCCAATCGGGATCTCTCAGCAGGGGGACCATATCAACCCTAGACCCGCGATCAGGAGTACGACTCGGGGCCACCCCAGCATAAATCAAAAGGTCCTCATCATCTATGATGGCCTGTACATCAAAGACCTGAGGGACCACGGCTTCCACTGTCCCATCTTCCCCCAAGACCCTCCTTGCGTGGCGAGCAAGATAAGACTCCAGGGCCTCGCTCAACTCGCGGCCCTCTTCCGGATCCGGAAAGTTTCTTCGAGAAACCGAGATAGGAGATATATTCTCAGGATGGGGAAAAGGCCAACCCAGTCGGTTCTGGATCACAAGAGGATACCTTTGCCACTGGTCGAATTTGTTAGAGGCGGCAGAAAAAATCTTCTTGGAGCGCGGTTTTGTTTTCAAGCTCAGGCAGCTCGCAGTTATCTGATGAGTAAAGTAAATATGGAGGGCAGACAACGAGGGCTCAAACCCGAGGACGCGGCTAACCACGATGAAAGACACCAAATAACGAATAGCATTGGGAGTCAGGTCCATAGGCAGACACTGAGCGAAGTTCAGAAATTCGCAAATAAACGGGTCAAGAGGGAGGCGAAGCCCATTTTCAAACTGCACTGGATAAAAGACACAAGCCAAGTTCTCTGCGCGGACCAAGGTAGAAGTCATTTTGGAGCCTCCGGTAGGCGATGCGTACTCACCCAGACCACTCACAAGGTAAACCTTTGGGTCGACATGATACTGAGACCGGAACTCATCGTCAGAATCACCCTCGCCCTCATCCGCTAAGGCCGCACCCGAGGTAGACGCCCCCATCTGACTGACCGCACGGTTGTCCGGCCCTTCGGGGAAAGAACTCACTATCTTGACCGGCGAGCGCCTCAAGCTCAACTTTCGGGCAGCATCAGGGGCCAGCCTCTCATCTGGCCCGCGAGAGTCCGTGGGAGTCTCGGAAGATACGGGCTCGTCGATAAGCCCGCGACCAATGTTGATCTCCCCCCCGGCATCCGAAGCGTGATATTCCAGCAAGAAACTGTCACCTTCAACGATCGGTTCCAATTCCTCGTCCCCGCTAGATAGTTCCACAACGCCCGGGGCCGCCGGAATATCCTGCGATTGCTCGGTACTGAGCAAGTCATCATTCAAAGGAGTATCCATCCAAGTCAAGGGATTCGGACCAGTCGAGGACACACGGTCTCCGCCCTGCCTCACTAATCGCCTAGCGTTCCCGGCCATATCTACATTATCAGGGAATCGAGTTAAAACGGCCCTAACAAAAGTGCCCAGTTGCTCCTCACCCCCTAGAACTCTCATCCTCCCTGAGTCATAATGAACCCGAGGACCTGTTTCCCACAGCAAGGGTAGAATCCAGGAACCCCAATTATAGACTACTCCTATGGTCTTGAAGGCATCCAAAGAAAGCCTTTTCCAGGCATTTATCAGATACCGATAAATCCCCCCCGTTCGTCGACAACAACCAAAAAGGTCAGGACGGAGGTTGCGCCCCAGGTCCAGTTCGTCCATTATCCCTGTTAGGAGGAAACAAATGGACCCGAAAATTCTGAGAAAGGCAAGGACCCGAGGTTCCAGAGAAAGGGGCTAGGAATTTAATCAAAAACCTAAGGACTCTTTCCCCGAATCCGAAGAACTGGTGCTAAGGGGCTTACCCCAAAAAGACAATAAGGAAGGCCTCTAAATACCCAGGACGGACGAACCAAGAAATTAACAACGAGCAAAAGAAAATAAAAGCACTACCTGAATGACCGTCTGAGAGAAGAAGCGCCGAAAGCGGAATCGCGAAAGATTGCAAGCAGAGGTGGCAAAGGAAAGCATGGGCAAGTATTCTGAAAATGGCGAAAGTATTTGAACGAAGCCAGTTAGGGTTATTTATACCCCCAATGCGGGTCGGGTTTTGTCCCAGATCCGGTTTTGAACCGGCATACGACCCGAAAATGAAGAGGCGGGAACCAGCTTTTTCGAACTCCGATGACGGTTCGCATTTAATGAGCGTGCTCCTTGTCATATCAAGGACCTGACAGCTACGTCACTAGCCTGACTCGTGGGGCCCACTGTCCTGTCGTCAACAACCATTGTAAGACTCCCGTCCCATGATATTCCGTGCCCGTATTTACTACAGTTTGCCCGGGCCGAGACATGGAAGTGTAACTCCTCGCGCCGCTCATAAATAAGCTGACCCTCGGAGTTAGGGGCCACTGATAAGACCGAGCATCGCAGACCGGACCGGACCCGGTTCAAAGCCAGTACAAGCGAGCTCGACCACATCAAACCGGATAAGCCCGCAAGCTAGTAGGCCCGAGAGATCCGGGCTTCATGATACCCATAACCGAGGTAGCTCTGCCTCCCGCTATTCGTAGGGTCCCGTGTTGATCACTCAACCATCTGCCCGTAGCCCGCAGCAGCCAGCTGTCACAAACGTACTACAGACGTTACCAGTTCGTACCTGACGTACCATAACGGTTGGTGGAAGAACCATGACTCCCTGACAACACGCCACGTTCCCAGCCACTCCCCTGGCCGAACCAATGAGGACCTGCCGCGTGTCCATCCGGTACAAGGGCGGTTAGTACCCTAAACCTACCTTCTCCTTCTACTCATATAAATACTCCTATCCGCTCCCAAGGGCCAGGTACGTGCTCTATCCTATTCACACACACAAGGTCTTCATTGAACCCTCTTCTTAGGTTTTCCTCAGAGATCTTACTCTCACACCCGAGGGCCTAAGCCGGATTCCAACCCAGCCCTGGTCTTAACGGTGGTCTTGTTTGTGTTGTGATCAGGATCAAGAGACAGCAAAGTTGGAGTTCTATCTCCGTGACCCCAGAAATCAAGGGCGTCATCACAAGTGATAGGGTTTCGGATTTTAGGAAGTTTGTTTTTAGTACATCAAATCAAAGGGATGTAAAATCGGAATTAGATCACTACTTGGAAGAATTGGTGTTGCCAATAGAGGGAAAGTTTGAGAAAACCCGGACCGTACCCTCTACTGGAAACACCAATTCTTTCAAGTAGTGATCTAATTCCGATTTTGCTTACAAAATGAGGTGGCGATATTTTATTGTCTAACGATTCAATACCTTTCCCAATCCATAACTATCCTATCTATTTCAAAAACACAGCTACCACATGAGATGGACAGAGGGAGTATTAATTGAGGATTGGGCTCCCGTGTTTTCACATATTTATTCACTAGAAATGATAAAGAGCACAAAATAAGGTCATAAAATTTTGCTCACAAAATGAGGTGGCGATATTTTATTGGGTGCATCAATAATTGACCCGCCACTCTAATAAAAGACACCAATAAAATTATTACACCTATGATTTTGTGAGCAAGATTTTGTGACTTTTTCGTGCCCCTAGAATTATTGTTTATTCATACAGCATGCAGCAGCAGATAGCCACGTTCAATAGAAAATACTAGTAGTAAATAAAAAATAAAATTTGAATAATCATTTTCAATGTGCTCACCGTTGACTGTTTCATTGCTGATACAGATATCAAAATTGATCAAACCTCCAGTTCCCATTTGGTGGGTTTATTGATAAGTCACTTAATGATTTGTCGATTATAATTTTTACAATTTCACTAGAATGAGTAGATCAACATAATTTTTACAATTTCACTAGAATGAGTAGATCAACATCAATCAATGTTTGGTCAAAGTTCATTTAAGTTGACCATAAAAAGTCAAAATGAGACTATCTTTCTGGGACAGAGGGAGTAATATTCAAGTATTGGTATCCAAACATGGACATTAAACTGGCTTGCTTCTGTTTTGTGCTTTGAGAAATCTCATGCGATTTGTTTTCTACAAACTTGAGCATGGCAAAAAAGGATTTTTCAGCATCAGAGTCAGAGCCTCTGATAAAGAATGAATCTCTAGGAAAATGCAATCAAATTAGCAAGTCTAGTTTTTTTAGCAAGCTGGTATTTTCTTGGGTCAACCCTCTACTTTCATTAGGTTATGCTAACCCTTTAGTTCTTGAAGACATTCCATCCCTAGTCTCTGAAGATCAAGCAGTTGTTGCCAATGAGAAATTTACCAAGGCAATGGAGATGGTAAAGAGATCTAAACACCCTCAAAACTCGGTAACTAGAGCGATTGTTCGAGTTTATTTTAAAGAAATAATTTTAGGAGGGATTTGCGCGTTTCTTCGCACTCTCTCAGTTGTGATTGGTCCGCTTTTACTCTACGCCTTTGTTAATTATTCTAGTACAAGTGCAGAAAATGGGTATGAGGGTATCTTGCTAGTGGGATACTTGGTTATTCTCAAGGTTATTGAGTCATTGTCTAACAGACATTTCTACTTTAATTCGAGGAGGACAGGTATGCGGATTAGATCAGCTTTAATGGTGGCTGTATATAAGAAACAGCTTAAGTTATCTAATGCAGGAAGGCAAAGGCACTCAACTGGAGAGGTTGTGAATTATATTGCTGTTGATGCTTACCGGATGGGGGAATTTCCGACATGGTTTCATGTTGGATGGTGTAGTTTTGTGCAGCTCGTTTTAGCAGTCGGAGTTCTTTTTGGGATTGTGGGTATTGGTGTTCTTCCGGGTCTAGTTCCGCTTCTTATATGTGGACTTCTTAATGTGCCATTTGCGAAAATGGTTCAAAAGTGTCAGTCTGAGTTTATGAACGCGCAAGACAAGCGTTTAAGGTCAATGTCTGAGATCCTAAATAATATGAAGATCATCAAGTTGCAATCTTGGGAAGACAAGTTTAAGGACTTGATTGTATGTTCTCGAGAAACAGAGTTTAAATGGCTAAGTGAATCTCAGTATAAGAAGGTTTACGCGACAATTTTATATTGGTTGTCTCCAACAATTGTTTCATCAGTCATACTTTTCGGGTGTGCCCTTTTTGGAAGTGCTCCTTTGGATGCCGCCACTATTTTTGCAGTTTTGGCTACGTTAAGGACAATGTCTGAACCTGTTAGAATGTTACCGGAGGCACTTTCTGCATTAATTCAAGTCAAAGTTTCTTTAGATAGAATCAATGCTTTTCTGGTGGATGATGAAGTAAACAATGAGGAGGCAAGTAGAAACCAGTGTTTGAAAGATGGTCAAAGCTGTATTATTCGAATACAACATGGAAACTTCAATTGGGATCAAGAATCAGCCTTTCCAACACTTAGGAACGTGAATTTTGAAGTAAGTTTGGGAAAGAAAATTGCAGTTTGTGGGCCAGTTGGTGCTGGGAAATCTTCGTTGTTGTATGCTGTTCTTGGAGAAATAATCAGAACTTCAGGATCTGTGAGTTACTAGTATTTTTCTAACATTAATTTTTTCTATTATTAAGTTCCGTATTGATTTTTAATGTAAGGTTGATCATTTACAAGGTTGAGGTTAATGGATCGGTTGCTTATGTTAGTCAATCTTCTTGGATTCAAAGTGGGACAGTTCGGGACAACATACTGTACGGAAAGCCATTTGAGGAAACCAAATACGAAATGGCGATTAAGGTATGTGCTTTGGATAAGGATATTGATAGTTTCAAACATGGGGATCTAACCGAGATAGGCCAAAGAGGGCTTAATATGAGCGGAGGACAGAAGCAGAGGATTCAACTAGCTCGGGCTGTCTATAATGATGCTGATGTCTATTTGTTAGATGACCCCTTTAGTGCAGTAGATGCTCATACAGCAGCAACTCTTTTTAATGTAAGATTCAAATTCTTCAAACGAAATTGGATTTATTTAACTTTTAATTTTGTCATCACATTTTAAGTGATTTATTTGATCTCAGGATTGTGTTAAGACTGCATTAGAGAAGAAGACTGTCATACTCGTCACTCATCAAGTCGAGTTTCTGTCGCAGGTCGACAGTATTCTGGTAATGAGGATCAAACTGGGCTTATCTGGGCTTTTATTAATTTACTCGTAGATTATTTTTTTTTATTTGCGTATAATTCAAAGCGTTGAATTATTTCTGATCCTATCTATTTGATTCTCCAAGGTAATGGAAAATGGTCGAATTACACAATCAGGAAGCTACAAGGATCTATTGCAGGCAGGAACAGCATTTGAACATCTAGTGAATGCTCATAAAAATGCAATAACAGAACTGGAACCTTCAGTTGATGAAACTAAACAAGAAATGCAGACAGATAGAAAAGACTCTCATGAAGAATCTGACAGTAGAGAAAGCGGTAAGGAAAAGGTTAGTTTAATGAGTTCAGAGGGCGTACAGTTGACTGCAGTGGAAGAGAAGGTTATAGGCAACGTCGGATGGAAGCCATTTTTGGATTACGTGCATATCTCAAATGGGTCACTTTTTCTGAGTTTGAGTATCATAACACAAATTGGCTTTGTGGTCTTCAGGCTGGTGCAAGTTATTGGCTTGCGATAGCTATTCAAGTTCCTGAAATCAGTAGCTTCATGTTGATTGGAGTTTACACTCTGATTTCAACTGCAAGCGCCTTGTTTGTGGATCTGAGATCTTTGTTTGCAGCTCTTTTGGGATTAAAAGCCTCTAAATCCTTCTTCTCCGGTTTCACAAATTCTATCTTTAATGCCCCCATGCTTTTCTTTGATTCCACCCCAGTTGGCCGGATTTTGACTCGTGTACACTCTCCTCCCCTTTCAACCTGTTTTGCAAGAGGCATCATCTTTTACCCATAGATCTAATTTGCATTATCTTTTTGTCTCTTTTTTTTACCAGGCTTCATCAGATTTAAGTGTATTGGATTTTGACATACCTTTTGCACTTGCCTTTGTAATCTCTGGGATTGAACTCCTCGGGAGCTTTGTTGTTATGGCCACTGTGACATGGCAAGTCCTCATTCTAGCCATCTTAGCTACTGTAGCTGCAAAGTATGTTCAGGTGAGTCTTATTTTGCCTTATTTGATTTCCAAACACAACCAAAATTTTGCCACTGACAATCAAAAGTTGACTCGTAAAGGAAAATTTGTGATTATCTATTGAACTACTTGAACTGTTTCTCGAATACAGGGGTATTATCAACCATCAGCGATAGAACTAACAAGAATAAATGGAACAACAAAAGCACCTGTGATGAATTATGCAGCGGAGACATCACTAGGAGTGGCTACAATAAGAGCATTCAAGATGGAAGACAAGTTCTTCCACAACTACCTAAAACTTGTTGATACAGATGCAAGCACTTTCTTTTTCTCAAACGCAACCATGGAATGGTTGGTTTTGAGAACAGAAGCGCTTCAAAATTTGACAGTATTCACTGCAGCACTTCTCTTAGTTTTTCTCCCAAAAGATAATACACAACCAGGTACAGATAGTTATCATTCAACAATACACATTTTCGCTTTTATTCAAATTCATTACAAACTTAGCTTTTTGTAACAGGGTTTGTAGGGCTGTCACTTTCTTATGCGTTGGCAGTCTCGAGTTGCCAGGTATTCCTGACAAGATGGTACTGTAGTTTGGTCAACTACTTAATATCAGTAGAGCGAATCAAACAGTTTATGCACATACCACCCGAGCCTCCAGCAATTATAGAGAACAACCGGCCACCATTCTCTTGGCCTGCCAAGGGCAGAATACAGTTCAATGATCTAAAAGTAAGAAAAACCATCTTAGCATTGCTATTCACCATGATGTGCAAAGTCTCATTGTTGTGTTCATGTGTGTTTATTGGTTTCAGGTACGATACCGTCCAAACGCTCCACTAGTTCTCAAGGGAATAACTTGCACGTTTGAAGAAGGGACTAGAGTGGGCATTGTAGGAAGAACAGGAAGTGGGAAAACGACTCTAATAACTGCCCTGTTTCGCTTGGTTGAACCTGACAGTGGGAGAATTCTTATAGACGGGCTTGACATCTGTTCTATTGGTCTTAAAGATCTAAGGATAAAACTTAGTATCATACCTCAGGAACCAACTCTTTTTAAGGGCAGTGTTCGCACAAACTTGGATCCTTTAGGCCTTTATTCTGATGAAGACATATGGAAGGTTAGTGAATATTCGCTTCTCACGTTTTTCTCTCCTTATAACTTGTCTCTTTAATCGATCTAAAGTTGAGAAAGTTTTAACTGAGTTGCAGACACTAGAAAAGTGCCAGCTTAAGGGTACTATCAGCAATCTTCCAAACTTGTTAGATTCTTCTGGTGAGTTTGACTTCAGAAAGTAAAGTTTATACTAAAGAGTATCAGTTTATTAATCTATCTCTTGATCTGATCTAAAATACATTTCTTGGCAGTTGGTGATGACGGGGAGAACTGGAGAATTGGGCAAAGACAACTATTTTGTTTAGGAAGGGTGTTACTTAAGAGAAATAGAATCCTAGTTCTTGATGAAGCGACTGCCTCCATAGATTCTTCCACGGATGCCATTCTACAGACCATAATAAGAGAAGAATTCAAAAATTGTACTGTCATAACAGTGGCTCACAGAGTTCCGACTGTCATAGACAGTGACATGGTCATGGTCCTCTCTTACGGTATGCATCTCTTTGACTTCAATCGAAAGTCAAAACACCTTCAATCTTAAATCTAACTGAACAAAAATCAAATGCGAAACATGTAATATCATGGACAAATATGCATATTAGAGGTAAACAATAAGAAAAAATAAGAATAATTAAGGCCAGCGACAAGAAAAACTGCTGTACCTTTAATCAAACGGAAGAAAGTAAAGAGCTTACTGCTTATTTGTGCTTGCAGGTAAGCTAGTTGAGTATGATGAGCCCTCAAAGCTAATGGAGTCCAACTCATCCTTTTCCAAGCTTGTTGCTGAATACTGGTCCAGTTGCAAAAGGGATTCTGCTTAGATATCTGACGCATATCAACAGGTAAGACTTGACGAAAAATGATTATCAATTAACAACACGGAGAATAGAGAACTTACAAGAAAAGTAATTCAGTTGTAATAAATCATAAATGAATCATCATACAGTTGTCCTAAATTAAGTAATTTCATGGACCCTGATACAAATTTATAAGGAAGATCAATGAGGAACAGGTAAAGCCATAGGCAAGGCTTCCTGAGCAGCCATTGGTAATGGTATGGTTTGAAACTTGCAATTATCAAACAATTGAGCTGCAAAGCTATTCCTCTCTTCCATTGAAATTTCGCCAATGAGGCTGATGAGGACTCGCTCAAGTTCTTTCCCATCTGTCCATTCATGTATCTCCGCCTTTACCAAACCCCTATTTTTGCATATCAAATCCCAAACAGGAAAATCCTTCCTTGGCATCATAAAGTCTCCTTCCTTGAGTTTCAAGCTCGGGCAGAAATCACCAGCTCCATCACCCAAATAAATGATCTTCTTCTTCTTCCCTTCTACAAGTAAAGAAGTTTGGATCCTTTCAACGATCATGCCTTTGCACATGTTGGGGGGACAAGGGTTGGCGCAGCCATGCGATGAAGTGTGGAAATCATGATAAGGCTGAATCCTTAATCTTCCTTGCTCATCAACAAACCCTGGGTTGGTATAAATTTCACTGAAATGATTCCTCAATCCGAGATGATTCAATATTGTCTCTATGTAGAATGTATTTGCATCGCTTACGATCCTCAACTCACAACCCATAGCATGAGCTGCTTTTATGGCCGGGACGACCCGTGGATGTATGGGGACTCGTTTGAGTACTTGTTCAATGTCTTCAATCGTTTTTCCTCGTGAATGCAGCTCGTTCATCAACTTGTCCTGTAAATGAGTAACAGGCTTATTTTATCAGTTAAAACAAATTAAGATGAGCTAAACAAGAAGAAAATGGACCTAGTCCTTAAACGAGTGTCAATTTCAAGCACTTTCAATTGCATAGATGCATGAATATCCTTAGATTTAAGAATTTAACTTGACTCTTTATACACTAATGCAAATTTCAACCTAACCGATTGATTTGAAGAAGTCAGACGCACGTGGTAACATAACATTTTCTAACGATTTTGCTGAGAGAAAAAAAAAAAAAAAAAAAAAAGGTTTAAAATAGTGAGAATTGGCTAAACCTTAAACTGATAAAATTTGAATGTTGAACCCTGATTAGAGAAAGTCATCACCAGTTAAACCCTAATTTGCCATCTCTGTGCCCTATCCTTAATTCAAAACATGATGATTGAATTCAAATAAAATGAGCATGGAGATAGTTATTTAATTATATTTTTTGAAAAATAAACACGTTCTTAGGAACAGAAAAATTACTCTTCCAAACAAAAATATTTCAAATAAATAAAAGGAAAAGGAAATGTTACCATCATGGAATTCCAAGGCATGGTAGGAAGAAGTTGATTGAACAAATCGGTAGCTCCCAATTCATCAACCACCCAATTATCGCTATCCAAATCAATGATCGTCTTGTCGAAGTCGAAAACCACCACAATTCCAGCCATATCTCCGCCGTCCCACGATCAAATTCTCCGGTGATCGATCGGAATATACAATCAATCAATCGCCCTAACCAAATGCAATCGTTTGTATTGAGTAAAAACCTAAACAAGGAGGATGTATATATACACCCATAGATACAATTCCAAAAGGAATTTGGATGAACTGAATTTGGAAGATGCCAAAAGAATATTACGTGAATGTATGTCATTGTGGTTACTGCCTTTGTTCTCAACAATGGCCACCCACGTCCCTTTTTCTCTTTTTTTGAACTAGGGTTCCGTGTTTTTTCGGTGATGGAGATCTGGGCCGTTAATATTTGGTTGTTCCGTTGTCACGTGTTTGTGGATAGATAAATCGGACGGTTGCGGAAAGTCTGGTATCATCACGCTTTTAAACGGGAATTTCTGGATAAAAAGGGCGCGCGAATAATGAGAATATTCTGGAGGATTTGGATTATTCACATCTAAATAAATAACGCGTTTTACCAAGTGATTAAGAAAAACGTGTGTCGCAAAAACGACGCGATTTGTTGAAAAAAAATTAAAATGATAATTTGAAGACCGCGTTTTTTGGCGATTTTAAACACGGAATCGGGAGGCAAAGCTTTATGACTTATGTTTCTCTTCAAATTTCTTTTCAAAAAAACTCATCTGGATATCGCTTTCAAAAGTTCTGGCTATCCAATTCAAAGGTTCTGACTATCAGTCTCAAAGGTTCTAACTATCAGCTTTAAAGGTTCTTTCAAAATGCTCTCTGGCTATCAAAAACACTATAATTGACACTAAAAAAAACACTCTCACTTGCACTAAAAAAATCATATTTTTTATTTTTTATTATTTTTTTTTCTATACAGAACCTCTATTATTTTTATACAGAACCTCTTAACTTGATACCTAGAAGGTTTGTTTGCCATGACTTTGTTCAAATATCATTAAAATCATATCCAGAGGGCTTTGTTATTGATGCCCAAAACCTTTTGAGGTTGATATCCATAATTTTTCTTGGCCAACACTTTCTTAAAATGTGCTTGAAACTCATGTCCAGGTGGCTTTATATATATATCAAGAACAATTTGATGTTGATATCCAGAATGTTTGTTGGCCATGACCTTCTTCAAATGTCATGTCCAGATGACTTTATATATATATCCAAGACAATTTGATGTTGATATCCAGAATGTTTGTTGGTCATGACCTTCTTCAAATGTCATGTCCAGATGACTTTATATATATATCCAGAACAATTTGATGTTGATTTCCAGAATGTTTGTTGGGCATGACCTTCTTCAAATGTCATGTCCAGATGACTTTATATATATATCCACAACAATTTGATGTTGATATCCAGAATGTTTGTTGTCCATGACCTTCTTCAAATGTGCTTCAAAAATTACATCCGGAAGACTTTATATTGATATCCACAACCGTTTGAGAGGTTCCGGTTATTTACAAAAATGCCACCGCGCTTTTTTAAAAACACGTTTTTCCTGGGCGTTTTGTAAAACGCGTTTTACCCAAGATTTTGGCTCTAAATAATACTACTACCTCTGTCCCGTCCCATTTCAAGTTACACAAAAACAACTTTACACGAAAATTAAGGAAAAGGTAAAAAAAAGTAAAACCATCTTTACACGAATATTAAGGAAAAAGGTAAAAAAAAGTAATGTGTTGTGAGTTTAGATAGTTTGGTAGAAGAGAGAAAGTGTGTGTAGTAGGGAATAGTTTAGTGGGTTAGTTGATGTGAGTATGCAAGTGGGTAAAAACTTTTCATTTTTGGATTTTACAATTTCTATTAGACAACCAAAATGACAATTTTTGCTATTTGAAATGGGACGGAGGGAGTAAATGATAATATTAGAGGCACAAAATAATCATAAAATTTTGCTCACAAAAATTTTAAGTGTAATAATTTTAGTGATGTTTTAAATTACAGTATGCCAGTTCCACTATCGGTACAATCAATAAAATATCATAAACTCGTTTTGTGAACAAAATTTTGTGACTTTATTTTGTGCCCCTAATATTCCTCTCACACTATTTCTTAAACTTTACGAGGGCTTACTCCCGGCCATTCTCAAACCTCACACATTTAAATGTGAGCTTAGTCTCCATTTCTACCAAGAACTTCAATTTCAAACACCCTGAATATGCATCATCTTTATGTTTCAAAAAATAAAGTCAAATATAAAGGTCAGATGATATGTTGCACCACCAAAATATGACTATGCTCATTTCACTAATTTATATGGACCAACTTCAACTTCGTTCTCCGTAAAGCCTTACCTATTTTACATAAATTTCTTTTCGCATGCTTTTTAAAAGGCATTGTCCTTTAAATTCTCACGTCCACTTCTCACTCATGTGTCACAATCAATAATGTCGCAAATATACATTACTCATTGTGGACACCATAACAATATTATTCTTGATGTTGCAGGCCATATACATTGTACCATCCATATTATCCCAGTCTGTGGCTTCCTTTGTGACTCACTAATTCTTGCAACCAAAGGTTATCATCCAGCACCCAACTAATAACATGTTCGTTTTATGTTTTTTTTAAAATGAAATGTTTATGACCCCACGAAGTTGTAGAACTGACTTGTTTGATGCTCTTAGTTTGACATCCCCCTCCCCTTGATTTGCTCCCAATTTGCTAGATAAACCTTTTCATAATCAACGGAAGGGTAATTCTCCATTTCCTTTGCGCGTCTGCACGAATGGAATGATGCCAAAAATCCAGCACTCGGGATTTTAGCACATTACTAACACTCATATTTAGAGCATCTTCAATATTATCAGTGATCACATTCGCCAACTTGCTCCTTCTTAGAGGACAGTCGTTACTTTAGTGTCCAGCCTCACTACACTTATAACATATCTCAAATCACTAACTCACGTTAGACTTATCATTTACCACAACTTACGTTTCCTTCGTGTTTGATTTTTACTTATCATTTGTATTTGACCTCTCCATGTTGCTAGCAGCTAAGGTTGCTCCTAAAGTGGTTGTTGGAGATTATTCCCTAGGCCCTTGAGAAAGGCCTTACGTTATATCATGTTCTCATTGTTATGGAGATAACAACCTTGGATTATTATATGTTTTGCATGTTTATTATAATAATATCCGTCCCCAGTACTTATGAAAAACTAGTATAAGTTTAATCGATGATCATGTGTATGTGATACAAATTAAACTTATGGGTACTTGTTGGTGAACAATGTACTGGACATGACCGTTATGAGATTTATAACATTGTCAAATGTCATAATTAAATCTCATATAGTTATATCATTTGATATCCTTATACCTGGGATTATCATGGTCTTCCACATGATGAACGTTATGTTTGACATACTCAAATGCTACCCTTAACCAGGTAGTTATAAAGGGTATCAGGGCTCTTGAGTTTTGTTTTTGTTTCGTATGTTGTTTCCGTTGTGCATGATCCCTCAAAACCCAACAGTGTTGTCTAACTCCTCCTTGCAATTTTAACTTAATAGTAATATTTGACATTGTCTAACTTTAGGTTTGTTTTTCAGTTGCAAGTTTGCAACACTTTATACCATAAGCGTTCCGCTCCAACTATCCAGTATAAAAGACAACATTTTTAAAGTTTAGGATTTATCCACAAACATAATGTCCATCGCACTCAATGAGTCAACCATTTCAAAAGTTCATCAATGTGGTCAAGATTACAAGGTTAGTCCATTAATTAAATGACTCTTTTTTTGTGAAAGTTAATATGCATTTTCACTTTTTTGATTAATAACCAAAATGGTATGATTCAAAATAAAAATAACCAAAATGGTCATGTATTTCAGGATAGGAGGTAGTAATAATTGTTTTTGTTCCAACCATTACAATGGTGGTTAAAAGCCTATGATCTATTGATCAAGTTAATTTATTAAGTTTAGTAAAATATGTCATATATCTTAAATAAAATAAAATACATTACATTTCATCAGTATTTTCGATAAGTATAGTTAAATCTTATTATATTTTTAAATATGTGAACAAATCAACCTAATATAATAGTATCTCAACTTTGACATGTGAGTTTTTTTCCCTACATTTTAGGGATGTTTTTTGAATTAGTGTGTAAATGTCATCACGATTGACTGAAGCTATTGGACGAGAATATCTTGAATACCACGTGAAATTATATGTCATAAATCCACTTGGTGACATGTGAGAATGAATAAGAACTCTCATATTTATATATATGCTCCCTCCGTCCCAGTACAAGTGATACTTCTTTTCCTTTTTGGGTCATCCCACTAAAAGTGAGACTGTCCAAAATGGAAATATTTCAACCCCACTCGTCCTCTATCTTCATTTTCCACCACTCATTTTATTCAACCAACATTACTATTTATCCCACTCATTCTCTCTCTTCATTTTCAACCACTCAATTTATCCAACTAACACTACTATTTACTCCACTCATTCTCTCTCTTCATTTTCTACCACACATTTACTAGTTTTTCTTAATTAGTGTGCAAACTCCTCTAGTCCTACTTGTGCTGGGACGGAGGGAGTATATAATTTGAGTACTATCAATAACAATTTTTAATTTTTTATATGATAATTAGCTTTATCTAAAATTATTGCTCAAATTCCATCGCACTAACCTAAAAAAATGACAATATTTACTATGAGACTTGTACAATTCTACGATAAAAGCATCTAGGCTAAATTGCATCAAAAATCACCCAACTAATGGCCTAGTGGTTTTCATATACGTCGTTCTATTCTTTGCACTAAACTATTTTTCTGTTGCGTGAGAGGTCACTCAAGCTAACGACGTCTAAATTTCATTGCTAAGTTATCATGTCAATTGCATATGACCTGATTTTAAAGGGTACAGTTGGGAATTCATTATATATATAAAAAAACAATTGTAGACCGTAATAATATTTTTCCTAAGCAATAGGGCCTAAAATGTCAATGTTATTTTACAAACAACCCATCCACCCCATATATGTCGCCCTTCCACCCCATATATGTCGACCTTGCCCTAAATAAAAAAACAAAGAACGCGCCCCCCGGGGCATAGCTGAGTTGGTGAAGGAGGCAACATTGCTGGACTTGCAACCCAAGGGTGGGGAGTTCGAACCCTGGCACGAGCAACCGTAATGCTTTGGAGAGAGCTCCCTTTGGGCCAGGAGTATAAGGGGCGTTGCTACCCTGACCATCTCAGGCACATCCCGCGATTTACCTCCGCCAGTCAATGAGGGGCCGGAGGCTGGTGGTCCAGGACTAGTCCGGCGGAGCTGGGCCGAGCAACCGTAAGTCAGGCGAAGCTGGGAACCTGGGTATCAAAAAAAAAAAAAACGCATATCCTCTTCCTTTCCTTCGATCAAAAAACTCATCCTCGTCTTCTCTTCCCCACCAACATCCCTACCCCACCGACCGGACACCATTTGCCACCACCTAGCCTCTTCCCCTTTCCCCCACCTCTTCACCTTCACTCCATTAACTCATCATATCCCTAATCTTTCCAGCCCTACCCACCCACCTAAACAAAAGTCCACCACATAAATCCCTCTCATAGCCTCCCACCATCATCATTCCAGTCACCGACCACCATCCACTATTAACCGTAAATCGAACGTCGCCGCCGCTGCACACCCCACTCAAGTCCTCCTTCTCTGTTGCCACTAGTCTCAGTTGACAGCTTGAATACTTACAAAAACCACAAATTGGGAGGAAAATTACCAATTTGCATCAATTCTTGTTCTTGATCAATTTTTCTTCTTAAACAATGGCCAGAAGTTCCAAGAATTTAAATCACTGTTCAATATTCTCAAGATGGTAATACCAAATTAATGGTTGATTTTTGAAATCTTGGGTTTGGATGATTGTTAAAATCTTGGGGTTTGGGTTTGGCTGATTTTTTAAATATTGGGTCTGGAGTATCATTTCCAATTCAACTTCTTTGATCTAATTTGACATGAGATCTTTTGTTAGATCTTTTTTAGAATTTTTATGTTGGTATGATGATGGTGGCGATTGTAGTGTACGTTGCAGTGTTTGTGATGAAGTGGTGGCTATGGTGGTAGGGATGGAGTAGTTGCCATGGTGGCTGTCGTGGTGGTGCTTTCGTAGGGGGTGATGATGGGGTGAAGAAGATGGTGGCTGGGAAATAAGCAAATACAATGACACTCATGCCACATATTCAAATAGTGTAACTATATACAAGTTCATATTCCTCATAGAACATGTCACAATCCCTTTGTCCACGATGTCATTGAACACAAGTCATGGTCAACAAGTCAATTTGTATTTGTTAAATACTTTCTCGATCCTGAATATGTTGATGATGTAAATAGAGTTGCAGCGGAATAACAATAAAATAAAAAGGATAACAATTAATCGAATCAACGAGTTAATTGACCAAATTCAAATTCACGAATTAGGGTTTGGCAAGAACAACAACAATAAAGATGAATCTCTTGAGGAAACGAAGGAATCCACATTCCGAAGGAATCCAATTAAGGTTCAAGGGATTAAACCCACAAAGATGCACAAAGCAAGCTTTATAAAATATCAATGACAAAACGTGTTCAATACAATGAATGAAAAGAGTATTTAAAGGCTATGAAATAATAAAACCCTAATCTAAAAAGGACTCACAAAACAATACAAAAAATACCCAAAATACTTGTCAAAAACGAAAAGGGAAAATAACAAATACTGACGTTCAAGTCCGGGCACGGTCGTGCTCCTTCTTCAGCACGGTCGTGCCGAACATGTCGAACCTGTCCTTCTTTCTCTCAATTTGCGCACGGCCGCGCCTTGTAACCTGCACGGTCGTGATCGGCGTCCTGGCTGGATCTGGGGGCTTCATCCTGCTCCTTCTTGCTACATCATACACCCCCACTTGAAAATGATTCGTCCCCGAATTATGTACCATATCAGAACATCCCGTGGAAAGTGTAACGCCACTCTCGGACTTCCCTTTATCGATCAACCGTCTTGGGTTATCTTTGAGCAACTGCGTATGCAAGAAACCTGAAACACAAGATTTAGGAAGACAAAGAGAACTAAGATGTGTGCCCGTGCCTTTGCACCCACCACCCTCCTTGGCCTTCAATGGGTACAAAACAAAACGACATCCATGCTTAACCAAACGGATCACATTAGTTCACCCACAATGCATGGAACTAACATCAAAATGCCACGGCCTACCAAGCAATAGGTGATAAGCACGCATATCCACAACATCACACGTAACCACATCCGTATATTCGCCAATAGAAAAAGGAATGAGACATTGACGTGTTACCTTCAATGAGCCCTTAGCATTGATCCACCCAACAACATAAGGAGATGGGTGTCGACGGACCTCAAGCTTAAGCTTATTCACCAATCCCCGTGCCACTAAGTTCTCGGTGCTGCCATTATCGATAATAACACGGACCGCCAAATTATTGACCTTACCCTTGGTACAAAAAATATTATGACGTGCAGGATCAATCTTCACCGAGGGAGTAGGTAACTTACGAACCAGACACGCGTGATGTTCGTCTCCGGCCTCATCTTCCACATTAGGATCGTATACATACTCCTCGCCCTCACTAACATCATCATCATCATCTCGAGCCAACATATTAATATTCTTGCGACGAGGGCAACCACTAGAAATATGTCCCGTTTCCCCCACATTTAAAACACTTAGTTCCATAACTTTTGGCATAGGGGTTCTCCTTCTGTTGACCACCAGTAGTAGGAGTAACTGTCTTTTTAACCGGAACAGCAGGAGATGCATGTTCTGCTACAACCGACTTAGAACCCATACCATGTGCCGTCCCTGTAGCCATTACAGAAGTACCAACAGAAGAACTAGCAACTGAGCTCCCAGAAACAGCAAGCTGACGCTCAACCGTTGAAGCCCGATCAATGGCCTCCTCCAAAAATTGAACTTGTGTCAACTCAACCTGATTACGAATATCAACTTGAAGCCCAGAAATATACCTAGCAGTTAATTGCCCATCGGACTCACATAAATCGTTACGTGCAGACCAAGAATGAAATTCACACGTGTACGCACGAACATATTTAGTACTCTGATGACAGTCCAAGAATTTACGATACATTTGTTGTTCAACATTAGCAGGTAAAAATCGTTGCCTTAAGGCCTGTCTCATCATAGGCCAGTCAGTAATCATGGGTCTATTGTTACGAACATTTTGAAGGCGTAACTGCCTCCACCAAGCAGATGCACCACCCCTCAATTTATAAGCAACATATGGCACTTGGCGTTCAGCAGGGATATTCATCAAAGCAAAATATTTTTCAACCTCTCAAGCCAATCAGTAAATTCAACCATATCCAATTCACCCGAAAAAAATGGCAAGTCATCTTTAATTTTAGGGTTGTGCTCATAATTAAAATTACCTCCTCCACCCAAGTTATGCTGATGTCTGCCGGCTGGTTGACCATGACGGTTGGGAGCGTCAAGATCGACACGCTCATCCCGGTGTGCTGCTCGCTGCCCCATATTTCCAATACCCACTTGTAACGCGCGCAAAGCCTCTGCTAACATTCGGTCCCGTTCAGCCTGTGCTGCTTCACGCTGTTCCTCGCGTGCTTGTCGTTCGGCCTCGCGTTATTCCTCGCGTTCAACACGAACAGCTTCGCGTTGTTCCAATGCCTGTTGGAACCGATCTAGCACCGCCGTCAATTCCCCAAGATTCACCTGATTTGCGTTGTTGACTTCATGATCGTTGGTCATCTTCCTCCTTGGATCGACCTTTTTCTGATACCAATTGATGTAAATAGTTGCAGCGGAATAACAATAAAATAAAAAGGATAACAATTAATCGAATCAACGAGTTAATTGACCCAATTCGAATCCGCGTATTAGGGTTTGGCAAGAACAACAATAATAAAGATGAAGCTCTTGAGGAAACGAAGGAATCCACCTTCAACAAACCAATTAAGGTTCAAGGGATTAAACCCACAATGCACAAAGCATGCTTTATAAAATATCAATGACAAAACGTGTTCAATACAATGAATGAAAAGAGTATTTAAAGGCTAGGAAATAATAAAACCCTAATCTAAAAAGGACTCACAAAACAATACCAAAAATACCCAAAATACTTGTCAAAAACGAAAATGAAAAATAACAAATACTGACGTTCAAGTCCGGGCACGGTCGTGCTCCTTCTTCAGCACGGTCGTGCCGAACATGTCGAACCTGTCCTTCTTTCTCTCAATTTGCGCACGGCCGCGCCTTGTAACCTGCACGGCCGTGCTCGGCGTCCTGGCTGGATCTGGCGGCTTCATCCTGCTCCTTCTTGCTACATCAGTTGATAATCCAAATGACATTGATCCAAACAATTCACTTGAGTTTGGCCAAACATTTAATCAACATCATTCTACGAGGGGCCCAAGCTTGACATCTCTACGAAGAGCGACAATCCATTTAGCTTATTATTCTTCCCTACGTGAATCCGATTATGCCAATCATACCTTTTATAACTTCCTGTTTAAAGGTAGCGTTTGAATATGTCAAACATAATATTCATCTAGTGGAAGACTACATTAAAATGTAGTATATTAATTTGAGGAAGTAACCAGTACGTAAAATAATTGATGGACCAGTGACAAATCTGGTATTTGACTCAATAAATTCCCAATTTCACCCTTAAAAAACAGGTCATATGCAGTGCACATGATATCTTAACGATAAAATTTAGATGTCGTTAGCTTGAGTGATGTCACATGCAACAGAAAAATAATTTAGTGTAAAGAATGTAACGAAAAACAATTTAAGTATGAAATTTACGGAGTAAGCCATTAATTGAGTGATTTTTGATGCAATGTCAAGAATCTAAATCAAAATCGAAATCCTATAAAACCAAAAATAAAACATACTCCCTCCGTCTCATTTGAAGCTTCACCTTTTACCCAAATGAGTGTCCCGTTAAAAGCTTCATCCTTTCCTAAAATGGTAAAAAATGTAGGCCCCACTTGTCATATCCACTCACTTCTTCCTCTCACATACTTAAATTATAGGGCCCACTTGTCATACCCACTAACTTTTCCCTCTCACATATTTAAATTGTAGGCCGCACTTGTCATACCCACTAACTTCTTTCCTCTCACAACCCTTCTTACCCTCATCATTTTCCTTAATTTGTGTGCCATCACCAAAATGATGAAGCTTTAAATGGGACGGATAGAGTAAAAGGTATGAATAGACAAGGATATAGAGGTAATTTCGCAAAAGATCACCTCGTGTCCTCTCTAACACATCCCGGCCGTGTACAAGACCACCTTAACATACTATTCTCTTCATAACGTTTGACTAATCCTACGGGCTTTGGACTCTAGGCCCCCTGGGCGAGATCAAAATGCCATAAGAACCCACAGCCAGATTAAAAACCCAAAAAAGCCCACTAAAGCCCCGCACTGCACGTATGGATCCAGCGCCCATACCCGTAGCCAACTGCCCGCCCCAGCGCCCCAGATCAGTCTGCTCGGTCCAGATCCCATAGCCCAGCCCGTACCCGCCTCTAGCCCATTCTATATTCAAAATAAACTTTGATGCTAGTAGGTTTCGAACCCAGATCACATCTGTGGCAAAAACAAGTCCTTACCACTAATCCAACCAACTACTTGATGAATATTCTACATCATCTATCATTAAATCTTCCACTGGACGAAACTAAATTTTAAAAAAACATCACAACCAATTAATAAAATTTTTGAATATTCACAAAAACATCAACTTTTAAAAATAATAATTAGAAAAATAAAACATTTTTAAAAGATATAACTAAATATTTTATTAAAAAAATATGATAAACCTAAAAAAATATTTTTTTCACAATTTCTCATTTTTTCGAAAAAATATTTTAAAAGTCTCATAGATAAATAAAAACTATTTTTAAAATATATAACTAAATATTTTATTAAAAAAATATGATAGACGTAAAAAATAAATTGAACTATAAGTGTAATTATTTTTTTTCACAATTTCTCTTTTTTTATATATATATATATTTTTTTATGCAAAAAACTTTAAAAAGTCTCATATTTACCTGATGTCTCCTGAGAATTTACAAGACTTTGATACAAATTATAAGACCTAAAAATGCACTTATGAGACCTTTAAGAGACTCATGAGTCTGGTATGAGACCTTTGTAAATAGACTCATGAGTCTGATATGAGACAATTTACATGTCTCATAAGAATTTATAAGACTTTGATACAAATTATAAGACCTAAAAAATGCACTTATGAGACCTTTAAGAGACTCATGAGTCTGGTATGAGAACTTGTAAATGGCTCTCATGAGTCTGATATGAGACAATTTACATGTCTCATAAGAATTTACAAGACTTTGATACAAATTATAAGACCTAAAAAATGCACTTATGAGACCTTTGTAAATAGACTCATGAGTCTGATATGAGACAATTTACATGTCTCCTGAGAATTTATAAGAATTTGATACAAATTATAAGACCTAAAAAAATGCACTTATGAGACCTTTAAGAGACTCATGAGTCTGATATGAGACCTTTGTAAATGGCTCTCACGAGTCTGATAATTTACATGTCTAATAAGAATTTACAAGACTTCGATACAAATTATAAAACCTAATAAATCATGTTTTTTATGTAAATGGTATTTATTTTACAAATTTAATGTTTTTGTGAATAATCAAGAATTTCATTAATTGATTGGAAAGTTTTAATTTTTGTCATTTATTTTGGCCAGAATGATACTTCTAATATTAAATATTGTGAAACATTAAACAAGTAGTTCAGTGGTTTAGTGGTTAAGTCACAGCATTTTCCAATAGAGGTCCCAAGTTCGATTCCCAATGGCTGCTTTTTTGTTTTTGATTTAAACTGGCGGGTCTGGAGCGAATCTCGGGTGGCTGGGGGTCCGAATCCGCATCAGGTTGGGGGAATCGGGTTGGGCGGGCCTGAGTGATGGGGTTTGGGGGGTTTTATGGCATTTTGATTTCGGATTTGTTTTTGATTTAAACTGGCGGGTCTGGAGCGAACCTCGGGTGGCTGGGGGTCCGAATCCGCATCAGGTTGGGGGAATCGGGTTGGGCGGGCCTGAGTGATGGGGTTTGGGGGGTTTTATGGCATTTTGATTTCGGATTCGGGGTTAGTTGGAATTTTGCATCTCGCCTGGAGTTTTATGGAAAAAGATTCTGAGAGGAGGGGCCTTGTGGAATTTTTCCAAATCCTACTGCCTGTCACAGTAATCACATCACAAGACACTTGGATCCTACACAACCTCAAGCGTTAGCCCATCACAGACCGTCATTCTGTTATCCAGATGTGACCGACTCAGCTAGATTATCACGAGCACGAAAATATAAAAAAAAAAATTGGATTATTGATAGAGCATAGACAGAAGAAAACAGTGTCTTGGTTCTCCGGAGGCAAGGAACGGTTCGCTCACTCCAAATCCCCATTTTCTCCTTCCCCACCACTCTAGAGAGAGATTTTTTTTGTCATTTTTAGAGAGAGAAAGTGATTCGAGGAGAGAGAAAATCTCAATCTATGAACAAGCGCGGTGTTGTTGTTGATGGTGATGATGTTGTCTTGGTTTGGACTTAGAATGATTGAATCTGAAGCCAACATTATTTCGTCATACATTTACTAGCGATTTTCGAAAGCTGCGATCTTCTAGCAAAGAGGAAGAAACAGGTTGAAGCGATCGGTTTGATGACTGATGCACTGATTTGATTTGGCTTTCTGTGTGATTGCTGTCGCCGATTGATTAGATAGGTTGGAGAGAGTATGAACGGTGGTGAAGGAGGAGATGTTGCGGCAGCTCCGGCGGGACCTCCACCGCCGCTTGAGTGGAAATTTTCGCAGGTCTTTGGTGAACGGACCGCCGGTGAAGAAGTACAAGAAGGTAGATTGAGTTCAGATTGATCGCTCCTGTTTTTTTCTTCTGCTTTTTTTCTCAGTGGATCCACAAATTATTTTATTTTATATCGTTGAATTAGGGTTTGGATTGGCGTTTGATCTGGTTGGATCGCTAGTTGCCTTAAAGTTTGGTGTTTTGTTGCTAGGGCAAATCTTTAATTGCACTCTGAGAGTATTTTTGGCAAGGAATAGAAAATTGAAAAAGATTTCTGTCTGAGCCCAATCCATGTGGTGTCAATTTCAGCTCCTTTCGGTCAGATTGTTTTTTTCAAGTGCATGCATATATTTGAGTACTTAGATAGTTAATTGAAGTACTTGAAGGATCTCTAGGTTGCCTCTTTGGTATTGTATCATGTGGTTGGAGTTGGTGCTAAAAAAGTTGTAGTCCTGTGATACCAGTTGAGTTAGTTGCTCAGGATTGGTTTTGACTGCATATGGTTGAATAGACATGATCACATTTGTGTGCTTGCTTTGTATATTTTCACATTGGACAATGCTGATGCACGTTTCGGGATTTTAGCTAGTTTTACATTGGTATTAAATGTAGTCAAACACTGTGGGTTCTGTAATCGGGACCTTCTCCCCCAACCCTGGCACACTTGCATGACAAAGGAACGAGTAATATTCCTGCAAAAGAAGTAATAAATCTATTTAGCACAATGCATATATTCACAACATCATGGGACATTAATGACGCATATTTCATTTATTCTATTGTCACCCCGATTGCCAAATCTCTCTCGTCAACTTTGAACCTTATTCTCTAACTAGTTAGTATTTCAGTATAGGCCTTCTAGAAGTACTCCAGCTGGCATACCGTGCATGAAATACCAACACTTGTTTCTTTTGGTATAAGCGTTCTAGGCTCAAGCCCTCGTTTATACTTGATATAACACTTATTGATTATATTATTCTTTGATGGATAAACTTATCGGATATCAAAGGTAGTTTATGGATGCCTAGTGCAGTATTTTGGGAGACTGTAATATTCCTTCATGGCATAGTTTTATGGATCATGCATGACCTGATATTTATTGAGACGTGCCTTTTTGGTTATTAATAATATTCGAGTATGACTCCGTCTTACATCTGCCCTCTACAGCTCGTCTTACTCTGTGTGTGTGTGTGTGTGTGTGTGTGAGTGTGCGTGTGTGTGCGTGTGTTTTTCTGTCACCTTTCTCAACATTGTGTATTTCCTATTCCTAAGCTCATTGCTGTCTTTACTGTTTTTTTTTTTTTTTGAGCAGGAAAGGAAAGGCCGTTCTCATGCACGTGTATTCATAATTTTATAAGAATTCATGTAAACTTGAACCAAGTAATAATTTCATTACTAGAATTGGCAATCATTGGTTATATATTGTAATGTTCATGTCTTATTCGTTTAGGCAGTATATTTGTCTAATGTTTCTCTTAACTGTTTGTCGTTATGGGCGTCATTGGGCATCTTTGATCTGTGGCTGACCATCTTCATTCTCGGAGTTGACTTCCTTGTAATTCTTCATAGTATGCAGAGCTGGCCTTGAGCTCAAGGATTTTGTAGATAAATTCATGTACATTTAAGACAATACATTTGTCAATTACAAGCGCTTGACTTAGTTGGCTAAAACAATGTGGGTGTAACGCCTGTCATTGATCAAAACATTTCATCTATTGTCACTCAAAACTACCCTGACCATTGGATTTCCCTCTTTTGCTTTTGAGGGATTAATAATTGTACTGGATTTAGGTTGCATTTATTGTCTCACTAGAATCTTTATCACTAACTGCTCGAATCGGAGTCTGAATGAATTTTCAGAAAGGTGTGATATGACATTCAAAATCTTGAATTTTATAATTAAATGCGTAGCGTTTCAGAATCATAAAACAGGTCTCAGAATTTAATAGAAAGAGCTAGTCTTAAACCTTTCATCTCAATTTTATCGGCATAATTACTTTATTTCGAGCAGTTGACGGTTATAATCATGAAACTAATGGTCACTGCCTTTCCTTTTTTGGTGGTTTTTGTCAATCTTTTGTGTTATCTTTTCCATCAAAGTCTCATTTGTTTCCTCGCTTATCATAGTTGGTTAAATGAATTGCTATGCAATCTTGCAACGGTGCTAGCTTTACTTATTGATTGTCTCAAATCTTTAGTTGGTGATGAGTTGAATACTCAGCTCAACAGGCTGGCATTAACCTATCTGTAATTATTGTAGATCCACGTGATTTTTATGATTGGAAAAAAGTGGATATACTATTTCCTCAGATTACTAAAAACTTTATTGGTACAACTAGCGTTTCACACCAAAGTCTGCAAATGAGGTTGAAAGATTTATATTAATTAACCATTGAATATGCTGCTAATTTTACGGTTAGCCTTGTTTATCTTGGCGTTCCCTTGGAATATTCACATGTGTTTTTTGCTGCTTCTTTCTGCAGTTGATATAATTTCAGCTATTGAGTTTGATAAAAGTGGCGACCACCTTGCTACGGGTGACCGTGGGGGAAGGGTTGTATTATTCGAGAGAACTGATACAAAGGAGGTCAGATTGTGCAGAATATTAGGATTCTATTTTGAAGAAGTCTCTTTATTTCATTTAGCTTTGTCTTTGTGTAAAGGTTTGATTGTTGAATCTTTTCCGTGTAGAATGGTGAAAGTCGGAGAGACTTGGAGAAGACAGATTATCCTATTAGTAGGCACCCAGAGTTCCGTTACAAAACAGAGTTCCAGAGCCATGAACCCGAGGTTTTTCTCTCATCAGCTTTTTTTGGCTTGTCGTTATCTGTGGGTGTGTTTGTCTCTGTATCTCTCGAACATATGTTTTATGAGAAGTATCCAATTATTTTGGTAATAAGAATATGTGATGCTAGAGGGAGGCGTGAATTCCAAATAGGCAAATTAGGCTGTCCTCAAACTCGATCGCTGTACTTGCAGTTGCAAATTCAAACACCAAAAGGAATACACCTGGACATACGGATTGTGTCTCTTCTGACCTCTTCTTTTGCTTGTTTTTGCCCGGATTCTGTCCTCACTTTACATCTGGATTTTTTGCCCTCAGTTTGATTATCTCAAGAGTCTCGAGATTGAGGAGAAGATCAACAAAATCAGATGGTGCCAAACAGCTAATGGTGCGCTCTTTCTCCTGTCTACTAATGACAAAACCATCAAGTTTTGGAAGGTAAGCATTTAACTCTTTATATTTGCGTTATCATCCAACCTTGTTCATGATTATTCAAGCTTTTGTACAAAAAGTAGCTACTTCCACCTTTATTATATCTTTATGTGACCCCATATTATTGAGTGATGCTGTAACGCTCTGTCTTAATCAGTCTAGACATTCAAATGACTTTTTACCCTCTTTACAATCTTGTTCTGAACAGTCTTGAATTCCTCTCTTAGTAATATCTTCACGCTCTTCTCACCAAAGCCTGGCCAATGATTTTCTGTTTCCAATTGGGTGTATCGTTAGATTAATGTGGCTATGGATGTTAAGCTAATGATCCCATTTAGTTTTTGGAACAGGCTATCTGATCTCCTGGCGGCTCATTCTATGTGGGAAACTACTACTAATATACTATACATCTTTTACAATAACTGCAATGCTGCTAACTTTTGGAGTAGTTACGATACAGATAGTGACCAATAAGTAAAGTTTCTAATGTATTATTAACGCGTGCTTTGGTTGATTCTCTCTGCGATCGAATCTTATTGAATTAGACTTCAACGTCTGGATGATTCAGTTCATTGTCTTTTTAGCCAGTCTCTTTTAATGACATAAATTCCGTACATTTCATGTGCATGTGGGTCATTAGAATGACCCCCTTTTTTCCTTCTTTTGCCCAATATAGATTGGTCTTAAGTAGTCGGAGTAGATAATGTCTAGAGAGTAGAGACATATGTTTGACAGAATTCTGAACCTCAGCTAATCTGTTAGCTGAGTGAAGCTGGTATTTCTAATGATTGCAGTTTGCACTCTCTGAATTAAAATTCTTAAACAATCATCTGGTTCAATTTATGATATGATGTACTGCAGTTCTCTTGTGACTGATCTATGTCCTAGTGTATTTGTGTGCGAAATGGTTTGTGATGACAAGAGCTTCTTTTGCTACATAGCTGGAATCCTCTTTATTGTGATCCAAGATCTTGATGAAGAAACACTTACACTTATGTTCCTTCGAAATGCCAGCACTTTGTTAGGATAGATACAAGAAGCAAAACTTTGTGGTGGAGTGTCATCTGAAAAAAATGACCTGTTTATCCAAATTTCTTTCTCACACGTTCTAATAATCCCCCATACTCTCGTTGGTGCTTTATTCTTTGTGATAACAGTTTTGTGTGTGCAAGGTTTTGTTGTTGTCGGTTAGTTCCAATATGAGTCACAAATAATTGATGGATGAGTGCCAAAACCTTGAAGTACATGTTCCTTACAGATGATGTGCTCGATCAGCCCTTCCGTTTCTTCATTCCTTGATCCTGTAGCTGGCTCAAATCATGGCTTTATGGAGTGAAGTATGCTAGGAAACAGTTTGAAAGACTTTTGTTAGAAATTAGGGAAAAAAGGTTAATTGCTATTAAAGAATGTTATTGTGCCACACATGAAAGAGAGAAGACATTGTGCTTGCATTCATTCATTCTAGCAATTGCTTGTTATGTCTGGTAAATCATATAACATGTGGCAGCATATTGGCCCATGTTGAAAATAAGATAGTATAGGATGTCAACTAAAACTGCTTAATGACCCGTACTCCTCTACACCTATGAGCTTTGAGGTTCGCACAGCAATGAAAATCAATAAATATTTCATTTGAACCAACTTGCCCAAATGATACTTGTCAAGGGAAGTCGCTGATGGGCGATGGCTAGATATGCATTGGACGCTACTTGCTTAATTTTAGCAGTGTAAAGTATTGACGCAGAAACTTGATACTCATGTTGGGACAATTCTTTTTCCGAAAGATGGCTAGATTTGGGGGCTGGATGGAGAGTTATATTGCTACGTTCTTGGCATTCTATATTTTTGGTGTTTTATAATTTTATATTGTCCTGAACAGGTCCAGGAGAAGAAGGTCAAGAAAATATCAGACATGAACATAGACCCTTCTAAAGCTCTTGGAAATGGCAGTGTTGCCAGTTCAAGTATTTCTTCCAGCCCTAAGTCATATCTTGCAAATGGCGGAAGCACAGATAGATCATCCTCTAGTTTGAGCAATGACTTCTCTTTTCCTCCTGGGGGCATATCTTCACTACGTTTACCTGTGGTAGTTGTACTTATGCTGAAAATATACAAACTAAGATTCATGCTGTATATATTCATGCATTCACGTTGCTTGTTTGTAATGTGTGTAGTGCATTTGTGCGCATATACATATCAGTGTTTCCTGATTGTCCTATCTTCTTTTATTACTGATGAATGCACCAGGCAATACTTTTGAAGATGCAAGAAAGTGTTATAGAATAAGTTACGTAGGTGATTATGATTAATGCTAGATGCAAAGTGATGTCTTATCTTTTTCTTGAACGAGGCAAATGCAAAGTTTGGGTAAATATATGTACCTGGCTGATTTGAAAGCTTCAAAAGCAATTATTGCCCATTTTCATCGTTATAGCATGGTTAGCGGAGCTGCAGGTGTCTGTGTGCGTACTCCTTGTGGGTTGGATAGTTTTTCTTCTGTTGAGATGATTAATGGCTGTCTACCAATCTGTAAGCATGCACGTTCAAATACATAGGTAGGCAAGTTGGGATGATGATGAAATATATGGATCGTGTTCCTTGTAACTGGGCATTGAGTACCTTAAATTGCCACATGGTTGCTTTCAAATGATAGTAATTTGCATTGTCAAAGGAGTCCTGATTAATATTGATTTCTTATGATTGTTCATTTGTTGAGTATTCATAGTCGTGTTTCATTGCCTATATTTTTTTATGTAACAGTTTCACAATACATTTTGCAGGTAACCAGTAATGAGACCAGCCTCGCGGCACGTTGTAGGAGAGTATATGCTCATGCACATGACTATCATATCAATTCTATTTCAAATAACAGGTAAAGGTGTTTGCCTTATACTTAACTACTCCCTCCGTCCCAAAATGATCTTCTCATTTGTCATTTCTCATTGTCCCAAAAAGTTTTTCATATTTCTACGATTTAGGCTTAAAAGTGAACATGGCTAGTGAAGCAAGTGTTCATATCCTTAAAAAGTTTGAATAGTCAAACATGAAGATCATTTTGGGACGGAGGGAGTATCATTTTCAGTGGAAGTTATTTCAATGTCTCTCCTTGGGGTGTTAGATCTTGTTTGACGATTCAGCCAATTATGACCTTGAGGTGGCATGATTGTATGAAGCTAAGATAGCAGCCAGAATTATTTTCTGCTACTTTTTGTCTATTACGGTTGAGCATGCTCCTTGGATGAAAATATGGCCATGACCTGGGCAGATGATGAGATTGAATATTTTAGAAGAATGCCAATATAGGGAAGGTATCTTACTGTGTTATGTATGCACACGGAGCTCGATACTTGTATCTCGACTCTTCTCCTATTTAGCGTTACTATACTGGGCATGGAGCTTCGAGTGGTTCAACCAAGAGCAACCACTCTTAACGTATCGGAAGAGTCACTGCTAATTTACGCGTGTCATGTTCAAGAACTTCAACGCACCTGCTGATTCTCTGGCGTCGATTTAGTTAGCATGAGTGTATGGTTACTGGGACATTGGGTTGCTGTGTAGCCTGTCTTTAGATAGTTGTAGACAACGATACCTTGACGTGGGAACCCTTCTTCTTTGATCTAGGCACCAATTTCCCCTTCTTCTGTCTTCCATTGTTTTGCACATTTTAACTGCTTATGAGGACATGATTCATGCGCTAGTTTGAGTACTTAATTATCTTGTTCTCTATCGGGGTTGGCCTACTGGGCATCTAGACTTTTGTCTTCACTTATTTTTACTTGGTGTTGTTCTGTGTGGAACTGCTTTGTTCTATCGTGTTTCATGATTGATATGGTGTGGTTCCTGAAACATTCTCTGACTCTGCTTCCCACTCCGTCCTCTTCTCTCTCTCTCTCCTGTGAATCAGTGATGGTGAAACTTTCATATCGGCTGATGATCTACGGATAAACCTTTGGAATTTGGAGATTAGTAATCAAAGTTTCAATATTGTGGATGTGAAACCTGCAAACATGGAGGACCTCACTGGTAAGTTACTGGCCGTGATTATTCTCGTACTTTAGTTTTCATATCTTTTAGCCACTATTTTTTATGCTGAGTAATAGTCTTACATGTATATATTAGTCATGAAATACATTTGCAGATTATCTAGGGTTTACCTCTACATTTTCTACGTATGTAGCATTCATGCCTGAATGTGGTAATATTATTTTGTATCAGATGCATTTACCTCATTTTAGTTATGCGATCATTTTCCTGGTGATTATCCGCTTTGACCAACTTTCAAGTGACATTTAAAGTTGTGTTATTTATTGCTGTCAGCCATAAATTGAAACAATCTATTCCTGAAGTAGCTCCTCAAGGAACTGCAGGACATTTTTTAAGTGTGTGATAGGATATTCATGCTGTAAGGTTTTGATAGCTCTTCTTACATTTGCACCTTTTGGGTTTTGGGCTGGGTGGGGGCAGGGGCAGGGGCTTGTTTGATGCTCCGTATATGTATTGTATACTCCCTCTGTCCCAGAAAGATAGTCCTATTTCGACTTTTTATTGTCAACAAAAATAAATTTTGACCAAACATTTGTGTCAATTTAGTGATCACAATGAACTTATAAAAATTGTTATTAATAAATCACTTTATGATTTATTAATTACAAATTTTAGAATTTCACTAGAATTATTAGATTGTCACCAATGGTTGGTCAAAATTCATTTTTGTTGACCATAAAAAGTCAAAATGAGACTATCTTTCTGGGACAGAGGGAGTATTACTTATTTACTTAGGTCTGAAGACTTTTAATTTGCTTGTAGCAAGTTGTAAAACAGGTCTTCTACAAAAACAAATTAGGTTTACATAACATGGATGATTTTAAGTTTATATAAATAGGCTTGCTTGTCCAATGATTTATGCTTGAGCCTTGACGTGGGCCCTTTTTCTTTTTCATGGCAGAGGTGATAACATCAGCAGAATTTCATCCTACACATTGTAACACTTTAGCGTACAGTAGTTCAAAAGGATCAATTCGTCTTATTGATTTGCGTCAATCAGCTTTGTGTGATAACCATTCTAAATTGTAAGTATTTCCAGTGGCCTTCATTTGTAGTTCATTTAAAGCTCCCCATTTTTGTTACATTTGTAAGTTGTCTAGCAATTTCTTGATTGTTCTTGTTAAGCTTTTATCATTCAAAGAAACGTTGCTATATTCTTTTTTAGGTTTGAGGAACAGGAAGCACCTGGTTCAAGATCGTTCTTCACTGAAATTATAGCCTCAATTTCAGATATTAAATTTGCAAAGGATGGAAGATATATACTAAGTCGTGATTACATGACTCTCAAGGTTTCAATCCTGTTCTATATTAATTTACCATTTTCCTGGCTTAGATTTGGTATGGCTTTTTGTGATCTTATAATTAGAGCAAGAAAAAGAGTCGTTCTTACGTAGAACGTGTTCTACACTAGCGTTAGTGTAGAACGCGTTCCTACATAAGAACGACTCCGCTCAAAATTACACACACTAAACACACAGATCCAGACGCCATTACCTTGATCAAACGCCTGCCTTCTCTTCTATTTTTTTATGCCTTCTCATTCAGTTTAATATGTCTATTATTGATTTGATTTATGTCTTGCCTATGTCATTGCCTTGTTTGTATGCCTTGGCCTTGAGCAAATGCCTTGTCTTCAATTTTTCATGCCTTGTCTTTCATTTTTTTTTATGCCTTCTCATTCATTTTTATATGCCTTGCCTAAGTCACTGCCTTGCCTTTGTTTGTCATGGCCTTGATCAAATGCATGACTTCTCTTTCATTTTTTATGCCTTCTCATTCATTTTAATATGCCTGTTATCAATTTGATTTATGTCTTACCTGTTATAGGCTTCAATTGTGCCTATCCAATTAAATCACATTGTCATATACCTCTACTGCCTTTTGTTCAATTAAATGCCTTCTCATGTGTGATGGGATGCCTGTTATGGGCATTATTTGTGCCTGTTCTATGCATCAAAATGTCTAACATGCCTTGGTAGTGTCAAAACATGTGTCTGCTCTAGTGTTAAAATCTGTCTGCTGTAATATTGAAAAATGCCTCCTACAGTTTCGAAAAGTGCCTGGTGAGTTTTCATGGGTTCCAGTTATTTACATCAATGCCACCGCGCCTTCTCACAGCGTTCCGCTTATTTTCAAATCTGCCACTCCGCTTTTTTAAAAACACGTTCTACACTAGCGTTAGTGTAGAACACGTTTTTCTCAAGATTTTCTGCAAGAAAAATGCTAGACACAAAAAACTCACAATATTTTGGACACTAAATCACTGTTGCCTGTTGCCAGATGCTGATTGGTTGTTACACTAATTTGTGGCGTCAATAACTACTGACTTCAATTTTGTGGCAAAAATTTGTGAGCTTTTCGTGCTTTAAATTACTCGTATTAAAGCAGGGTTTGGAATTCAAAAAATGTCGGTAGTAAAGAAATATATGATTGAGTGGGCTACTTGATAGGAATATCTTTGTTTTGGATCAAATTGAATGGTGTAAAAAAGGATTCATGTAGCTGTCCCATAATGGTTGGGACTATAGATGCATTTTGCTATGTGAAATTGTATTCTTGGTTTCACCTAGGCTCATGGATTATTACTCTCCCTTATATGGTATTTGTTCCTGACCGCAACCTTTTATTTCGTTTCAGTTATGGGACATCAACATGGACTCTGGTCCAGTTTCAACATTCCAAGTTCATGAATATTTAAGACCTAAGGTAAAATTTTAACTGCGTTAATGCAAGTTTTTCCATAAAATATTATATGCTGCTACTTTTATGCAACCAAACTGATATTTTTTTTCTCAACATTTAATGTCCAGTTATGTGATTTATATGAAAATGATTCCATCTTCGATAAGTTTGAGTGTTGCCTGAGCGGTGATGGTCAGCGGGTAGCAACTGGTTCTTACAGGTTCGAGAAAAAATCAATTTATAATAGTATATCATCGTTTCTGTTCACTGGAAACAAGGAGAGTTTTTTTTTCTATTCACCGTAGCCTGTTCTCATGAATCGTTTAATTATGATTTCAGCAATCTGTTCCGTGTGTTTGGATGCGGAGCAGGCAGCTCTGAGGCAACAACACTGGAAGCTAGCAAAAATCCAATGAGGTACATATGCCAGCATGATTTGAGAAAACGATCCAACACTCTTTACATAGCCCTCATTCCCAAGATGAATGTCTACTATTGTACATCTATATAAATGGACAGTCATTTTGGGACCTAAAAGTACTTGAAGGGAGTTTCATATGAATACCTCCTAACTTTATAATTTAGCTGCATAAGATTCCCTGTTTCACTTTCCGCACACAGAACTAAACCATACTACTTATCTGTTTCTCGTATATATATTCCCTCCATCCCACCCGAAATAAGATTATTGGTCTTGACATGGGGATTAAGGATTACTAATATTTTATTGGAAAAAGTGGTTTAAAAAGTAGGTGTTGTGAGTATGAAAGAGAGAGAAAGTGGGTAGGGAAAGTAAATGAAAAGTTGTTGTGAGTATGACTAGTGAGTCCCATTAATATAAAATTAAAAAAAACTTTCCATTTTGGGATGTCCTGTTTTGGGCAAGACATTCAAAATGGCAAAACGTCTTCTTTCGGGTGGGACAGAGGGAGTATATGTGTGTGTGTGTGTGTGTGTGTGTGTGTGTGGCTTTCTCCTGGGAGTTAAATGGTTCTTAAAGGTTTTGATATGCGTTGTAGGAGGCAAGTGCAGACCCCGTCAAGGCCTTCCAGATCCTTGAGCAGTATAACACGCGTTGTTAGGCGAGGTCAGTGCCACTTGTTTATCTTAACCTCACTCTCGTGTTTAACAGCTTGGAAATATATATCTTAAGCTTACACAAATATTGGTGACATACTAAAAATTTGTGGTAAGCAGGTGCAGAAAGCCCAGGGGTTGATGCAAACGGGAATTCCTTTGATTTCACGACAAAACTGCTGCACCTCGCTTGGCATCCAAGCGAGAACTCCATTGCCTGTGCTGCTGCAAACAGCTTGTACATGTATTATGCTTAAAACAATTTCCAACCACAAGAATGATATATGTATTGCCCCTAATGCCTTAACAGTTTTTGGGTTGCTGATCAAAAGGAGGCTTCTTTCCTGAGTTCATTGATTCGTCAAGTGCCTTTAGAATCATTTCAAGTGGTCTCAATGTCAATTTCCAGTAAGTGCTGTTTTGGAGTCCACAAAAAAGCAGCAGCGGCGGCCTAGCTTGGTTCCCTTCTCTCTGCCATCTTTTTTCGTCCCAATTTCTGCTTCGCCCCCTATTTCTTTTATTAATTTTATCTTGCTCTCCAAAGGAATGATTTTTCTTTCGTTAATTTCTTGTTTCAAATGTCTGTTGATGTAGCGGGTTGAAGTGAGGAAAACAGATGGGATTGTAGCTCTCCTACAACCAGAAACTAAATGATGTCCTATATTTTGCTGCTAGCTTTTAAGGTCAACTGTAGTTTTTTTTTTTTTTTTTTTTTTTTTTTTTATTTAGAATCTTGTTGGGAAGAAGGTGCTGCTAACTTTCAGTCATCAAGTTAATTAATTGTTGGATGCCCCCATCATTTTTATTTTATTAATTATGTAGATTTCAGTATGGTTTTGTTGTGGATTACTAGTTATAAATAAAAAAAAATGTAAAAGAATTTTAGTGTTGTTGATTTATTATTGCTGGTTTCTTTGAGAGCTATCAGAAATATGAAAATGTCACGGGTATGTTGAAACCTAAATCACTTCGTGGAATCATGTTTATTTATCTATCTCAAAAAAGTGGTCTTGCTTATTTTTTAATTGAATTGAACTTCAATTAAAAATATACTCCCTCCGTCCCAAAATGATTTTCACATTTGACTATTCAAACTTTTTAAGGATATGAACACTTGATTCACTAGTCATGTTTTGTTTGAGCACTTCTAATTGTAGAAATGTGAAGAATTTTTTGGACAATGAAATATGCCAAATGAGATCATTTTGGGACGGAGGAGGGAGTAAGAAATTTCGACACTGTTAACACTCCATTGACACTTTAAAACCTCAAGCTCACTGACTTTGACAAACACTGAAATGGAAATTTGGGTTTAAAAGAAAAAACACTGGAACTGAAAATTTTAACGTGTTTGAAAAGTGTTGGTTCATTTGCTAAAAAAATGTGTGTTCATTCATTTACAAGTACCAACCTAAATTTGAATGTAAATGACGGACAATTTAAGTATTTAAACATTCAAATTGACATTTATTTTTGAGAAGTCTGGAAAAATGTCTTTTTTTTTTTTTTTCCGAAACTAAATTACCATTGCATTAAATTAAGGGTAAAAGCACAAAAATATGAGTAGGCTCTCTACAAATACTAGAGGCTCAACCCAAATATCATTAGTCATTACAATGGCATTTAGAAACACATGATGTCAAGGATTAGAGAAAGAGATAGTCGTAGCCAATCATACATGGAGAGAGATAATTGATATGAGAGACTCAAATAATATTGTATGAATGACTCAATTTATTAATGAACAATATGTTACATATTTATAGGGTTACATGGAGTATTCTAGAGTCCTAATCTAATTAGGAAAACTAATACAAAAAGGAAACTAATGTTCTAGAATAATCTAGCTTGAATTACAAGATACAATCTCTCTGTTTGGTAACTTGATATTTACAATATATGCTTGGAATATATAATATTCCTAATACATGAAACGTAAAAAAAAAAAAAAAAGGATGACGAAAGGTGTTTATGCATAAAGTTGCACTAGCATTCTCAATCTTCCACCTTGTACCTCTATTAACAATACCCTGGAACGCACAGATGCCTCTCCAAGCGAAACTTGGACACTGCCACATATCGACATTCATAAAATCCCCCATCGGAAAATATTTAGCTTTGAAGACACGATGATTTGAGGCTTCTGGGCTAGCAGTAAATCGCCAACCAAACATTCCAAGACATGCTATTATCCGTGTATGATTCCACAATGAATATCGAAGAACGTGACCAGGGCCGGCCCTGAGGCAAGATGGGTGAGGCCGTCGCCTAGGGCCACCGGAAATTTACTCGATTTTAGGGCCACAAAATTTTGGTTTGTGTTTGGGGTGAAAAATCTCACAGCACTATATCTACATCCTGGAAATAACGACTTGAGTCTACATGTTGACAACCTGAAGTTACATCTTACATCTTGACTCTACATGTTGACATCCTAAAGTTACATCTTACATCTTGACTCTACATACTGACTCAACATGTTGACATGTTGACTTTACATGTTGACTTTACATCCTGACGTGACAACCTGAGACGACGACTTGAACACAGTTAACAGATCCTATTTTTTAGCTTAAAGACATCAGCCTGTTCCAGCATCCTGCATCCTGACATCAGCAACTTGATTAATCGCACGTTTGTTTTCCTATTTTTCAGGTAACTCTTACGAAAATTGTGGAGCATGATCAATAACGATTGTGACCTAATTGAAGACCTAGTCAATGAAGGAGTCTAGGTGATCTACTTCAAACGTGGATAACTCTCAACAAACTTCCCGAGAATTGTGGCTCTACTACTTAGTTTACGATCTCTCATCTTAGTATAAATAGTTCACACCAATTATGTAACACACACTTTTCAAATACTCACGTCTGATACTCTCTTTTTCTCTGTATCTTCCACTCATTCATTGTACCTTCACAAAAGCTTAATAAAATTCCATCATTCGAGGTTTTATGTCGGCGAACAAGTTGTTCAAGGGCTTTCCTCATTAAATCCTTTGTTCATACATCTTGAATTTCAAAGTTCTTTATTCCATTGTACCCTACTCCTTTATATTTGTCCAATTGTCGAAAATTGGCCAAAACAATTTGGCGCCATCCGTGGGAACTTTGGTCTTTTAGATTGTTAAGAGATTCAAGATGAACAATTCAACAACCTGTCAGATTACATCTGGAATTCTAGTTGCTAGTGGGGGCAGATCAGCAATGGGGTCACCTGAAATCCCTTTGGACATCGCTTCCAACTTGACTGCCATGTTGCATGACGTGAGGAATCAAATTCAATTGCAGAATGATACTTCTACTATGCTGATGAATCAAGTCTCCAGGTTGCAGCGTGAGGTGACTACTCTGCAAGGTGGAACATCGGCGGTACAGCAAACCAGCTTCCCTAGCATCTTCCAGTCTGTTGCTCCAAATGTGCCTTTTGACCCATTCTCTCCATACCAACCTAGAAGGCTTGCTTTTGGAAGTGATGCTGCAGGATCATTTGGATTTGGTGGATTCACGCCAGTTGCTAACTTGACCACCAATAGCACGATCATCCGTCCTGAAACTGTTACTCCAACTTCAACAACATTTGTTACGCCAACTACGGTGGCAGTAGGGAGTCTTAACCCTCAGTTTGATTTTAATTATCTCAATAATTATCAATTCGTTGTTGCTAACAATGATGCAGGTAGCCTACTTAGCAGACAAATGCAGGAGCTAAAGGAACTAGTTATGAGTGTGCCAGGGTTTACTCCGCCACACAACCAGGTTTCTCCAACATGTTACAATGAGTCCCGCTTCACTCCAGCTATAGCCAACGTGGTCATACCAAAGAAGTTCAGTCCACCCCACATGAAGCAGTATGATGGGACAAATCAGGAGAAGATGGATGTAGTCCACATTCCACCTTAGTACAAGGAAGCGTGCTTTTGCAGGGGTTTTGGCTCAACTCTTACAGGGGCAGCTTTGAGATGGCTCCTCAGCCAGCCTTTGGGTTCTATTGGATCATATGCTCAACTTATCAACTTTTTCACTAATCAGTTTTCATGCAACAGGGTGTTCGAGAAGCTGACAAGTGATCTTTACAGGGTGGTCCAGCAACCTGATGAACTACTCAAAGACTACCTGAGCAGGTTCAATAGGGAGGCGGTGAACATCTCCAACCTGGATACTGTAACCGCAATTGAAGCCTTCAGGATGGGACTTAAGAAGGACTCTCCGTACTATGATGACCTAGTCATGACGCCATGCAGAAGGCTGAATGAAATCAGAACCAGAGCATCTAGATTCATCAGGTTGGAAGAAGATAGGCTCATGCAGGATTATTAATCAATAGGTTGGAAATGGGGCATGCTGGATGTCAACTATAATGGTACCGGAATTCCTAGAAGTTAGAATGCAGTGCATCTCAAGCTGTACTTCATGTAAGTTATAGCTTGTCAACTTAATTCAGAAAATCAGGTATGCATTTATATTGCTTTATTTCAATTATGTTGTTTCAATTTGATTTATCTTCATCAAACGCCTACTGACTTAAGCGTCGGAGGGGTGTTAGCTAAGCTATCACCCAACCCTAACATGTTTCTACTTTGCGAGGAAACTCAAAGTCCCTATTCAGGTCAAGATGTTTACATGTTGATCCAAGTTTTTCTGACGTTACATGTTGATCTAAGATGTTACAAATATTCAAAGATGTTCACATGAGTCAGAATTCAAGGCCAACAGGCAAAATCAAAGTACAATTCCATCCAAGGTATAAGGTTTTACACCTTTCAAATGTTTAAAGGTTTTACACCGTTCAAAGGTTTAAAGGTTTTACACATTTCTTATGTGTTTAAGGTTTCTACACCTTCGCCCGTGGGCACGATTTTCATGTTTTAGTTAAGTTGTAGGTGGGCCAATGTGTCATGTACATATTGATTACCTTCTTGCACTTAATTAAAATTATGAACTCAAGTTGGAATCACTGGTTGTAGCATTTACATGTTACCAAACGTACACGGGGTATAAAGATAAACATCTGTTCATTTTTTCATCATGATTCCCAACTTGTAACATCAACTTGTTACCAACCATTCATTACATCGCTACTATTCAATTGTTCCAAAATTATTCTAAGTTGTAACATCAACATGTTACCCTTAGAATCCTAACCGTACGACCAATCTATTATCAAAATAGCAAAAATGATCAAACACACTGATCCTAAAACGGGAAACATTCATAAGTTTTAACCATGCTATCACAATACATGGTTCAAACAAAATTGCAACCTAACATGTCCAAACAGACATGTTGCAAACAAATAAAAGTTATCTTTAAGACAATCACCAAAATATCCTATTCTTCGTCTTTTTCTTTGTTTTTTTGCAGGATCAATTGCATCTTGGAGATTTTATCACCTACATCAGCTGTTATAGAAATTTCTTGAATTTCTATGTTCACTCAATTCAAAAAAATTGGGGGCAATTGTTTGGGGTGAAAAATAGGGGTGAGCCAAAAAACCGAAAAAACCAATAAAACCGAAAAAAACCGGACCGAAAAACCGGTCCAATAAGCTATTGGTTAGGACCGGTTTCTAAAAATTAGAAAACCGAAATTAGTGGTTCGGTTTAGGTTTCTAGCTTGTTAGAACCGATAAGAAACCGAACCGATAACGTATAAAACTATGTCGTTTTATTCCTAGCTTATTGTTTGAATTAATAGTTGTAAACTTTAATTTGTAGTTTTTGGCCCAAGTAGTATGACCCATTGGCCCAATTCATACTTCAATCAGAAAATGTGCTTTATTTGACCTTATTATTTATTATGTGCAAATTGGGCCTCATTTGAATGTAGACCATTAAGGCGGCCCAACAAACCCACAACCCAACAGTCCATTCTATTGGTTTGACAGCGAACCAAACCGATATCACACCGAAACCGAACAAACCGAACCATTAAGAAACCGAAGCTTAATGGTTTTGAATTACATAAACCGATAACTATTGGTTTGGTGTTGGTTTTGGCCTAAAACCGAACCAAACCGACCCGTGCACACCCCTAGTGAAAAATCTCACAGCACTATTGTAACGACCCCAAAATCCGTTTTATTTATTTTAATATTTATGTTATATTTTGAGAATTTTTATTTAAAATTATGTGTGCAGTTTATGTGTTAGATAAAATTTTCTTGCTTAGCATTAATTGTGTGATTTATTATGTTATTTGTTTAGATAGTAGTAATGTTAATTGGGGGAGGTAAGTTGAGTTAGTGGGAAATTATGGGCCAAAATGTAAAAGTTTAGTTCAAGGGTCTAATTGTTCAACTTAGAAATAAAGGGACTTTAGTGAATTAGTATAAATACTACAATGCATTCTTATCCCTCCCATCTTCCTCCTGCGCATGATCTCACCATTTCTTTACAAAAATCCCAATCTTCCTCCATTGTTGGCTAAGGTAAGGTTTGTTCTTGTTTATTTTATTTCTTTTAATTTACTACTCCATTTTCAAATCTAATTACATATAAATGTTCAGGGTGTTGAGTAGATTCTTTCTACCGATCAATATTATTTTTCTTGACACTTTTTCCGGAAAATAAGTAAGTTACTAATCCTCCTTTAAATGTTAAAATGGTCATAAGTATGCTTTATATGCTTTATATGTGATAAAACAATGTTTTGGTATGTTTTATTTATACTTGTAATTTTGGGACAGAGGGAGTAGTAAGAACTTGTAAAATAGCTTATTATTGTGGGGAATGCTATAGAAGTTGGGTGTTAGTATTGTGTAGGCTGAGTTTTAGCCTTTGTGTAAGTTGCCAATATTAGTGTTGCAAGTAATTTTGGGTTGTGAAACGGAAGGAGTGAAATTTGGTTAAGTATTTAGGTCTGCCGGGTGATGTGGGCGGCCGCCCAAAAATGGGCGTGCGGCCGCACATCTATCTGAAGGGTTTTTTTCTTGGAACAGAGCATTTTGGGCGGCCGCACAACCCTGTTTGGGCGACCGCCCAGTTATCTGAAAAAGTTTAGAGTTTTCCAAACTAAGTGATTTAGAGGTCAATCATGGTCTAGTTTTTGGGTAGTGTTCTAAAGTAGTTAGATGATTGTTGTGGATCACTAATGTGGTAGAAGTGGTACCTTTGTGTACACAAGTGTTGTGAAATGTTAGTAATTGATTATGTGAGCATTGTTGAACACTTTGTAATGTGTTGGAATAGTTCATCTTCTTGATGTGTTTGACATGGTTCCCTACATTGGAATCATTGTCCCTGATTGTTGTTTAAGCAAGTATTTCTAGATGGTGCTTGCGTGTAAAGTCCAGCTGGTACTTTTGTGTGTGTTGGGCAGTGATAGGGATTATAATGGTCTCCCGAGCCAAGTACATTATAAGGCTCCTATCATTGGTTTCCCATTTTTAACCCCCTTCCTTGGGCCAAAGGTTGGGCACTTTGGGTTATGACTTTGTGTCATTTTCCCCGTTGTTGTTGTTGTTGTTGTTTGGTTCCGGAACCCGTCTCAGCTCTTCGATGCTGCTCAGTTGATGCCTCTCAGATGGCTATTGTTTGGTTTGAGAACCTTGGCTCAGTATCCACGTATGAGTGTTTATTTCCGCTTTATGTGTTGCATGATGAGTTGGTCGTTATTTCCAACCGGTATGGGACGGTTGGCGATAGGGAGCCTCTCATATTATGTGTTATGTGCTATATGATCAGTGTGGCATTGTTACTTTATGTGTATCATATTAGCATGTAATGTAGTTGCATTTTAGTAACTTACTGAGATTTATTCTCACCCTTTATTTGTTTACCGTTTTAGATAAGAAGGAGCCCAGGGGATAGTTCACACACACTGGGAGGACGTCGAGGAGATCTTTGGGTAAGACATTTTGGGAAAGGTTGTGTAAGTAAAGGATACATTATGTAAATGTAATACCTTTTGGGTAGTGTACCCGTGACTCAGTTGTGGTATCATCTCTTTTAGTAGATGTTCGTGTTTGTAATTAAGTAAGTAAAGTTAGTAGTTGTAGCCAAGTGGCTTAGTACTTGTTTGTGAAAGGTTGTTTTGTGACTTGAAGTCATGTTTTAGTATCGAGTTGGTTGTGTGAACCTTTTTATAGAAAGTATATTTCAAAAAAATTTCCTAAAATGTTTTATGACGTCTTCCGTGAGTGTCCCGAACGTGGGGCCAAGTAGGACCACGGGTCGGGGCGCGACAGTTGGTATCAGAGCTAGGTTGTAGATGGTCTAGAATGACTAAGTGACCTAGGAGGGTAGTTGAGTATGGAGTGAGTAACGTTGAGTGTTTTATGCAGGTACTCAGTAAAAATGCCGGAACATGAGGCTGAACAGTCTGGTACTGCAGGCCAGGGTAATGTAAGGGAAGAAGCTCGGGCTATGTTTCAAGGGATGTTCGAGGCCGCAATGAAAACCATCCATGATCAGAGGCAAGGAGGAGAGCATGCACCTCCGAGGTATGGTCTAGAACAGTTTTTAAAGATGAAACCAACCGGCTATGATGGTGAACCAGATGTGACCAAAGTTGAGAGATGGATCGAGTCCATGGAAAAGATATTTGATGTCTTAGTTTGTACTGAAGAAGATCGGGTTAGGTTTGCTACCTACAAGTTGAGTGGAGCTGCGGAGTACTGGTGGAGAACATTGAAGGCTAGTTGGGACGAAGCTCATGTACCTTATACTTGGGCAAATTTTCTGAGGAAGTTCAAGGAACATTTTATTCCAATGGTGGATCAAGACCGGAAGGAAGTGGAATTTCTTAGCTTGGAACAGAATACAATGTCGGTGGCTCAGTATGCAGCCAAGTTCACGGAGCTATCGAGGTATTGTACCCATTTGATTGCAACAGAGGAAAGAAAGGCAACAAGGTTTGTGAAAGGGTTAAAAACAGTAATCCGAACTCAATTGGTGTCCCACAAGCTACAAGAATTTCAATATGCAGTTGATCGAGCCTATCAAGTGGAGCATGATATTGAAGAACACAAGAGGAAGGTGGAATTAACAAGTGCTGGAAGGCAAGGTAGACCACAACCGCAAAGGAATGATAATCGTGGAGGACAAGGGACTTCAACCCCATTTAGAGGACAACCACAAGGGAAACCGAGTGTTAGAAATCAAAGTAATTTCTCCGGGGGTCAAAGCAAGAGAGAGTGTAATTACTGTCAGAGGGAAGGGCACAGTGAGGAGCGGTGTTGGAAGAAACAAGGAAAGTGTTTGAATTGTGGGAAACTTGGCCATTTTTAAAGAAATTGCCCGAGATTGGGGGGTCAACCATCGGGGAGTGGTGTTGGACCGTCTCAGGGTCAGAAAAGGGATGCCTCGGGAAAACCAAAGGTTCAAGGTCATGTGTTTGCAATCAATCAACAACAAGCTTCGGATGCTTCCACCGTAATTGGAGGTATAATTTCTATGTCCAGTTTGAGGGCACGTGCACTTATAGACCCCGGCTCATCGCATTCATATGTTTCTGTGTCTTTTGCATCTCGATTGCATTCTTCCTTTGAGTCTTTGCCTTATGTGCTAGAAGTGTCGACTCCTATGGGAAATTGTTTGATAGCTGACAAGGTGTTGCATGATTGTGATGTGCATATTAGTGAGCATGTTTTACTTGCTGATCTAGTTATTTTGCCATTGCAAGACTTTGATGTTATTTTGGGTATGGATTGGTTAAGTAAATATCATGCCTCTGTTGATTGTTTTAAGAAAGTGGTTACGTTTTCTATCCCTAGTGTGCCTGTGTTTACTTTTGAGGCAACTTCTTTGGGTAAGGGAATTCGTATTATTTCGTATGTGAAAGCTAGGAGGCTATTGCACCGTGGTTGTGTGGGGTATTTGGCTTGTGTTTTGGATACTACTAAAAAGTCTCCTAAAGTAGAGGATGTGAATGTTGTTAAAGAGTTTTGTGATGTGTTTTCTTCTGAATATTCTATGCCTCCCGATAGAGAGATCGAGTTTGGTATTGACTTGCTTCCAGGTACTACCCCTATATCTGAAGCACCTTATAGAATGGCTCCAGCTGAACTGAAAGAATTGAAGGTGCAATTGCAAGAGTTACTTGATCGGGGATTCATCCGTCCTAGTGTATCACCGTGGGGAGCTCCTGTATTGTTTGTCAAAAACAATGATGGGTCTTTGAGACTGTGCATCGACTACAGGAAGCTGAATCAGGTAACTGTAAAGAATAAGTATCCTCTCCCTCACATTGATGACTTGTTTGATCAACTCCAAGGGTCAGTCGTCTTTTCAAAGCTTGACTTGAGGAGTGGGTATCATCAGTTAAAGATCCGTTCTGAGGATATTTCTAAGACTGCTTTCCGTAGTAGGTATGGTCATTACGAGTTTCTTGTTATGCCTTTCGGGTTGACTAATGCTCCGGCTGTTTTCATGGATATGATGAATCGGGTTTTCAAGCCTTATCTTGACACCTTCGTGGTTGTATTTATTGATGACATTCTTGTGTATTCCAAGTCTAAAGAGGAGCACGAGCAGCACTTGCGAATGGTTTTATCTGTTCTTCGTGAGAAGCAACTGTTTGCGAAATTCAGTAAGTGTGCTTTTTGGCTCGATGAGGTGTCTTTTCTTGGGCACGTGGTTTCTAATAGAGGAATATCCGTAGATCCTTCCAAGATTGAAGCTATTGTGAATTGGAAGAGGCCTGAATCAGTTACGGAGATTCGAAGTTTCTTGGGTCTAGCCGGGTATTATAGAAGATTTATCGAGGGGTTTTCTAAAATTACTACTCCATTGACTCAGTTGATTCGAAAGAATGTACCATATCTGTGGGATGACAAGTGTCAAGCTAGCTTTGAAGAATTGAAGAAGAGGTTGACTACAGCTCCTATCCTTGCGCTTCCTAATGGAAACGATGATTTGGTAATTTATAGCGATGCTTCTAAGGAAGGCCTCGGGTGTGTGTTAATGCAAAATGGAAGGGTGATTGCGTATGCTTCAATAAAGTTGACTCCGAGTGAGCAGAATTATCCTACCCATGACATGGAGCTTGCGGCTATTGTCTTTGCGCTGCACAAGTGGAAACACTATCTGTACGGAGCCAAATTTGAGATTTTTACCGATCACCAAAGTTTGAAGTACCTTTTCTCCCAAAAAGAGTTGAATAACAGGCAAAGAAGATGGATGGAGCTATTGAAGGATTATGATTGTACTATCTCTTATCACCCGGGTAAAGCAAATGTGGTAGCTGATGCCATTAGCCGGAAATCTTTTATGGCTTCATTGATGGTGCGTGAATGGAAGATGTTAGAGGATGCTCGAGATTGGGATCATTGTGAGTCAAAGCATGGGGCTATTTTTGCGAGTATTCAAGTATTACCAGTTCTGATTCAGCAAATAAAGGAAGCTCAGAAGGATGATCCGGAGTTGGTGAAAATCGTGGATAAAATCGAAGATGGAAAATTTGAGGATTTCTCTCTTAATTCCGAAGGAGTGTTAACTTTCAGAGGTCGGTTATGTGTACCTTGCGTGGATGGGATTAAACACCAAGTTCTTGATGAGGGCCATAAGTCGAGGTATACTATTCATCCCGGGAGCACAAAAATGTATCAAAATTTGAAGCAACACTTTTGGTGGAATAATATGAAGAGAGAAATAGCGGATTATGTATCTAAATGTTTGACATGTCAAAAAGTGAAAGCTGAACATCAAAGGCCTGCGGGGTTACTTCAACCGTTAGAGATTCCGGAATGGAAGTGGGAACATGTTACTATGGATTTCGTGACGGGATTACCTCGCACTCGAAGAAGGTTTGATGCATTTTGGGTGGTCGTGGATAGATTGACCAAGTCTTCTCATTTTCTACCTATTGAGGTTTGTTACTCGATGGAAAGGCTTGCAACTTTGTATATAAATGAGATTGTGAGATTGCATGGTGTCCCGGTGAGCATTGTGTCTGATCGTGACCCTAGATTTACATCTCGATTTTGGCAAGAATTTCAGAAGGCTTTGGGTTCAGAGTTGAAGTTTAGTACAGCTTTTCATCCCCAGACAGATGGGCAGTCAGAGAGGACTATTCAGATTCTCGAGGATATGTTGCGAGCTTGCTCAGTTGATTTTTCAGATTCTTGGGATTCTCATCTACCTCTCGTGGAATTTGCCTATAACAACAGTTTTCAGTCAAGTATTGGAATGGCCCCGTATGAAGCTTTGTATGGGAGGAAATGTCGGTCTCCAATTTGTTGGGATGAAGTGGGAGAAGCAAAAATTTGGGGTATTGATATGGTGAACAAATCAGTTGAGGAAGTTAAGCTTATCCGAGATCGTTTGAGTACCGCTCAGAGTAGACAGAAAAGTTATGCCGATCACCGGAGGCGAGATCTCGAGTTTGAAAAAGGTAACTTTGTGTTTCTGAAAGTTTCACCTAAAGTGGGGATTCGAAGGTACGGGAAGAAAGGCAAGTTAGCACCGAGGTACATTGGCCCATTCGAGATTTTGAGTAGAGTTGGTGATAGAGCGTATCGTCTTGCGTTACCTCATTCTCTTGATAAGATCCATAATGTTTTTCATGTCTCGATGCTTAGGAAGTATGTGTATGATCCTTCTCATGTCTTGTCCGAGGTTCCCGAGGATATTGAACCGAGTATGTCTTACGAGGAGCATCCGGTCCAAGTTATTGATTCGAAAGTTCAAGAGTTGCGAACTAAGAGTATTCCCCTTGTTCGAGTTGTGTGGAGGAATCATAGCGTGGAAGAGTCGACTTGGGAGCTTCGGGAGGAGATCGAGAGGAAGTACCCTTGGTTGTTTGAGGGTTGAGGTAAGCAATCCTAAAATTCGGGTCGAATTTTCTTTAAGGAGGAGTGCATTTTATGTGTTAGATAAAATTTTCTTGCTTAGCATTAATTGTGTGATTTATTGTGTTATTTGTTTAGATAGTAGTAATGTTAATTGGGGGAGGTAAGTTGAGTTAGTGGGAAATTATGGGCCAAAATGTAAAAATTTAGTTCAAGGGTCTAATTGTTCAACTTAGAAATAAAGGGACTTTAGTGAATTAGTATAAATACTACAATGCATTCTTATCCCTCCCATCTTCCTCCTGCGCATGATCTCACCATTTCTTTACAAAAATCCCAATCTTCCTCCATTGTTGGCTAAGGTAAGGTTTGTTCTTGTTTATTTTATTTCTTTTAATTTACTACTCCATTTTCAAATCTAATTACATATAAATGTTCAGGGTGTTGAGTAGATTCTTTCTACCGATCAATATTATTTTTCTTGACACTTTTTTCAGAAAATAAGTAAGTTACTAATCCTCCTTTAAATGTTAAAATGGTCATAAGTATGCTTTATATGCTTTATATGTGATAAAACAATGTTTTGGTATGTTTTATTTATACTTGTAATTTTGGGACAGAGGGAGTAGTAAGAACTTGTAAAATAGCTTATTATTGTGGGGAATGCTATAGAAGTTGGGTGTTAGTATTGTGTAGGCTGAGTTTTAGCCTTTGTGTAAGTTGCCAATATTAGTGTTGCAAGTAATTTTGGGTTGTGAAACGGAATGAGTGAAATTTGGTTAAGTTTTTAGGTCTGCCGGGTGATGTGGGCGGCCGCCCAAAAATGGGCGTGCGGCCGCACATCTATCTGAAGGGTTTTCTTCTTGGAACATAGCATTTTGGGCGGCCGCACAGCCCTGTTTGGGCGACCGCCCAGTTATCTGAAAAAGTTTAGAGTTTTCCAAACTAAGTGATTTAGAGGTCAATCATGGTCTAGTTTTTGGGTAGTGTTCTAAAGTAGTTAGATGATTGTTGTGGATCACTAATGTGGTAGAAGTGGTACCTTTGTGTACACAAGTGTTGTGAAATGTTAGTAATTGATTATGTGAGCATTGTTGAACACTTTGTAATGTGTTGGAATAGTTCATCTTCTTGATGTGTTTGACATGGTTCCCTACATTGGAATCATTGTCCCTGATTGTTGTTTAAGCAAGTATTTCTAGATGGTGCTTGCGTGTAAAGTCCAGCTGGTACTTTTGTGTGTGTTGGGCAGTGATAGGGATTATAATGGTCTCCCGAGCCAAGTACATTATAAGGCTCCTATCATTGGTTTCCCATTTTTAACCCCCTTTCTTGGGCCAAAGGTTGGGCACTTTGGGTTATGACTTTGTGTCATTTTCCCCGTTGTTGTTGTTGTTGTTGTTTGGTTCCGGAACCCGTCTCAGCTCTTCGATGCTGCTCAGTTGATGCCTCTCAGATGGCTATTGTTTGGTTTGAGAACCTTGGCTCAGTATCCACGTATGAGTGTTTATTTCCGCTTTATGTGTTGCATGATGAGTTGGTCGTTATTTCCAACCGGTATGGGACGGTTGGCGATAGGGAGCCTCTCATATTATGTGTTATGTGCTATATGATCAGTGTGGCATTGTTACTTTATGTGTATCATATTAGCATGTAATGTAGTTGCATTTTAGTAACTTACTGAGATTTATTCTCACCCTTTATTTGTTTACCGTTTTAGATAAGAAGGAGCCCAGGGGATATTTCACACACACTGGGAGGACGTCGAGGAGATCTTTGGGTAAGACATTTTGGGAAAAGTTGTGTAAGTAAAGGATACATTATGTAAATGTAATACCTTTTGGGTAGTGTACCCGTGACTCAGTTGTGGTATCATCTCTTTTAGTAGATGTTCGTGTTTGTAATTAAGTAAGTAAAGTTAGTAGTTGTAGCCAAGTGGCTTAGTACTTGTTTGTGAAAGGTTGTTTTGTGACTTGAAGTCATGTTTTAGTATCGAGTTGGTTGTGTGAACCTTTTTATAGAAAGTATATTTCGAAAAATTTTCCTAAAATGTTTTATGACGTCTTCCGTGCGTGTCCCGAACGTGGGGCCAAGTAGGACCACGGGTCGGGGCGCGACAACTATATCTACATCCTGCAAATAACGACTTGAGTCTACATGTTGACATCCTGAAGTTACATCTTACATCATGACTCTACGTGTTGACATCCTGAAGTTACATCTTACATCTTGACTCTACATGTTGACTCAACATGTTGACATGTTGACTTTACATGTTGACTTTACATCCTGTTGTGACATCCTGAGCCGACGACTTGAACACAGTTAACAGATCCTATTTGTTAGCTTAAAGCCATCAGCCTGTTCCAGCATCCTGACATCAGCAACTTGATTAATCACACATTTGTTTTACAGGGTAACCTCTTCCTATTTTTCAGGTAACTCTTACGAAATTGTGGAGCATGATCAATAACGATTGTGACCTAATTGAAGACCTAGTCAATGAAGGAGTCTAGGTGATCTACTTCAAACGTGGATAACTCTCAACAAACTTCCCGAGAATTGTGGCTCTACTACTTAGTTTACGATCTCTCATCTTAGTATAAGTAGTTCACACCAATTATGTAACACACACTTTTCACATACTCACGTCTGATACTCTATTTTTTTCTGTATCTTCCACTCATTTATTGTACCTCCACAAAAGCTTAATAAAATTCCATCATTCGAGGTTTTATGCCGGCGAACAAGTTGTTCAAGGGCTTTCCTCGTTAAATCCTTTGTTCATACATCTTGAATTTCAAAGTTCTTTATTCCATTGTACCATACTCCTTTATATTTGTCCAATTATCGAAAATTGGCCAAAACAGTTTGTTATATATAGAATTATATCACAATATATAGCGAGTAAATTTAGTGGAGTTTATTGCAAAAGTGACATGCGTACTTTGTGCAATATATCAATTTGACTCGCGTACTTAATAAACATCAAATGTGACATGCGTACTTATGATTGACAATATTTTTAGACTAATTTTTAACCACCGTTAAAAAGTTAACGGAGATGCTAATAACTTAACGAAAAGTTAGATTAACATTTTTAAAATTGACCCTAAAGTTTAAAATAAACCCCCCTTATCATCATCAACTTCCTCCCTTCCATCTTCATAGCCCCAATATACCAGCCATGTGCCGCCCCACCTCTCCCCATCCACCACCGGCCAAATCCACCCACCACCACCATAAAACAATTGATACCAATCCAAAAAATAACAAGTAAAATTTATATCTATTTAACACCAATTTACAATAATATCATTTAAAAAAAAAAAAAAAACAGAACCCAGATCTGGTCGCCGGAGTTGGGCGGAAGAGAGATGACCGGAGATAATGGGGTTGCCTGGAGATGTCGCCGAAAAAGGTAGTCTTCTCAGTCTCCATCGCCGGCTCTCTTCATCTTCTCAGGCGAACATCACCACCATATCCGGCGCCCTATCTTCTCAGTCTCCGTCGCCGGCTCCACGTCTTCTCCGATCGATGATTCCCTCTCCTCAGACCGAATTGTTACACCGACGACCTTTCAGATCCGTGTAGATCTGGCGCGATCTCGTCTCCGATCAAGTACCTAACGCCGGCGACGTTTCTCTTTCTTCGATCAGGTGCCTTCGTCGCCGGCTTACCGGAGATAATGGGGTTGACTGGAGATGTCGCCGGAGTTGAGGGAGGGGATCGTCGGAGTTGAGGGAGGGGGTCGCCGGAGTTGAGGGGTGTCACCGGAGTTGGTAAGTTAGAAAGAGAAAGGAGAGGGGGAGAGGGAGTTTAGAGAGAGAGAGAGAGTTGGGTGTGATTTTGGGGATTTGGGAGGTTGGGTGGAGGGGTTATATGGATAGATAAAATAATTGGTTGGACTAGGACGTAAATTTAAAATGTCCCCGTCCCAAAACATAAATTTGATATTACAATCAAAGTCATACTTTTTGTCGAGTTATTAGCATCCCCGTTAACTTTTTAACGGAGGTTAAAAATTAGTCTAAAAATATTGTCAATCATAAGTACGCATGTCACATTTGATGTTTATTAAGTACGCGAGTCAAATTGATATATTGCACAAAGTACGCATGTCACTTTTGCAATAAACTCAAATTTAGTGGTGTAGAGGTTAAGTTGTGTAGTCTACATTCCATTTAGCTAAGTAGCCCACCAAGGTTCGAATCTTGGTGCCTCAGCCTCTACCTTTTTTTTCCTTTTCCTTACAGCTTCTCTTCTTCCTCCCACTCATCATACTCTCTATTCCTTCCAGTTTTTCTCTCTTTCCTCCATTTTTATAAGCTAGGCTTTTATCCCATTATCTCTTAAATTGATTTTTTCCCTATTTTTCTAAACTTAATTAGCATTTTTTTTCTTTGCAGTATAATTTATTTATAATTATTACTTTAGCATAATTGCATTTTTTTATGATTAAATTTAATCAACAAACTGAGATTATTTTTTCCCTTTTTTCCTGGTTGGTGACTTGTCCGAGAAAATAAAGGCTTAAACAAATAGTTCGCCTAGGGCCCCAATTTCTACAGGACCGGCCCTGAACATGACAAAAGAACAAGGCTCTCACAAATGAGAGAATGCAAAGGCTCTGACGAAGGAGAGAATGCAAAGGCTCTGACGAAGGAGAGAATACGAAAGACTCTCACAAAGGAGAGAAGACAATAAATCAAACACCATACCAACTATACTCCTCTTCAATTATTCAAAACATAAAATGAAAAATCTAAAAATAAAAAGCAGAAAACAACCCGATCTGGAAGTAGATTTAAAGAGAGAAATCTCTATTTAAATCTAAATCCAAATCTAGAGTAAAGACAAATCTTATATATATATATATATATATATATATATATATATATATATATATATATATATGGGTCATGCTCATATGAGAACTCAATTACATGAGAACCATGAGAACCAATGATAGTCATTGGATTAGACACAAATCAAAGGTTTAGATTATTTTTTTAGTTTAAAACTTCGGTGGCATTCTTGTAATTAGGTTGACAAACAAAGGGAAGGGCAAAATACCATGTGTGTTCCAGAATTTGCCACGTCATCACCCAAAAATTCCCTAAATTTTCAAAATTAAATATCTCATTAATTATAAATCGAAAAAATAATCTGAGAACACTGATTTTTTTGTCTCGACGAGACGAATCAAACTACATCGCTGAAGATAGGGTTTTGAAAAAATAATATTGAACAACATCAAATTTTTAAAATACGCTTAGATACAATAGGTGTTTGCCTATTGTATCTAACTGGATTGTTATGAACATTGTATTGGATACAAATGACTATTTAGCTATTGTATCTAACAGCAATGTGTCAACATTGATGTTGGATACAATAGGTGTTTGCCTATTGTATCTAACTGGATTGTTATGAACATTGCTATTGGATACAAATAGCTATTTAGCTATTGTATCTAACAGCAATGTGTCAATATTGCTGTTGGATACAATAGGCGTTTGCCTATTGTATCTAACATAATTGTTATGAACAATGTATTGGATACGATAGCTATTTAGCTATTGTATCTATATAGCAATATGTCAACATTGATGTTGGATACAATAGGTGTTTGCTATTGTATCTAACTGTATTGATATGAATATCGCATTGCATACAACAGTGGAGTAGCTAGTATATCCAATAACAATGTGTATGAAAATTGCTGTTAGATACAAATAGTTATTTAGCTATTGTATCTAACAGCAATGTGTCAACATTGTTGTTGGTTACAATAGGTTTTTGCCTATTGTATCTAACGGAATTGTTATGAACATTGTATTGGATACAAATGGCTATTTAGCTATTGTATCTAACAGCAATGTGTAAACATTGCTGTTGGATACAATAGGTGTTTGCCTATTGTATCTAACGGAATTGTTATGAACATTGCTGTTGGATTCAAATAGCTATTTAGCTATTGTATCTAACAGCAATGTGTCAACATTGCTGTTGGATACAATAGGTGTTTGCCTATTTTATCTAACTGAATTGTTATGAACATTGATGTTGGATACAAATAGCTATTTAGCTATTGTATCTAACATCAATGTGTCAACATTGCTGTTGGATACAATAGGTGTTTGCCTATTGTATCTAACTGAATTGTTATGAACATTGTATTTGATACAAATATCCATTTAGCTATTGTATCTAACAGCAATGTGTCAACATTGTATTGGATACAATAGGTGTTTGCCTATTGTATCCAACAACAATGTTGATACATTGCTGTTAGATACAATAGCTAAATAGCTATTGTATCCAATACAATGTTCATAACAATTCAGTTAGATACAATAGGCAAACACCTATTGTATTCAACAGCAATGTTGACACATTGCTGTTAGATACAATAGCTAAATAGCTATTTGTATCCAACAATCATGTTCATAACAATTCAGTTAGATACAATAGGCAAACACCTATTGTATCCAACAGCAATGTTGACACATTGCTGTTAGATACAATAGCTAAATAGCCATTTGTATCCAATACAATGTTCATAACAATGCAGTTAGATACAATAGGCAAACACATATTGTATCTAAGCGTATTTTAAAAATTAGACGTTGTTCAATATTATTTTTTCAAAACCCTATCTTCAGGGATGTAGTTTGATTCGTCTCGTCGAGACAAAAAAATCAGTGTTCTCGGATTATTTTTTCGATTTGTAGTTAATGAGATATTTAATTTTGAAAATTTAGGGAAATTTTGGGTGATGACGTGGCAAATTCTAAAACACACATGGTATTTTGCCCTTCCCTTTGTCTGTCAACCTAATTACAAGAATGCCACCGAATTTTTAAACTAAAAAGGTAATCTAAACCCTTGATTTGTGTCTAATCCAATGGCTATCCTTGGTTCTCATGGTTCTCATGATATTTAGGTTCTTATTTGAGCACCTACCTATATATATATATATATATATATATATATATATATATATATATATATATATATATAAGTTGGTGAGGAGGGTTGTGAGTTTGACATGTGTACAAATTTTAGTAAAAGCTTGAATTTGGAGAAGCCACATCAACATCATCCTAAAATGTAATGACTTTTGATATTCTCATTCTTAGCTAATACTATTAGTTAATCATATTAGTAATTATATGAGTTAACTATTACTATTAATGGTATAAGTTAACAATTACAATTAATAGTATAAGTTAACTATTACTATTAATAGTATAAGTTAACAATAGTAGTTACTCCCTCTGTCCCTAAATGAGTGTCCATTTTCAAGAAATCTTTGTCCCTAAATGAGTGTCTTTTTTTTAACATAACTTTCTCCCTAAATGTTTTTTTCGAAAAAAATTTCACCGGTTTCTTTATACGTGCAAAACTAAAGGTTTGGAAAGGAGATTACAAGACTATATATGAATCGTTGTTACCAAATTGTTTCAAAAGTTGAGATTTTCACTGTCCCTTAAAATGAAATTTGGACACTCATTTAGGGACAGAGGTAGTACTATATAAGTTAAATATTACTATTAATAGTATTAGTTAACTATAATAGTTACTATATTAGTTAACTATTACTATTAATAGTATTAATTAACTATAATAGCTACTTTTTTATAAGTTAGTTTTTACTATTAATAGTATTAGTTAATTATAATAGGCTATATACATAAACTATTACTATTATTAGTATTAGTTAATTATAATAGTTATTAAGTTAAATTTTTAATTTTTAATATTAATTAATCATAATAGATACTATATCAATTACTCCATCCGTCTCAAAATAGATGTTGTTTTGTAGTGTTTCACACATATTAAGAAATGACATTAATGCATGTGAAAAAGTCTCAAATACCCCTAAAGTACCTATGTAATTAAGTGGTTAGGTAAGAGGTATGTTACTATCATTATTAATGGTATAATTGGTATAGAGAAATAAAAAAAAACTTTGAAAATAGTGAAACGACAAGTATTTTGAGACAAAATTTAACTCCCAAAATGACATCTATTTTGAGACGGAGGGAGTAACTATTAATATTAATAATATTAGTTTTTTTATAATAATTATAATTATAATTATATAGATTAATCATTGATGTTAATATATGCTAACTATTACTATCAATAATATTAGTTAATTATAATAGTTATTATAATAATATTAATCATATAGATTTATTATTATTATTAATAGTATTAGTTTAAATGATGATTACTATATTAGTTAATTATAGTTAAAAAAAAATTCTAAGACATAGCATTGGTTTCCCGTACAGAGCACGGGTTACCCGCTAGTTTTAATTAAAGGCTTACAGATTCTTCAATGAAAGATCTTGGAGAAATGAGGGAAATTTGTTTGGTTTTTCCTTTTTGTACTAATATTTTTGAAATCATTTATACTTTGGTTTTTCCTTTTTATTTTAAGAGAAATTTGTTTTTTCCTGAGAATACAAAAAGTAAAAATAGAAAAAAATTGTTGTAATGTTTTTTCTAGTGGGTTTTGGGAGAAACAAATTACAGAATATCAACTTTTTTTTTTTTTTTTTACTTACAAGTATATGATGAATATTTAAGAACAATTTGAATAAATATATTTTTTAATAATTTATGAAGAAACTAATTTTCCCCAAATTTTGTGTATTAGAAAAGAGCTAGTCTCCCATGAGAACAAGGGGATCCGTCTCATCTATGAGACGGGTCATTTTTTACTCATGACCCGATCTTGCCACGTGGCAATCACCCATTGGCCCTTTTTTTCAATATTTTTTTTTGAGTTTTTTTTTTCCCGACTTTTCCGTCGTTTAGCAAAAGTAATAGTTAGCATAACTTAATGTAAAGACTGTATACATATAAAGTAACATTGTTCATAAGTAAACGTAACACCTGTTTTACAAAAACTCGTTTTACCCATTTTTTCAAATGTAATACTAACTATAATTACGTGTAACCCAAACAATATCTAAATGTAATTATCATCTATACTGAAATGTAATAGTGCTTTTGCAAAAATGTAAAATATTGTGTATTTTGATTTAATATAACTCATATACATGAATGTAATTGTTTGTACAAGTAAATGTAACACATTAATAAAAGAAATTATAACATATTTCTATAGATAATGTAATACTTTTACATGTAATACTAATCAAGTGTTTTTAGCTCTAAAAATGTAAATGATTGAATTATTACTTTTTTATACATATGTGTTACAATTATGTATAAACACTGTTACATATAAGTAACACGTTCGTTACATTTTAGTTGTAATAAGTATTACTTAAAAAACACTATTACTTTTTATGTATATATGTATTACTTTTATGTATACAAACTGTTACAATTAGTTATAGTAACTATTACTTTTGACAAACCGAAAAAAAAAAAAAAACCAAAAAAAAAAAACATTTTTTTTACCTATGAGAGACTGCGACGTGGCAGGGTCACCCCTTAAGTCATGGAGCCGGTTCGTGGGCCGGGTAGAGCGGGTCAAAAAACTCCGTCGTCTTCCATCCATGTGCACACACGAGATTTTGTCATTAGAAAATCAACTAAAAAATTATCATAAATAAAGTATTCACTAGACGTGACCAAAAAAAACCGGCAACCGGCTAACCGCCGGTTGATAACCGGTCAAAACCGGGTCAAAACCGGGAAAAAACCGGAAACCGGCTCAACCGTCAACCGTAATTCCCGGTTCGGTTTCGGTTAGGCCTTTCTCAAAACCGGTAAACCGCCGGTTATAACCGGATAACCGCCAACCGGATAACCGGCGGTTAAACCGGTTATAAAACCGGAGGTTTAATATTTTCAAAAATTTGACCACCACTTCCATGTCTGACTAGTTTTCCAAAAACGGCTAGTTTCCAGTTCAGTTAACTTTCGGCCTTAAATGAAAAAAAAAAAAAAAAAAAAAAAAAAATTGCTTACAAAAATAAATGCTTACCATTTTACCACATTTCTCTTCTATACTCTTTCTCTCTCTACTAATTCTCACACTCTCTCATATTTCCAGTTAGATTGCATAATTCCAGTCAGTTTTTTAACGCTTTCCAGTTAGTTTTTTAACGAAATCACTTTTTTAATTTATTTAGAAAATTCCAGTCACTTTGTTAACCATTTCCAGTCAGTTTCAAATCATTTTCCAGTTAGTTTTCAGAATTCCAGTCAGTTTTGAGAGTTTCAGTCAGTTTTTGACAGTTTCAGTCAGTTTTTTAACAAAATCTGTGTTTTTCATCATTTTCAGTCAGTTTTTTAGCGAGTTTCAGTCAGTTTCTAAACAGTTTCAGTTAGTTTGTTAACAAAATGGCCTCATCTCGAAGGAGCGGCAAGGAACATGTTGGTTCTTCCTCACTTAACCCGGAAATTGAGTCACATTTTGAGGAAAGTGAGCAAAATGTTGAAGAAAATGTTCCTCAAAGTGGTAGGGCCGGGGCCGGCCGAGCTCGAGGCGTGGGAAGAGGTGGTCGGGGGCAACGTCAAGCACGAGAATCCAAATCCGACACTTTCACGATCCATTTCCGAAAAGTACAAATTGACCCCAACGACTTTGTACATTTTCGAGCGTGTTGCAACTATTGCACCAAATCTTACCCGTTCGCAAAAGGTAATGGGCATGGAACATTGAACCATCACTTGAGATCAACACATCCTGAAAAACTTGGGATTGATAGTGATCAAGCTCAATTACAATTTGCTCAACCTAACACCCAAGGTACGTCTTCGGTCTTATTTAAGTTTAATAATGTCGTTTATAGGAAAGAATTGTGCAAATTTGTGTGTGTTTAAAGGGCTTGCTTTTAACTTTGCGGATGATGACTTTTATGAACGGTTTATTAGACTTTCTTTAAATCCGGCCGCCTCCAAAGTACCACGTACGACTCTCGTACGCGATATTAAAAAAGTGGTTTTGGAATATAAACATTTTTTAATTGATGTTTTATCAAAATTAGATCAAAGAGTTTCAATTTGTGCCGATGGTTGGAGTGATCATTGGCAAAGAAATAGTTATTTGGGTGTTACATGCCATTGGATCGATAATTCGTGGACTTTACAAAAAAGACTACTTGCATATGATAGTTTTGAACCACCTCATTCCGCGGAAAATATTTGTAGAAAGTTGCACGCCATTTTGGCAAAATATGGTCTTTTGCAAAAAATATTTTCTATTTCATTCGACAATGCTAGTGCTAATACCGCTAGTATACCGGAATTGATGCTCATTTGTCAACCGTCACTTGGGGGTAAGTATTTTCATATTAGATGTTTATGTCATATCATAAATTTATGTGTTAAAGATGGTTTGGATGCTTTAGATCAATATGTTAAACCCATTAGAGAGGCTCTTTATTTATTGCAAAAAAAATAAAATTACAAGAAAATGGATAAAATATTTACTAAATAAGGGTCTTCCCGAAAAATATTTTTCTATGGATGTTCCGACTAGGTGGAATTCTACCTACAAAATGTTAATTGATGGTTTTGAGTATAAAGAGCATATCATGGATTTTTTTATTAGTATGGGCTATGAAATTCCTTTATTTGCGTATCAATGGAACGCTTGCACTAATTTATGTCAATTATTAAAGATTTTCAATACCGCTACTTTGGCTTTGTCGGGAGTTTATTATCCAACTTCCGTTTTGGTACTTGATCAATGTATTGCAATAGTTCTAAGTTTTAAAAATTTGCAAAATTGCACCATTTTAAACGAAAGCATTGCTTCCATGAGGCAAAAGTGGGTCAAATATTTTGATAACATTCCGTCTCTATTTTTGCTTGCAAAGATGTTGGATCCCCGTATTAAATTGAAAGATCTAGTCCGCATAATAACGTTTTTTATGCAAATTTATACCCCAATGGGGACGGATTACACGAAAACCCGGCGATTATTGTTGAAAATACAAAAAAAGATTGGTGACTCTTTATAATGAGTATAATGCAATTCATGGAAATGTTTCTCAATATGGCTCAAGTCCTAATGAAGAAGATATTGATACACAATATGATGTGAATAACGATCCATATAGTTTTGTTAATGATATTTATTTTTCAAAACGTCCTAGAACGTCTCCTTCTTCTTCTTCTACCTCTAGCATTCCGTACGAGTTGGAAGCATATTTCTCTACTAGACATGAAGTTGTACAAAACACTTCAAATCCAATTTCTTTTGATATTTTGAGGTGGTGGTCACAAAGGCAAGAAACTTATCCCATACTCTCTTTAATTGCAAAAGAAGTCTTAGCTTCTCCCGCTTCAACCGTGGCCGTCGAATCGGCATTTAGTGTGGGAGGAAATGTTTTGGATGCAAGACGTTCCCAACTAACTTGTGAAAATTTGGAAAATCAACTCTTGCTTGGTGATTGGGTTAGAGCGGAAAAGAGGGAGCAAGATATGCCTTATGAAGAGGATTTAGTAAATGTAGATCCACAATATCAATACGACTTGGAAGATTCTACGGGAAGTTCGGAAGGGGACGGAATGTAGATAGTTTTTATTTTAATTTTTAGAATAGGTTTATTTTTATTTCATTGTAATAGTTTAGTTGAGGTAATAAGGCTCCATTTTTCCTCCCTTAATTATAAAAGGGCAAGGATTGGTTGTCCCCCTCTTTGTAATTTTAATTTTAATTAATAAAATTTAAGGGTACCGTCCCTTTTTTACTTAAAAAATTTGTGTTATACATTATAGTTATACACTTATACATTTTAAGTTTTTAACTTAAAAACAAAAAAAACAAAAGAAAACTGTTTAATATATGTATGACTCATACATATACTCCCGTTTTTTTTTTTTTTATAAAAACTGTTTAAAAAAAAAAAAAAAGTTAAAAAATCTGTTAATAAAACTGTTAAAAAAATCTGTTAAGAAAACTGTTTAAAAAAACAGTTAAATTTTTTTTTTTACTTGAAAAAAAAAAACTTTACTTGAAAAAAAAAACCCTTTAAAAAAATGAAGTGTTTTTTTATTTTATCTTTTTTTTTTAACAAAAAACTGTTAATAAAACTGTTTTGAAAAAAAAAAAAAAAAAAAAAAGGTAACCGGTTTAACCGGTTTAACCGCATTAACCGGTTAACCGGTTAACCGTAACCGGACATAACGGTTAGACGGTTAGGTTACGGTTAGCATTTAACGAAAAACATAACCGGCGGTTATAACCGTCAACCGCCGGTTATAACCGGATGGACACGTCTAGTATTCACTTGTCGACTACTGAAATGATACTACTGTACTATTTTCACAAGATCCGTCTTCGCGTGGAAAAAAATAGTGAAATTTGCTTAAGATGTTATGATGGGGTTCAGTCACGTATGCATTAACATACTCCCTCTGTCCCATTTAAAATTATAAAATGTTGACAAAAATTATCAATTTAATTTTATTTGATCAAGACATTATAGAAAATTTGATAATTTTAATGAAAATTTAAAAATTGTTATTAATTCACCATTAAGAATAGTATCAATAACAATTTTTAAAATTTTATTTGAATAATTAAATTTTCATATATTCTCGGTCAAAATATAATTATGTTGATTATTTTAATCACTATTTTGCAATTTCAAGTCGGACGGAGGAGTACATTGTTTTAGTTGCTGCAAATCACGTTTTATTCGTGATCAGTGGGCCGGGCTTTGCATCATTTGGGGTTAAGCTTCATATTACCTGACCTTGGCCTTGGGCTTAGTAATTGATTAGGCTACCACAATTAATAAATGCAAAATTAGGATTTATTCTAGAATTTTTATAATGTTGTTTTTTGTTGAATAAGTTGTCAACTTTTCGTTCAATTACTATGTCTTTTCCCTTTTGTTGAGACCTTTTTTCTTTTCCCATTTGCTGGGAACCTTTGTCTTTTTCACATTGTTAGGAGCCTTTGCATTTTCTCCGATGTGAGAACCTTAGAATGATCTTAATATTTTTTATTGGTTTAATGCTTGAGATGCTTGGTTGCGCATTTACTGCCGACTTAAATGCATCACTTGATAGTGTTTTCAAAGTCAAATCCTTACTGTACGGGGGTTTACTAAAGGCTGATGTTGAGTTGTGTCCAAATTTTGTTTGGATGCATTTGGGCATCAGTACATCACAAGTTATAGTTTCTAAGGACACTCATTGAAGATTTGGTTCGGGTTTGGCCATCACTACTCGTGATGTGTTAGGATTTTTATGTCTACATCTTAATTGCAGTGATTATAATTTGGACGAGCCTCCGACAGTTGTGAAGCGTCGTCTTTAGGGATGGCAACGGGGCGGATACGAAGCGGGTTTGCTCATAATCAAACCCACCCCTCAATGAACACTCATGTTACCAAACCCGCCCCGCCCCGTATTCCATAAAAACACAATTTTATGGATAAAATTAACATCATAAATTAACATTAGAAAATGAGAAAGACGTATTCTATATGCTGCAAGTAGAGATGAAACTAAAATCAGCAATAACCACGTAAAATATGAAGGAGTGTATTGAGACATTACAGTAAATAGAAGCATGCTTTAGTATACGGGGCAGGCAGGGGCGGTGACCCGCTGGTTGGGGTGTGTTACCAAACCCGCCCCGTAACCCGTCGAAATATGAAAAATGGTTACCGAACCCGCCCCGTTGCGGAGCGGACTGTCCCGGATACAGAGCGGATTTGGACAAATTGTCATCCCTAGTCGTCTTGTTGAATTTTATTAATGCAATTATGTGTTGTTTGCTTTGATAATAAAAATAAAAAAGAACAACTTGTGAAAAGTCTAAAAGCGTAATTGTTTTCTTTTGTCCTAACTAAATGTCCATTTACAAAAAACAAAAATAAAATGAAATTTGACCAAAAACAAATTACTGTTTGGAGAAAACAGACTAACAAAAAGGAAAATAATAAAGTTACAAAAATGGCTATAAAATGTGGCTTACAAAATGATGTGTCATAATTATGTTGGTGTTTTTAATTGGAGTGTGTCCGGTCCACTATCGATGTAGCAAATGCAATATCGCCACCACATCTTGTATCCTTCATTTTATAAATTTTTGTAAGCCTAGCATTACCCAAACAAAAAATGAGGGAGTCGCTTTTAGCCATTTTACATAATAAACTAATTAATGATGTATAACAAGTTCCAAAGCAAGAGTAGAAAATGAATTTTAATGGTTTTAACCTAAAATCGACCGTTATTTTGGATAAAAATTGTCTAAAAGTGACAGTTATTTTGCAATAGAGTATATTTCTAGTGTTCTCTTTAAATGAAGAGTTGGACTCCTGTGAGACCGTCTCACGGCGTGAGACGGCTCACAGCCAAGCCAAGCCGAGCCAAAAAAAATAAAAAAAAATCCTCCTGCTTTTTTTCCCTGCCATTTTTTGTTCGCTATCAAAAGTAACACTTTTTATAAAAAAATGTAACACTTTTTCCTCATATGTAACACTTTTTTTTTCTTCATAAATGTACCACAATTTTACTGAAATAGATTAAAGATAACATGAGATTGACAACTAAACTAATGTTACATTTTATAATAAATGAATGTAACCTTTTATTTTCTCAATTGTAACACTTTTCTAGGTTTTACATTCAATTAAAATGGAAAAAGCGATTACATACATGATTTTTACTCTTGTTTTAAAGAAAAAAGGTAACATTTACTCTATAAAACTGTTAAATTCATCTAATATATGCAATGTGTTACACTTCAATTATTACTTTTTCTAACCACAAAATCTATTTATTTATTTTTTGCAAAACTTCTGTTACATCTTACAATAAAGTGTTACTTTTTTAAGACTGGACTGTTACTTTTATCAGAACAAAGTGTTACATCTCAAGAGACGAGCAGTCCACTTTTTTTGTGTTTAAAAAGTACGTTTTTTTTTAAAATAAATCAAACTATATCATGACATATCTAGTTTTGTTCGTCTCGTTGAGACGAACACAACAGTATTTTTATTTTTTTATTGTTTTACTACAAAATCTCAAGATATAACATTTTAAAGTTGTTAGAGGTTTTTTTTTTTTTAACAAAGACACATAGCACGTTGTGGGGAAGCCGGATTCTGGGCATTGGGCGACCCGTAGTTTTGTTCTTTAATGAAAGTCTACCGTCACTTTCACGCGGACTCTTTCATTCATTCATTCGCCTCTCATCTCCAACAAAAATATCTTCTCTCTCTCTCTCTTGTTCATCCCAGGCAACCTCACCTAAAAAATGCCTTCTTTGTAATCTTCCTCCTCCATGTCAATTCATCAATTTCCCCATCACCTGAATTTGTCCCCCTTTCCGAAAATGTCAAAAATATCTTAAATCCTTCTCCCTTTCCGCCACTTCCCATCTTCAAAGGTTATCAATAATCCCCCCAACAAATTCCCAATTCAATCATTCACTGATTCGATCAAACAAAAATTATGCAAGACCCATCAACGTATTCGCCGATCAATCCACAATTCCCGGAGCACGAACACCTGAAATGCCCTAGATGCGATTCAAACAACACCAAATTCTGCTACTACAACAACTACAATCTCCTTCAGCCTCGCCACTTCTGCAAGCACTGTAAACGCTACTGGACTAAAGGCGGAACACTTCGTAATATCCCCGTCGGCGGCGCCACCCGCAAAATCACCAAGCGCTCTTCTAACCCTAAACGATCATCTTCTCCGGCCCCGGCGACATCTACTTCCCCAACAACCGCGTCGTCTTCGTCCGCGCAACATCAATCCAAACCAGAGACTTCCAGAGTAGGTGGAGTCGATCGGGTGGCTGAGATAGGCGGGAGCCTGAGCTCGCCGCCGGCGTCGGGTGGGCAATTTGGGAATTGTACTATGAACCCGTCTTTGGAAGTGGGTGGGTTTACAGATCAACCGAATTCGGATGGACCGGGTATAATTCGAACTTTACCAACTGGATTTCGGACCAATAGTAATGATTCGGATAGATATTCGGCTGTTGAAAGCGGCGACGGTCGGGGCTATTGGAACGGTGGAAATCGGTGGCCGGGTCTTTCAATTTTCACAACAGGTTCGGACGTTCAGTAAATAAAAAAAAAAAAAAAGGCCTTTCTTAGAATTATAGAAAATAAAAAGGGTTTATTTGCTTTTTCGTGATTAATTATTCTTATTTAAGAAAACAATCTTGATTATCTTGTACGCATAAACCCTTCAGATCTTATTTTTTAACTGGTTTTTGGAGGAAACTAGTTTTACATAATTTATAAAAATTCAATTTTTAACACTTAAACCCTAAACCTTAACACATATAAAAACAATACTTTTTATAACTTATGAAGAAACTAGTTTTCCCCAAAATTTCTCCTTATTTTTTTCGGCGTGAAGGGATCAAACAAGAACTATTTTACCTTACTCTTTGTATGATAAGTTGATCTATGAGTAATTGAACTACCGATCATAGGCCCTTCTACTTGCGTTTCTATTAATGATAGTTGATCTATGAGTAATTGAACAAAAATTATGGAGTTTATTTTTTTATTGTATGGCTTTATGATAGAGATGTGACTACCCCTCCATCCCAAAATTTTAGTTACTAAAATTGAATGTGGAGGAATAAACAAAAAAAATAAGTGTTGTGAGTGGAAAAAGAAATGAAATAGTAAATAGTTGTTGTGAGTGTGGAGGAGAGAGAAAATTGAACAGGGTAAGTAATTAAAAGTATGAGACGTCGAAAAAGGAAATAAGTTATCAAAAATTTGGAACGGGAGTATAACATAATTAGGTAGGGATTAATAAAATTAGTTGCTTCTCAAAAAATAAAAATATGTTTTGAAATGAATGAAAATTTTTGTTTTTGATATCAAGACTCGAGAGTAATTTGGACTATTTTGGGCAAAGATAGTACTCCTCCGTCCCAACTTAAGAGTTAAAAAACTTTTGGGTTCAATAATTAAAGAAAATGTGATGTGTTGCGAGTGTTGATAGTTAGGTAAGAGAGAGAAAGTGTGGTAGAGAAGAAGAGTTAGTGAATAATTATTGTGAGTATGACATGTAAGACTCACTTTTCATTTTTGGATTTTGACTCTTAAGCTGGGACGCCTTTTTGGGAAATTTTTGGCTCTTAAGGTTGCGACGGAGGGAGTATATCTCAATATAAATTTTCAAATTTGCTTGTATAGTTTTTTTTGTTACATTTGTAATATACTCTCTAGCCCTAAATAATAATCTTATTTTCATTTTTTTTTCAGAAAAAAAAATAATTATATTTTTAAAATTAAAGTTTCTAATTCACTAAATTTCAAAATTTACAATATAACTTTAAAATGTTTGAAAAGCAGAACTCTATGTTTTATGTGATAAAAATATTTAATTGTTATATTAAAACTATTTAGAATCAGTTTTATGAAAAACTTATTTTACAGTAAGAGATATGTAAAACATTTTTACATTAAGAGATTTTGTTTTACAATAAGGGATGATAACATGTTTTACACTAAGCGAGTGTAAAATAAATTTTTCTCAAAATTTTCACAACTGCTGCTAATTGTATTGACTAAAAAAAAAAAAAAAAAAAAAGTTAAATGCTGAGTATAAAATTTCTACTTTGCCGATTGACAATTGCCAACTAGGTGTAGGACAAAGTTGTGCTTTATTATCTTGTTTGGAATCAAATCACATCTTATTCTTATCCTTTGGACTATTCCTCCAATTAATTTGTTTGTTGTCATTAAAAAATTGACCGGAATTAAATTATTAAAATTAAATACAGCCGGGCCGGGTTCAATGATCAAAAATAGTAGTGGTGCTCCATTCCACGCCTGCTGGTTTCAACGGACTACGCCTTTCATTTTGTTCCTCCTTCCTTTTCTAATAATACTATCCGTCCGTGTCCCAAAAAATATGTATATTTTTATTTAAAGAATAATTCTTTAAATGATACTCCCTCTATTATGGAGTAAGATTTTTATATTAATTTTGCATGTTTTTTAAGCAATAAGTAAATATTATAAGAGTTGAAGATATAATTGTCAAATATTACTTCCATCAATCTAAAATAACTCTTTTTTGGCATTTACACGACTCGTAAGAAAAAAAATTATTATCATGATTTAATGACAAAAGCGCAACTTTACTCTTATTAACTGTGCATCTTTATTACATTAATATCTCACACTAAAATAATTAATAAAATATAACAAGCTTCAATGCAGGGGTAAGGACATTTAGCTTTAAAATGACACTTATTTTGGACTAAAAAATTTGGTTCAAAAGCACGACAAATATTTTAGACCGGAGGGAGAATATACAATTCAAGGGAGTAAAAGTAAGTTGGTAAAGTAAAAAAAAAAATCGTAAATATACAAGCAAGCATTAAAAGTATAACATCGTTTGAAACGCTAATTATCCTTCGCCATTTTTAGAATGTCATTTTGAGACTGAACCAAACCACTCGTGAAACCGAACCAAACCGTATGATTTGTTTTGGTTTGGTCTCAAACCGCGCTTTATACCAAACCACTGACACCCCTATCAAATTCCATTAAAGTAGTAGTGGTTCCTTCTTGTTTTACTGCAAACCACACAAATTAACCAATACAAGGACTAGAATAAATCTAGAATACATATACTCCCTCCGTCCCAATTTAATTTAAAAAAAAAAATTAGGTTCAAGAATTAAGAAAAAAAATGATATATTGTGAGTGTAGATAGTTTGGTAGGAAAGAGAAAGTGAGGTGGGAAATAGTTAGTGGGTAATTGTTGTGAGTATGACATGTGGGGCCCACAATTAAAGAAGTATAAAAACTTTCTTTTTAAGTTTTGAAGTTTAAAATAAGACAACCAAAATGGAAATTTTGAAGTTTAAAATGAGACGGAGAGAGTATAATAAGTTCCCCAAACCATTTGTAGAAATAAAATTCACTTAAATGCCATCCATTTCTTCCCAAGTTCCAAAATTACCAATAACCCCTTATCCTGTAGAAACTTTACATAAATACTATCCATTTCTTTCAAAGTTTCAAAATGGAACGGTGAATGTAGAACAAACAATTGGTTCAAGTTTAGCAATGGCCAAAAATAGCCAAAACCCAAACCACAAGATTTTCAACCGTCCCTTTGCTCTCTATATGTATGTATACATTCCCCTCATCCTCATTCCCATACAAACCATATCTATATCTTTCTCCCTCTCTCCCATATTAACCATCTCTCTTTCTTTCTCTCCCTCTCTCTCCAAGCCATAACAATCAAGAAACCTAGCCATTCTTGACCAATATGGCTTCCCGAGGGGTCAACCCCGCTACATTTTCTCTCCCCTTGGCTCTTTGTATTATCTTTGTGATGACCCTAAACATCAGTGTCGATGCCAACAAAGGATCAAAGCCGATCCTGAACGAGATTGACAAGTGTTGGAGGTGGAACCCTAATTGGCGTAACCAAAGGGAGCAACTTGCATCATGCTCCGTTGGTTACGCTGGGAAGATGACGAACAACATAGGTTACGGTGTCACACACTACGTAGTAACAGATCCTAGCGATGACCCTGTAAACCCTAAACCAGGAACCCTAAGGTACGGTGCCGCCATTGTCAAAGGAAAGAAATGGATCACGTTCCAAAACAGCATGCGCATTAAGCTTGTGAAGCCCCTCCTCGTTGGAAGTTTCACCGCCATTGATGGCCGTGGTGCCAATGTACATATTGCCGGTGGTGGTTGCTTATTGCTACATAGGGTAAGACGTGATATTTTCCTTATTGAAATTAAGCAAAATTGTAATTTTCTGTAAATGGACAGGTCACAGATGTAATTATCCATAGCTTGAGGATCCATGACTGCAAAGCTCTTGGGCCTGGGCCGGTAATGGGCCCTGATGGGAAGATTGTGAATATGGGCCAAGTTGATGCCGATGCTATAAGATTGGTGACCTCGTCTAAGATTTGGATCGATCATAATACACTCTACGGATGCGAGGACGGGCTCTTAGATGTGACCCGAGGCTCGACGAACATAACGGTTTCAAGCAATTGGTTCAGGGCCCAAAACAAGGTTATGCTATTGGGCCATGATGATGGATTCATAAGAGACAAGAACATGAAGGTCACTGTGGCCTATAACCATTTTGGCCCAAATTGCCACCAGAGGATGCCAAGGTACCTTATACTCACCCCAGTGTGGTCTTGAGCTTTGACTTAGCCCGTTTGACCAAAAAAGACCAGCTCATCTTTCTTTGATTTTTACAATTTTTGTAGGCAAAATGGCAACAATATCCATGAATTATTATTGTTAAAGTATAATTTCAGGGGCATTTTTGTCATTTAAAGACCACAGATCACCGCACGGACTTGCATCACAGGCCAGTCCATGATCCACCGGACCCGGTCCGGAGCCCGCGTGTTCACGGGCCATGCTCGGGCTTAACAACACCATATCCATCAATATGCCACCATCATCTTCTTCATTTGTTCAGAGTTTTCAGATGAGTTCATTGGGATTTTGCAGGATAAGGTTTGGGTATGCACATGTTGTCAACAATCTTTACAAAGGATGGGGAATTTACGCAATAGGAGGGAGCTCAAACCCTAGCATAAAGAGTCAAGCCAACCTTTTCATAGCAGCAGAGGCCGGGAACAAAGAGGTGAGCATTCTTCCTTGTTCTCTAATCCATCTAATAAACTAGAAGGAAAAAAGAAATATCAAAAGACATGATTTTTGAGATGAGGGGTGTCAAAAGACCATTTTAACCTTCTCGGTTGATTGACAGGTGACATGGAGAAAGCACACGGGAGATGGCAGTTCATGGAACTTTAGGTCCGTGGCAGATGTGTTTGAGAATGGTGCCTCTTTCATCGAGAGTGGCACTGGAGGTGTGGGTGTGAAGCCAAACTATACACCTGAGCAGAGCTTTCGGGTTGCTTGTGCATTGACTGTCAGATCATTGACCCGATCGTCAGGTGCTCTAAGGTGTAAATCCAGATGCTGACTTTATGACTAATGCACGCAAAATAAGATTTGTATATAAACAATAATTTGAACCTATACCGCATTCTGGGTAATGCTTAAAGTTTGTACATATCCAATAAAAACTACGTATATGAGATATGATTGAACAAATAGAGCATCAATATGTTCATCTCCCAAGTTCTTGTGGTGGTCAATCACAATGCAGTATTACTTGCCAAGAAATCAAAATATTTTGTCGAACAAAACAAATGTTACATATTTAACTGAGAAGGCCATTTAATTGAGTTTTAAGGTTGATGAAAATCATTTTATGTGAATATACCAATCAAGAAATTAGCTAGCCCAGGACAATATCTATACCCAGAAAGTGACAACAATGTTTCAAACATCTAATCTGAATTTCACAACATGTGCAACAGATGGTCACATACATTAGAAATCAGCAAATAAATATGCTGCATGTCTTCTGAATAGAATGTTGCATTTCATTAAACAAATTTGGGAAATCCAGGAATAAATTACCTTGATAATATCTTGAAGCGTAAATCAAATGACTCGTCCATTTGCATAATATAACTCATAATCTGGGGAAAATATTACATCTGGATGGTCCGAGCCTTGTACATGCATATATAAGCCATATGCCAATCACCTGAAACAAATTGAGTAGATTAAACGCAGTTCTTTTATTTGTGTCTGTGTGTGTGTGTGTGTGAGAGAGAGAGAGAGAGGGGTTTACCTCCTCCTGAAAGTTTGGTGATATCTTCTTCCCGCTGAGGGATTGGATTATCGTCATCATATTGGATCCATTTTCCTGTGACCAACAACATTACTTAGTTGGCTCGACAAAATTTAAACTGACATGTTGCATCAATTTCTTCCAAAACAACTTACCGTTTTCTTGCTTAACCCAAGCAACATAATGACCCGAATCAGCACTTCTACCCTTGTGAGTAAGCACAGCAACCAAATCATATACTCCGGTCAGAACACCTGCGAAATTACCACGCAACAGTGAAAAGTTGAGACAAAGCAAACATTTATATTTGATCTACAACATATTGCATCGTTGTGGATGGAGTTACTGATAAAACATGTTTAATTGTCCATTATCCACCATATCTTCATTACAAGAACATGAAATTCAAGAAAGGATAAATAAAAATTATGTATGTATGTACAAACCTTCTTCAGAAGGAGCTTCTTTAGATGATGATTCACCTCCACTCGATGATCCCTACATGGATAAAAAAACAACATGAATAAGTAAGAATATCCACATAAAGTTTGTTAATAGAGTAGACAACCAAATCCTTTCTAACCTCGGCATCAGACATCTTGACATCATTGTCCTTTGAAGTTGAACTTTCTTTACTCGGTTTCAAACCGAGTTTTTTACCTTCCTCGTCTCTTAATTTCTAAATATTAAAATGATTAATATTTCAGAGTTAGATGATAAGGAAAACAAAACGGTAGCATATGGCTATATCAATATACACATGACTTAACAAAGGGAAAATTATAAACCTGACGAGGAGCTTCGAGCTTTTTGCGAAGATCTTCTGAACATAAATCAAAAATATCCAACTCCAAAGGATAATCTACTTTCTGTGAAAGACAAATATATTAAAAATCATTGAACAATTGTTCTTAGTCACCAAAAAGGTGACAAAAGTCGCACCACTCGAATAACTTTGTGACCAATACACCACAATCTTTAACCAAAAAAAACACATCAACGTGACAATATTCAAGTACTATAAACATAGACTGCCTCCCTATAAGAAAGAGGAATTCAAAACATAAACATGCGACGTGTGAGTGTGCGCTACAAACAGAAAAGTTCGACAAGATCTCTGCAGTCAAAAAAAATTACCCGCAGAATCTTTGCCTTCTGATTTGACTCCCTCTTCCAGAAAAAACGAACAAACTGAATTGTCAAGTACCTTTTCATGTGAAAAAATTAAGTCAGAATGCATGCAGAAGTTTCATCTTTCTTAGGGATGCTATAACAAGAAAACAGATGTATCGCCATCAAGACTGAATCTACCCCAATTCATAGCAAACAAGAAGTTGAACATAAGTTTGCCGTTGATACCTTGGCAAACCATTAATGCGTGAATCTTTTAAGTAAATTGCACTGCGCCCCAGAGACGGAGAAGCTTTTTCCAACTCTGATTTCAGACCCTGCAAGAGATGAATTAGTATGCATCTGTAAGTTCTTGGACTGTTGGCAGATTTATTACACTTGATCCCAATCCAATCAGGAAACTAATGGACTAATGGATTCAAATCAGATTAACTTGCCAGATTGGAATATTGACCATTATTGATAAACCGAAAGAGATTTTAGGCTAAAGTCAGATTATCTAAAAGCCCTAAGATACCCTCCAATTTGGTGATTTACTTGCTGTGTAATCCCTTATTACTTCAGAAAGACTGAACTTTGGAGAAGAGAGAGAAATAAATACCACAATTTTGAAATCAGTATATACATAAAATTCAGTTACTCTTTAAATCTTTACTTGTATATATATGTAAATTTTAAAAAAAAAATCAGGTGCAGGCACTAAAGTGTGCAGTCCTAAGGAGGAGGGTGGATTGGCGCTCGGGAACCTGATCAGTTGGAATGTCTCTTTATAGTTAGTAAATGGCTTTGGAGGTTTCCTCGAGAACCATGTTCTATTTGGCATAAAGTGATTACGAGTAAGTTCGGGATGCACAGCAATGGTTGTGTAGACACCCCGCCTTGGACCTCTCACCCCGATTGCATGCATAGTATTTTTTGTTTAACTTATTTTTGTTAATTTCTGTTACCTCGGTTAAGTTCCTAACTGATTCCGTTAGTTTTGGACTAAACTGCATAACAGAGTTAACTTTTAGAGTCTTTCTGTCATTCTGTCATTTTTACCCGCGGGCGCCTCTGGCATTGCCTACGGGATGCGCGCGCCTCTCGCAGCCAAAACAGGAAGCGCGCGCCTCCCGGTACGGCAGTTACAGACTGCAGCCTTTTCCCTCCATTTTCTTGATCACAAAAACTCTTTTTTACATCCACATTCATCCCCCCTTTATTCTATAACTCCCAATCCCATATCCTTAGCCTTTTCTTTAAAACAAAATATTTCTTTTTATTATTATTGGATTTTCTCTTTATTATTTATTTTTCTTTATTTTCTTATTGGTTGAAAAGCCATCTTTTCCTCTCTTTTTCACCTATAAAAACCTCTTCTTTTTACCTTAGAAAAGGGACCTTAGACCTCAATCTTGGGACTGGAAATTTCTTCACATCTACACTCTACACATTTCTCTCCAAGAATTATTTACAAAGAATTCTACCCAACAACAATTCAAGCAACCAAACTCTACACAAAACTCTTCTCAAGTGGAAGTTTGAAGTTCTCCTTTTAAGGTACAAATTTTATTCTCTTATTTTATTTGTGTCTTACTAGTGTATGCAATTTCCATAAAAAAGGAACATAACCAAAAAGGCCACTTCACTATTGAAGCTTGGTCAAGGTTATATTCCAACATTCTAAAATCCATTTTAATTTACTATTCATTTCTTAATGTAATTGTTTGACATGTAATTGTTGGCATAAATCAATAAAATTATTTACCTTTTTATTTCCCTTTTCTTTTCATTGTAATTGTTAGCACATTTTTTATATCAATAAATTGAAGGACTTTTTACATTAGAACACCTTTAGTAGCAAGACCCCGAGTGGGTGTTTAAGTACTTCCCACTCCGTCACCTAACCCCCGAACCCTTCTCTTCCCGAATCTCTGGTTTTGTACATAAATGAGGCTATTTCTAGGTTTTTCTTATGTTCCCTTAATAACATAGGTGGCGACTCTAATAATTAAAACAAAATAGACATCCTAGGATCCTTCCACCGCTCTAGCCAAGTAGTGGGCTTTCCCGGGGTATCTACAGGTTGGGATGCTTCTTCCATCAGCTCAGGTTCACACAAAAGCCCGTGGAAATTTATACATCAGTGTCACCGCTTGTTCATTCCGCACATTCGTTTGAAGGTGGTAATGGGGCTCATATTCGTTTCTGGGAAGATTTTTTGGCAGGTAATTCTCCTTTAGTGATCTCTTTCCTCGGTTGCATCGACTTTCTATTCTTCATTGGGCTTCGATTTCTGCTTTTAAAGTGTTTGGGGAGGGGGTTGAATCTAGTTCTTGGGATTTTCACTTCTTTCAGAATCTAAATGATAGAGAGTGTGCTGATGTTGGTCATCTTCTTTCTTTGTTGTCCCATATTCGCTTGTGTGATAAGCAGGATTCTCGGGTTTGGGGTTTGGAGGGTTCAGGGGAATATTCGTGTAAATCCTTTCTTACATTCTTGCCGTTCGAAGTCCCAACCCTATTTGTTTTCCTCTCTCTTCGTATGTATGGAAGTCCAAATCTCCTTTCTTAAATGTCATTCGCCTAATTGGTGTGTGAATTGCAAGGAATCTGAGGAAACACGTGATCATTTATTTCTTCATTGTAGCTTAGCTCGTTATCTTTGGGATGGCGGGAGAAGCTTGGGTAAGTCCTAAAGATATCTCCTCTTTTTTTCGCATTCGGTTCAAAGGTTTTGGCAAAGAAAGAGAGGCGTGTAGATTGTGGAATTGTGGGGTATTTGTTGTTTGTTGGTGCATTTGGATGGAAAGGAACAGGAGGATTTTTAGACATCATTGTGTACCGAAACATCTTTTGTGGGATAAGGTGGTGGCGCTAGCGTCTCTTTGGGTTTACGCTAATGGTGGTTTTAAAGGATTATCGCTAAATGATTTGAGAAGGGATTGGAGAGTTTCTCTAGTTTAGTGATGTATTGTAATTTTAATTTTCTCCTTTCTCCTTGTAAATGGACTTCTTGTCCATCCTTTTGTAATTTTATTTTATTTTAATACAAGTCTTTCTATAAATAAATTAAAAAAAAAAAAAAACCAAGGTAAATAAAATTTTATCTCTTGGAGGAGTGAATTCCGACTTAAAAAGCTTTACTTATTACTCCCTTTGTCCCGGAATGATCTTCTCAATTGCCCTTTTTCATTGTCCCAAAAAGTTCTTCTCATTTCTACAATTTAAGCTTAAATGTGCATAAACACAACATGGGTGAAACAAGTGTTCATATCCTTAAAAAGTTTGAACAATCAAATGTGAAGATCATTTGGGGACGGAGGGAGTATTATTTTTCTTTTAAGCCAATATAGCAATCCCTGATCGATCTGAAACAAGAATGTAACCAAAGGAGGCAACAAATATCAGCTTTAGGACAGAAAACTTACATGCTTTAGCCCTTCATGCAAATGGTTCACCTCATGTGATATGTGGCATTTGAGAGCATAAACAGATTCCGTCTCTGAGCTTTCCTCGCCACTTTCTTGGCAATGCACCCTAGCCCAAAAATAACATAGATAAAACAGCTATCATCTTCAGCAGGGTTTTCTACAGCTATATGGTCAAGAAGCATCAAATATATCTCAAGCTCTAAAGCATAGCAAGACATAACAATTATATCTCGTAACATCAATCTTAAGTAGGTAGCCTACACACTTAGAATGGACCGCTTAAGGAATTTAGATACTTTGAAATTCAATCATTAACTTATCAAACTTCAAAGAAGGAACTCCCTACAGTCCATAATGTTTTATGTCTGCAAGTGTAGTTTCTCACTAGTTGAACCGATGCCTCAACACAACCACCAAAATGAAGTAAGGCAGGAAAACCATTGCACTTCAGCCTATTAACTTCTACACATGTATAAATAATGTAACCAGTTCAGTAGTTCTACTAAGAAAATGAAGCAAAACAGAACAAATCTTTTCCCATCGTAAGAAGGAAAAGAATGAAATCAATAGATAAACAAGACACATAAGAAACAAGAAGATCAAATAGAAACAGTGAGCGCATTTGGATCTTTATGTGTCAATCAATGTTTATCTCCAACCATTTCGTTTGGAGGAATAGGCTCAAACAGTTATCAAAACACTCCCATCTTTTCAGAAAGGAAACATGAAATCTGCGGCAAGAGTATCTATCCGGACAAACCCATTGAATCTGCCATATTTAGTCAAGCATGCGTATCTAAGGCTACCCAAACCAGGCAAAGGCAAAAAACGTGTTTGACATAACTTTTTAATGGATGATCATGATTGAAAATGAGCACACACGCAAGGCTCTTAAATATAAAAATCAGAAATGAGAACTCAAACTAAAAATAACAAACAGAAAGTGACACTATGAAATACCTGCTGACAAGCTCGACTCCGAAAAGTCCCTTCACAGTATCGAGATTTTCACTGCAAGTAACACTGTAGGTATGAGCACTATCTGATGACAAACAAACCAACCAAATAACAATGTTTCTTGAACTATACCGTGCCACAAATACAACACCGACGAAACATAAATTCTCCCTCCACCACACTTCTGCCTCATGAGATATATACCCTTATCTTTTCTGATTAAAATAGGTTTCTTTATAAGTAGTAACGTAATAAAGGTAAACTTGAAACTCAAAATCTAGAGATGCTGAATTAGGACCCTTTGAGTGGAACGTCCCAAAACAATAGGTAGGACAATATGAGTTTAACACAGGAGTAGTTGGGTAAAGAATCATGCATGTTTAAAAAAAAGGTTGAGTTTTTAGTTAAATTTCAAGAGTAACAAATTGCAAGAACAAAGCCTATGAAATCGTTGGCAATTATTTTAATTAATATAATCTGGGCGCCATATGCTCCAGTATTTACTATACTTGTCAAGAGGTCGCATGTATCGTACAAATAAAAGCACCAATTAGTCATCCCCTGAACACTTTACCAAGTTATGAATAAAATTGAGTATGTTCCAAACATAAATTAAAGAAGAAACATTTGGTGATATTTTTAAACAGGTTATCAGAATTGCAAACTTACACTGAACTTGGTGATGTGAGGGCCTGAGAAAGAGTATACAATATTTGTGTCCAACATTCTTCGGCATCCTGACAGTTACAAGTATAGAATAAAATACAGCATTGCAAAAGATTAAAGCTGTAAACTCAATCAAATTAAAAGAACTTAAAGAAACCTGTTGCATGAAGGACCCATTATGCAGCTGGCCAAATTGAGGATATTTTTTCCTCAATACCTATAAACATAAACGAAGAATGATGTGACATCCTCCTAAATTACTCATCAATTGGAAAAACTGAACACGGGGCAATTGCCTTAAACTAATAAAATGAGGTAGGACGTCAATAGATATGAATGTAAAATGATCAGTGACCGTTCATTGACTCAGCTGTACATTTAATGAATCATGAAACTATGGACTAGCCACGTTCCTAGAGAAATGTAGAATAGAACGGTGACAACATATCAACCAAATTATGGCATCTCTCAGCAGCAAAAAACAAATTCTACTAATATGTGAATTTGGTAAAAGCAGATGCAATCATGCAAAACCCTCAGAGTAACATCTGCCGTACCACAATGCTTTGTCACTGTCCTAATTGCTTAAAAGATTAATGATATAGATATAAACAGTTAGAAACTTATATATTAAAAAAATGTTATGCATCTCCTTTTTTTAATAAGAAAAGAAAATTGTACTATAACAAGATCAATTACAAAACTGCATCTCCTTATTCCACAAATATATTGGAAAGGAAAATCCAACCACTTGTGCAGAAAAACATACCATCCAAAACTGCATGGGTGCAACTGGCTTAACATTTTTATCCAGCTCACTAAACAAGTCTCGCGTTGCAACGGTCAAGAGGTGAGATGACTGATCTAAATCATTGCTTCTGCCAGCCTGGGGATATCTGAGGATTGACAATGTGAATCAGTCAGAAATAACCATAACAACATTATATTTGTGTACTACTTCCACCTCAATGTGAGGAATATGACTGTCCTTTTTCTGAATTTACTAAATTCGCCTTTACAAGCTAATACTACCTCCGTCGCAGCTTAATGTGAACAGTTTGACTTTATTGTGTCAAATCAATTGAACTTTGACAGTATAAAAATCTAGATATTTCTATACAAGTCTAAAAAAATGTTATTGGTATTATTCCTACCGATGAAACCATAACAATTATTTAGAATTGCATAGATTTTCATAAAACTATGGTCAAAGTTCGATTGAGCAAAGCAAATGAACACTAGCTGTGCACATTGAGCTGTGACATCCCGTTGTGAACCAGCAGTCATATATATTGTTCATAGGATGGGCATTCACATGGGTGGTAAATTTGTTTAAAAGTCAAGGTCCATAATTTTCTTGTCTTTAAACAGAGAGCTTAGTTCACTCTGTTTATCAATCAAAAGCCAGTTTCCAAACATGATATGCGTGAAGAAAAAGGGATAAACTTACTTAATCAATGCTGATTTCAACTCCGGAACCGAGTGTAAGCATTGCACCGTAGAGTTCATGTAGCAGGTGTTTCCCAGATTAAATAAGCCAGCAGAATGACCCTGGAAGCAGCGATATATTGATTAAAAGTTCGAATGTAAATTAGAAGTTTAGTGAGAATGAAAATTTAGTCAATACGAACAAGAACTTCAGAGAAATCAGTGGACTTTAGAAGAAAATAAGGTAATAATACTGTGAATTAGACGCTGAATGTAATGCACCCTCTCCCATAGTAATATTCAGCTTTCAAACACGCAAAGCAGAGAAAGTATCAGAGGAGTACCAAGCAACAGGAGGAAAATTAAGTTTTGCTATGTCAAAAAGGAAGTAGTAATCACTAGCATCGAGGAGTCGACAACATATAATTATCAACTGTGGACTTTGCAATCAAAGAAGCAGGAGTTCGACTTTCAGATAGATGATTACACAAGACGAAGAGAAGTCCATCACATGAAAAAAGATGCAAACCAGCAAGCGGAACGGAACACAAGAGATTTCTATATGGGCGTGTGTGTGTATTTGCGTGTACGTGTGTGCGTATATGTGTGTGTGTATATATGTGTGTGTATATATATGTGTGTGTGTGTATATGTGTGTGTAATTATACACGTATATATGGCGGACATGTGTTAATAAATGACATATACATGTAATGTGTAACATGACATTTCGGGCAAATACTTAAGCTCTTCGTATGGATTTCTTTCTCCAACTTTAAGCTGATCAAAATACACGACAAAACAAAAATGAATGAACTTTAAAAATAGAGCAATTGTGATGATTATAATGTTCATAACAGCCACAGAACTTTAATAACAGAGCAATACAAGTAACATTGGATTGCAATAAAGTTGAAAATGGCATTGAGGTGCAAGTTGATGCTGTGGCATATTACTTTTCATTGATAGTACAGCAACCCATGTCTTTGTTAATAATCATGCCCATACTTGTTTATCATTGGCTAGATCGCATCAATCAATGTTAATCATTCCATTCAACTCATATATAATGAAAAGAAAACTAGTACTACCTCTGTCCCTAAATGAGTGTCCAAATTTCATTTTAAGGGACACTGAAAATCTCAATTTCTTGTACAATTTTGGTAGCAAAGATTCATATATAATGTTGTAATCTCCTTTCCAAACATTTAGTTTTGAACGTATAAAGAAACCGGTGAAAAAAATTCCCAAAAAAAAACATTTAGGGACAAAGTTATGTTCAAAAAAGACACTCATTTTGGGACAAAGATTTCTTGAAAATGGACACTCATTTAGGGACAGAGGGAGTAGTTTTTAAATCAAAATGAAAGAAGAGAGAGAGAGAGAGAGAGAGAGAGAGAGGCAGCTTACCACAGCAGCCACTTGTTCTTCTTCAGGGAGGTCTTCCATAAATACTGGGCCTTTCTCGGGAGCCTTGACAATCTCATCTGCAGTTCCCATCATCATCAACTTTTGGCCCTAATAAACAAAAGAAACCTTTACTTAGCAACTGAACCATGACTCTCTGTACAAGCCAAAAGTGGTACTCCCTCCGTCCCAAAATGAATGTCCGGAATATTTTCAAATTTGCTCTTGACCAAAAACAAATTTAAAGACGGACAGCCATTTTGGGACGGAGGTTGTAATATTCAATGAAAATATCATCACCTCTTTCACTCCTAGAGATGACCAATCTGCGTCATCCTACACAAGTCAATAAGATTAGCAGAGAACCTTGAGTTAGCATAATCACACTGAATTGAGTATGATACATGGAAACTAATGAATACCTTCAACAATCCACCTTTCACCATAATCTTTTGCCTCTCAGGAGGTACTCCAGTGAGGTCATATAACTGACATTTGAAAACGTATGGTGGTTGGTTTGTGTCAATCTCCACACCAGAAAACGTCTCCTTTTGCCACTTCACACTCACTGGAACAAAATTAACGGACTAAGGTGTCAGAAAGACTGTTACACAAAGTTGCAAATTCCTTCTCTGAGGGAACAAAGAAAAACAGCCAGTTTGACCCGTGTCTCCATAGCAATAACTCGAACCAATAAATAGTAACTGAAGAATTTTTTGAGCTTATTCAACTTTATGTATTTATATGCATAAATAAAGTTTGATACCCTGTAGAATCTTATTTGACATCTAGCAACAAATAATCATAGACTAAATAATGGTACAGAGATTGGGAGCCAGTGACTTATATTATGATCCGTGAACACAACTAGAACATCTGGAGTTTGTGTTTACATAAACTATGATAATACCGAAATAAGATGCTTTTTTCATCCAATAAGGGTCCTCTTATACATTTTTATCATTAAAATATGTCATAGACAAATGTCCATGCATACACACGAGTGGACTTAAACACACTAAGCGCGGGCATCATGTAACCATGACAACTTATTTTTTTCTTCTGGAGAAGTTATATATTACTTCCTCTGTCCCTAAATGAATGTCCAAAAAATTGTCAAATTTGCTCTTGATCAAGAGAAAACTTGTAATTATTTTAGACATTCATTTAGGGATAGGGGAAGTATCTAAAATGTAAATGTTTGTGGAGAAAAAAGAAGAGTATAAATAGTTAAGCATTTGATTCTGTAGCAAATTATAAGGTCAAAACAGTAAAATATGAGCAAAAAATATGTTGTCTAAAGTGTCCCTAGCCCCTAACTAGTGAAAGGAGGAAGCAAGGGAAACTGATGATATTCTTAAGGAGCCAACAACAGCAAGAACCACTTAGTAACAGAATAGCGTCACCAAATAATTGATGCCTAATTCACGTCGAGTAGACCTTGTTATTAGAGACATCCCACCAGCTTATTTACTCCTAGGTTCATTTTAGTTTTTCTTCTTTAGTGCTCCCCTTATAGGATCCTTCCCTAATCCCACATTAGTTCGGACACCAGATTCACAAGCAGGACTTAGACCTAATCCAAGCACTCATATATACTCCGAATCTATGAGAACCTTAACTGGACAGTGACCCTACCATGCACCCACTTGTACACACACACACACACACACACACACACACACATATATATATAATATATATATATATATATATATATATATATATATATATATATACCAGGCCAGCAACAACCTGCACCTTCTCTGGCTAGCCAACAGAGGCATTTTTGAGGTTCTTCATAAACATCTTTACTATGTGGCAGTGGCATGCACTAGGCTGGGGTTTGGGAAGCTTCGTTGGAGACGACAAAAGTCCCAATAGCACGACCCTTAGCAACATTCTAAACACTTTTAGCAGGAAAACGAGAAAGATTGAGGCATTAAATGATTATGTGAAGAATTTTTTTTCTTATGTGTAAGTTGTGGCACTTCCAAACAAAATCAAGATAATCATTCTTTTAACTGCCATATTTGGTCTCCAACTAGATTCTAAACCCTAAATACTTTAGTTTTTGCCTCTCACCCATAGTTTTGATAACTTTGTTTCTCCCTCCATTCCTCTGAATAATTCCACGTTGAACATTCCACATTCAAAAGGATCATGCTCCATAATTAACCATAATTTGGACACGTGCAATAAGTTTCACGAAATTTAAGGCAACTCTACTGCTCCAAAAATAACCTGGGAATTCATAAATTTATAACCTTCATTTTTGGAAGAAAAAGAAAAACACTCTTTAGCCGAACATCCCTAGATAGAAAGAACGATTCTCGCAAGGGCTGAAGTACTACTTACCAGATTTGATCTTGTTGTAAAACTAACTTTACAATTCAAACTTGCAAACGTCTTTTACAGTCAATCATAATGGAGCATGCAAGTAATAAATTACATAGTGTGAGACTAAACATCAGTCCATCCAAATTATCTAAATTCGCCCTTCCCACTCTCAATCAAAAAAAAAATAACACAACAGAAAAACGGCTTCGAGAAAAAACCTAAGTAATTATTCTTCTTCAGTATTCAAACTCCACAAAAATAAGCTTCAAACGAACCTCAGATTATCTTGAATTGCAAATAAAAATTGACTGAAACTGTTTGATTTAGTTATGTAGAGTTTATACAGAACAGTGATTTGAAGAACAATTAGGGTAGCTAAGATTAAAGCAGAAGGGAGATACGGATGATGAACCTGTCGGCATAGCTGCAGAAGAGATCTGAGTAATCTGCAAGATCGTAGAGAGGAAGATTATTCTGATGCTTGCTTGCTTGCAGGGGAGGGCGCCGGTAGATTTAGGTCCAATTGGAGAAGACGGAATTCGAAACTACGACAATGAAACGGAAGTAGTGAGCGATATGGAGAAGGATCCGAATACATGATTACGGGTTAGTGGGCCTGGCTCCAATGTCCCAAGTAACCCAGTTTTGAATTTAGCCCACTTGTGTATAGCCGCCCAAGAAAAAGGACCTTTGGTTTTTTTTATTTTTAAAAAGTTTAAATGTCAAAATTTTATGGCTCAAAAGACCCTCGAGGCATAACTATTAGAGATTTTTTGGGACCCATACATAGCATAAGAGTGTCTAATAAGCGTGTCTCTGAATAAAAAAAATATAAAGTGTTTATAAAAAATAAACATTTTGCAAGAGGGATTTTGAAAAAAAATGCTTTATATGATTAATTTCTCAAAAGTCACAAAAACAAAATGTAATTTTTAATAAGGACCTTATATTTATATTATTTTTAAAAAGTCCACAAAGTGAAATTTTATTGCTCGAAACTCCTTCGAGACACAATTAGCATTTTTTTTTACTCCATACATGGTATCAGAGTGTCTGATAGACGTGTCTCATAGCGAGTGATAGACCTTTAAATAAATTGAAAAAAAATATAGTCTTTATGAAGAATAAATATTTTGCAGTTTTTTTAGAAAATGTCTCGGTTGTAATAGGAGTCATTTAAAATTGGGGCAAACTGCAATGTGACTATCAACATTTAACATATTGCAACTTTTGTTTCTCACATGGTCTTTTTGTTGCAATGCAACTAAATTATTAAGAAATTAATTTTCGTAAACAAATTCATATCATATATCATGCACATATTTTTTTGAATAATACTAGGGGCACAAAAAAAATCACAAAATTTTGCTCACAAAATCATACTCCCTCCGTCCCACCTCACTTGAGACTTATTTCCATTTTGGTCCGTCTCACTTCACTTTAGACTCCCCAAAATGGCAATCTTTTTATAATTTTATATTCAATCAAACCCACTCACTCATTCTCTCTCTTCATTTTCCACCACACAATTCATTCAACCAACCTACTATTAACCCACTAATTCTCTTTTCATTTTCTACCACACGTTTTCTTTATTTAATTCTTTTTCTTTAGTTATTGTGCCCACCTCTTAGGTCTCAAGTGAGGTGGGATGGAGGGAGTATGTGTCATGATTTTATTGGTGTTTTTTATTAGAGTGTGGCGGGTCCATTATCGATGCAACCAATAAAATATCGTCACATCATTTTGTGAGCAAGATTTTGTAACCTTATTTCGTGCCCCCTAGCATTGCTCTATTTTTTTAAGGGACTAAATGACATTTCGATTATAATTCCTATCGTTGTGTGATAACTCAAGGATCGGACATGGATGACGGGTTAATACCACATTATTCAATTAAACGATCGTTGAGAGAGGGTGGTTTTCCATTGATGGCGTGAGGAGAGGGTGTATGTACATGTCTATGGGTAGTGATAGTGAGATTTGGAATTGATGGGTATCATAGAGAAGTTCGTGCATCTTAGGGGTGGTTTTTTTTTTTTTTTTTAATAAGGAATGTTTGGTGTTTTTTATTATAGTGGGAAGTTGGTGGACGGTGGGTGGTGATAGTAAGATGGTGTTGGCGGATAAAATATGGGGTGTTTATGTTGGTGGCACATGGTGGTTGGGTTAGTGGTAGGTGGTTGTGGAGTTGAAGATAAAGGTGAATTTTTTGGGGTGGAGAGTGAGTTAAATTAATGTCACTGTGAAATGTTTTTTTGTCATTAAATAGATATGTGCATGACACACGACTAAAATTTTTGACGAAAGATAACATTACTTAGCACATTTTTATTGGATCGCGGCGAAAAGTCAAATTGAGGAAGGGGTTGCAGAAAATGAAATGTTGATATTTTCTTTAAAAAATGAATGTTTATTTTTTACGTACGACAAAATCAAATGCATTCACAATAAAAGAAAATGACATTCTGCAAAGGTCGGACATCCGCCCGAAATATCAGTAGTAGTTTCATTGCTTGATCTACAACAATTATCATTTTGATCTAAATCTCGAGAAGTTCGGATCCCACTCAAATTAAAACTTTCACACTACCATCATCCGGCATTTAAAAACCCCTCGTTGCACAACATGTCCCTCTGAGCACACAACATACTGCAGAATTTGGGTTGACGAATAAATGCTCACAAGACATCCGAAAATCAATGAAACACCCTTATGTAATAAGAACAATGACATCCTTTTTTTTGTAAGACGGTGTGAGATTCGCCATTGTGATTCATCAAATGGACTCGTGTCTCATGATAAGAAAATAGATACACTTCGTAAGGCTGGATACTTACCCAAAATACCAGCAGTAGTTTCATCGTTCGATCTACAACAATGGCTTTTCTATTCTAAATCATGAGACGTATGGATTCCACTCCAATTAAAACATGGACACCTCTTTATCTGACATTTCAGAAATTCTGCATCGAATAATATTTCACTCTGAGCACTCAACATACTAGAGAATTTTGGTTGATAAGTAAACGTCCACCAAACATCTCAAAATCTATAAAAACAACCTTGTGTAATAAGAAAGCGACATCCTCTTTGTTGCGAGATAACTCGAGATTCATCACTTGCAATTGCAAGACGAAGATAATGATTTATATGTGGTAAGGTGGTTGGGGGGAGTGATCGGAGGCGTGGACAAAAAGGTTTTTTGAAGAACGAAGAATGTGAAAGAAAATGATCGGAGTCAGAAAGGGTTTGGATATATATATATATATATATATATATATATATATATATATATATAGAGAGAGAGAGAGAGAGAGAGAGATGGAGAGTGTGTGTGTATTATGTGTTTTAAAAAGATGGGATAAAAGCGGGAAAAAAGGGGATGGAGGTTAGGGTTTTGTTTGAGGAGGAGGGGTATTTCGGTATCTAGAAGATTTATTAAATTAGTTCATGTGGAATTTTGATTTGAATGAACTATGTTTGTGGAATATAGGAAAGTTAGTATTCTTGTATGGGAAATTAGTTAGTATGAGGAGCCATGTGGAAATAATCTTAAAATAGAATTCCAACTTGATATTCCCCGTTTGGTCTCTTCCTCGCCAGCGGTATCTCCAGGTCCGATTCCCTTTCAGTTACCCCCCTCATGATTTTCAATCAATATCGGACCGCGCTAGCCTAGACAGCCCACATACTAAGCCATAATGTACGGAGGCTCCGGAAAGCTTGGCAGAGGCGGCGGCGGCCGTGGCGGAGCCGGCCCCGTAAAGCGCAGCGTTCACTCCACCTTTCAACCTTCATCCCTCCAACGCCCATCTACCGCCCCTGCCGGTCACCGGAATCGCAGCACTACTCCTGTCCCATCCACTTCAGCCCCCTCTGCGGCGGAGGAGTCTTTCAGTCTCGTCACGGGTAATCCTCTCAACTATGCTATGATTATTAGGCTTACGCCTGACCTTGTGGAGGAGATCAAGCGTGTTGAGGCACAGGGCGGTGCTGCCAGGATGAAATTTGATGCCAATAACACCAATCCGTCGGGGAATGTATGTTTCTTTACTGAAATTTTTGGTAATTCATTGGTTTTATGTAGCAATTAGCTTGATTTTGGAGTATTATCTAGTCAGATACCTGAATTGTTCATCTTATTTTAGAGTATGACATACGATTTTCAGTTTTAGGATTATCTGGAGCAGTTTAATACAAACTAGACATTAAATTGATCAATTTAAGGTTTTGTGATTTTAGATGAAGGCATGAAGTATATTAGTCAAGCTTCCATACTGTAGATCAGTACACTAATTCTCTATATGGGAGCAGGCCCGTCTCAATATTTACGAATACCCTGTGCTACTGGTGAATATTAGGCCCTCGATGCTTAAAAATTTAACACAATACTACACATGCCAATTTAATTGTTATATGAAAGTACTTATATTTCATGTAATAATTAAATTGACATATGTAAATCCGGCAAAAAAAAACAAAAAATAATATTATTTTGAGACGGAAGTAGTTATATTTTAGATTCTCATTAAGATAACTAAAAGTACCCTAAGTTATTGCTCAAAGTTCATTCGTAGTAAAAATGAAAAAAAATGGACTAACTTTCTGGGATTGATGGGGAGTAAAAATGAGGCCCCTAAGAATTTGTGGCCCTGTGCAAGAGATCTTCTTGCACATGCCATTCACCGGGCCTGTATGGGAGTAACCTTCATCAGCTAATTATGAATTTAGGTACAAACTTATTACATGACTTAAGTATTCCATCGCAGCAAGAAGTGGAAGGGTATGAAGTGAACATCAAAACATATCCATGAATTCAGTAGAGTATATTTGGTTGTAATAAGGCTATTGCTATGCAATCGGACTCAAATTTGGGGGCTGTGTTATTTATTAGGGTTGTAACCCTAGTTTATCATTCAAAGCTTTCAACGAATGATTGTTGTTTCAGGTTATTGATGTGGGAGGAAAGGACTTCAGATTTACGTGGGCAAAAGAAGTGGAAGGTTTACTGGATATATACGAAGAGCGCCAAAGTGGCGATGATGGAAATGGGCTGCTTGTTGAATCTGGTAGTGCTTGGAGAAAGGTCAATGTACAACGTGTCTTGGATGAATCGACTAAAAACCATGTAAAAATGCGGTCAGAGGAAGCTGAAAGGAAACAAAAATCAAGAAGGTATATTCGTGTTTGGCAAGAAGGTTTTGTTTTTATAAATAGTATTGTGCAAATGTCATGCCATTTTGCTTATACCTTTTGAACTGCTTCCATTACTTTCATATTTATGCTCTACCACGTGCTTTTGTTGATATAATTTGGCGTGATTGTGATATGCAGGGAAGCCACACGTTTCTTATTGTCATTTGTTTGGTGTTATACAAACTCATAGGAGTATATTTTTTGCTGTATTTGTATTATGTTAGAATTTGGTATCGTAGCAGTATGAGAATGAAGAAAGAAACAAACAAGAATCACACACAAGGACACAGAGATTTGGTTACCTAGTTCGTTGAACAAATCAACTACGTACAATATTATACTCTATAATCCTGTAACAACTCCACCTTGACTTAGCCTCTAGTGTTTTTTTTTTCACCACGCTCTTGGTTACCTATTGTCTCACCGCACCCATCACATCGCCAAATCACTGTCCTTCACATTTGCTGGTTTTCGCCCAAAGGTTGATGTAGATCCTTACCATAAAGATACTCCTCAATCCGCGTCTTCCAGTAGCTGAAATCTGTTTCCATCAAACTTTTAATCAACAATTTCTTACCCATCTCAACTACTCCCACGAAAATCCTCAAGAACGCCCTTAATCCAAAAGCAAAACTTTAGCTGTGGGTCAAAGCCCAAAGCTTTTATACCAATTGCTAGGAATTTGGTACGCCAGCAGTATGAGAATAAAGAAATAAACAAGCAAGAATCACACTCAAGGACACAAACATTTGGTTGTCAAGTTCGATGAACAAATCAACTACGTTGGGTGCGCTGCCAAGCAAGAATTATATGCTATAACCCTGTAGGAGATGTTACAATGTGTTTTCGGGCGACTCATATGTTTATATAGGGGTTGTATTGACATTCCTAAACCTAAACTGAGTAAGAAACCTGACAGAATTAGGAGAGCTGAAAATTCCTGAGATAGACACCTATGCGGTCTCATAGCTCCCAGATTGCTATGCGGCCTCACAGCTCCTTCGCATTTTCGGTCTCCTTCTCCTCCTTTTCCTCCTCGAGTACTTTGGCTCCAACTCAAACTCCTCTAAGTTTTAGACTTTCACCCCAATCATGTTCCCTTGTTGGTTTAGACTCCACAACACAACATCTTATCGTATGTGCAACCTCCTTCTGCTAACTGTGTACATATCTTTTGCATTTATTGCTTGGTAAAGTTTGTGTACTTGTTAAATATACAGGGGTAAATTTCTGTCAGCAACAATCAACATAACTTAGCGGTTGTTACTCATTAGTTAAGAATCATCACATTCTCGTCTTAGTATGCTCCGATGTCATCTTAAGTAGTTACGTGTTTCACTATTTTAGCTTACTCCCTATTTCCCCCAAATATGTAACTTAAGTTACTTTACAAACATTACACGGACAGAAAGAAATAATCATTATCTGTGACTATGGAAATCTTTTATTAATTTACAGAAATAGTATCATTAAGGTAGTCATTTACTTTTGGACTTACATTTTGATATTATGTGCACGTAAATTTGTTTCAACACTTATTATTGTATGTCATTGACTCATTGTACATATACCTGCCTTAATATAACAATCCGATTAGTTTCAATAGATCTAAACAATTTCAATTAGGCAAAACCCGTGAAACACTGTTTTTTAAATGTCATCACTGAAGTATTTTTTATTTTATCAATATCCTCATTCAAGTACCAATTTTTTGCAATGTTCTCACTCCATTAACGGAGCCGTCAATTTTTCAATGGATTTTGTCACATGATGATACGTGACTAACTCCTGTTAAAAAAATAATGGCTCCATCATTGGAGTAAACCAAAATTCATTGAAGGGCTTTAAGAGAATAAAATAACCAATTTACCCCATCTTCAACCTTTGAACAATACACAAAAAAACCCAAACCCTTTAATTTTGTAAGAAACAGAGAACACCCAATTCATTTTCTTCCCCATCTCTCTCTCTCTCTCTCTCTCTCTCACATCCCTACACTCTTCCTCCCCTTCTTCACCGCCTCCTCCGTAGCCCCACCCACATTGCCCCCTCCACAGCCTCACCCCCACCGACCCCCTCCATAGCTTCTCCTCCACCACAACTGACCATGAACCCACCAACAGTTAATACTCACCTTATGAACAAAATTAGCTGCAATGGATGAAATTTTGGTTTAGTAGTGTTAGCACGAGTTGTACAATTATACATGTTTGTTCAACTGGTCATGGTGTTTGCTTCTTCATTAAGATCTTGGTAAGAAATCTTTAATTTTTGAAATTTATAAATGAGTGTCTTTTGATTTGGAGATGGGTTTTGCTCCATTTGTTTGTGTTGGTCATGCAGTAGGCAAAATTTTGGGGTTATTTGTGTATTGTTCAAAGGTTGAAGATGGGGTTAAATTGGACAATTTTATTCTCTTTAAGCCCTTCAATAAATTTTTGTTAACTCCATTGATGGAGCCCTTTTTTCTTTAACCGGCGTTAGTCACGTGGCCACACGTGATAAAAACCCATTAAAAAAATTGACGGCTTCATTAATGGAGTGAGAACATTGCAAAATATTGGTTCTTGAATGAGGACATTGAAAAGAAAAATACTTCAGTGCCGACATTTGAGAAACAATGTTTCTTTAGTGACCAAAACATGAGTTTTGCCTTTCAATTATTCATCTGTAGGTTTCTGTTCCGCTATCTGTATCACATGCATATCCATATCAGGGCACTGCAGTTTTTCTTTGCACAGTTGAACACTGAATGGCTGTAATCGTAAGATAGTGGCTGATACTCTTTACTGAATTCCTTTGCAAATGTAGTATTTATTGTAATTCTTAAATGTATTTGTATTCTAACTATTGTTGAAGAGCATGGAGAAATAGCATGATTATAAATAGTAACTGGCCCTTGAGATTTTAGGAACCAAGAAATATTGGTGCTAAAAACTATCACCTTTGAGACACTGGAAGCTTTCACTCCAGGAAGATGGTTATTTTAGGAGTTTTCTTCTTAAATTCCACTTATTTCTGCGTCAATTATGTTTGATACTATAAATGGCATGAATGACACTGCTTGGAAGTTTATCAACACAAATTAAAATGTAGCGCAACAATAACTATTCCTGATGTATCCTAGCAAGTTTCTTTAGTGCATTCCGCATTCCACGACCCGTGATGTTTGAAGTTAAAATGCGACGTCACCTATTACTTAGTAGTCATTTATGTAAAAAATATATCCGTGGATTGAGTTGAAACCTGGAACCCATTGTCGGGAATGTCTCAAATTGATTTGATCTTATATTTCCATGCAGCATGTGCTGAAGTTTTGTTATTATAAGCTTATAAACGAAGCTGATTTAAGTGCATTTGTTGATGACAGAGCCATTGTCTTGGACCATGGAAACCCATCAATGAAGAACCAAATGAAGAATCAAATGAAGGCATTAGCTGCTGTTGAAGGTATAAATGTTTTAGATTAAGCATCAAAAGTGTTTGGTCGATCAGCTTTACCTTTAAAAGTGTTTTTTTCTTTCCATTTACTGTTTTTCCTCTAAGAGTGCATAACATAATCATGGTCAGATAGTGTGAAGCAGTTGAAATAAATGTGATGTGAAGGAGTTGAAATAAATGTGAAGTGAAGCATTCAAAATTACTCACATGCAGCATTTTGTTGATAATTGTCTCATTGAGTATGTTGCTGTTGACTTCATTTGTGACCTCTTTCAGGCTAAGCCATATACTCGTGGTAGTTTTATATCTTTTTCCTTTCCATTCAACTTGAAACGAACCAAAAGTGCTCATTCGTTGCTCAGTATAAAAGTATTGTCCTTTCTCTATTTTCTCTTGAGCTCATTGACATGATGCTGGTGTTCTTAGATGCATATGAAATACTAGTAATCATAAAAAGTTGGTTATAGTAAGAAAATGTTTCATCATTCATGATAACTACTAACTCAATTCCACCAGTCCCACCTGCAACATCATTGCTCTTCATTGCCCACTTTTGATTCTCACTTCAGTAAAGAGAAAAAGTAGCTTAGTGATTTTAACTTAATGGAAGAAGAAAGGAGAAACCCTAACCGATAAATGTCAACCAATGCTCATTTTTTACTAAATGTTGAAAACGGTGTGTCAAAGGTATTCAGTTAGTCGCATCTGGTTTCTCCTTCATGATTTATTGTGCTTACAGTATGTAGAATTTCTGTACTTCGCCAAGATAAGACCATGCCTTCTAAAACCTCTATGTGGCCTCTAATGGTTTTATCCTTTTTTAGAGTTCACCAGATTGCAGTGTTTATTTTCACTTTGCACAATATCTTATCAGTATACGTCTAATTTTTATATTTTTTTCCCCCAGTGAATCATTGGAGAGACAAACAAAAGAAAGAGCCTCCTTCTTTAAAAAGAAAATCTGAAACAGTTTCAGGTAGTAAGGCTTGTTAATGTTTAATAATCGATGTACTGTAATTTCTTGATAAACTTTAGTGAGCACGAAACCCAAAGTCATAAACTCCCTCCGTCCCAAATTGATCTTCACATTTGACTATTCAAACTTTTTAAGGATATGAACACTTGCTACACTAGCAATATTGTGTTTATGGACATTTAAGCCTAAATTGTAGAAATGAGAAGAACTTTTTGGGACAATGAAAAATGGTAATCCCTTCGTCCCAGTTTAAGGTTCTTACTTTCCTTTTTGTTATGTCACAGTTTAAGGTTCTTAGTTGCTTTATTCCTTAAATGGCAAAGTATGAATAGTGTTTTGGTCAATTTTGTCTTCATAAAGTTCATATATTACAAAAAAACCATCACTCACCCATCTACTTTTCACCCACTTGCTTTATGAATGGACAATTATATCCTTCACACAATACTATTGTTGGCTCAAATTTGTGGTTTCTTAATAAGCGTGTAAAGTCAAACTAAGAACCTTAAACCGGGACGGAGGGAGTACATGAGAAGATCATTACGGGACAGAGGGAGTACTTATCTTTATGGGTGGGTTGGTAATAATGTTGTTTTCCCCCTCTATCATTGGCATACATTTATTGCACAGTTGGAGGCCCTCCCAAATCTTCTAGCAAATCTGGATTGGCTTCATCGGCTCCTCCAAAAGTCAAGCCATCCGCTTCACCTCTACTATCAACACCCGAGCAATCTGGTGGTATACTTTCCCCATTCAGAACTAGCAGTCTAAGTAAGGCCCATGCAAGTGTAGAAAATATTACACTGACTCAGGCCATGAATAAAGAGAATGCTAGCATCTCTGAGAAAGAATTGCACAGTGGGGCTATTGCTGGAGCTGTACAGGATAAGCCCTCACATAAATTTGAGTTGGGATCCAAACCTATCGACTTGCGGAGCCTGCTGATTTCTCTTCTCAGTGAGAAACCAGGAATGAACCTTAAGGTAAGCTTGGGTATAATCCAAATAAACGTACACACACTGGCGGAGCTAAAGGTTACTAACCCCCCCCCCCCCTTTGATTTAAAATGTTTCCATTTTACTTGTGTAAATATAATATAAATTTAGGGGTATTAGTGCAATTTATTGAAACTTGCCCCCTTTGTATGACGAGAAAAATGCACTACAATATATTTTGCCTCCTTTTATTTAATAAAAATATTTTTGCCCCCTTTAAATAATCTGGCTCCGCCACACACGTGGCCTGCCATCAATCAGGACTCTAGTGTTGCCTCATTGGTCCTTTCTTGACGGCCATCTGTTTCGCCTTATACATTCTCACATTATCTTCTAGGCTTTGGAGAAAGCAATCGGAGATACAGTTCCTGGCTCAGTGAGGCAGATCGTGCCCGTTCTAAAAAAGGTACGTTGTTGAAATTCTTAGTATTGTTACATAAAAGTTTGTTTTTCTCTTAATCTCGTCTGATTTCAAGCTCCAGATTGCAGATTTTCAAGCTCCAGGAAGATATTTCTTGAAACCGGGAATTGATTTGGATAGCTTAAAGAAACCATCATCTCAAAATGGAAGGTAGCTCTCCCCTTCCAATTGAGTACTGGGTTCCGTGGGCACTCCAGATATATTTTTATTCTCCCCTAATTTTAACTTTTTTGATTTGTTACTATTTGAGTGATCACTTAGCGTTAGGCCTCAACTTAAAATCGAACCATAGGTTATAAATTGAAATAGAAGACCTAATAGATATGAGCAGTTATGTATTGCACCCTGAGCTATGAAATATGCTATTGTTTCGCATGATGAGTTACAAATGTTTAGGACTTGGAATCTGCTTTACAAGAAAGGAGTGACAAATGAAAAAGAAAATACAAAACCTAGGACCAGTCCATTTTTGAGTAGGCAAATGACGTCACTTCAATCCCATGAAGATAGTTAGCAATGATCCTCTAAAAAGCACCGATGCCTTTGGTCAACTAGAGCAGAAAAGCTACACAATCTCAAAGCAAATGAGGGGATTGGGGTATAATATTGGAAGCATAGTTTTTTTGGTCCAGATACACCAAAAAGAGAGATCACCAGTGCACTTCCCTAGCATTTTTCCCTTCTTTACCACCTTTTTAATCCAAAAGCCTGATAAGTGCTGAAGTAGCAAATCTTCTAGGTACTGCTCAATATAAATAGAAAACAAACAACTTTATAAGTCCCATGCAACCTTCAAATGAATCAATGAGTGTGTGATACGATTATGTTCTGTGCAGAATTATGCAAACATCTAGATTTAAACATCAATTTGTCCTATGTTATCGCTATCTGATTAACTGTGCTGCCAGCTGTAACCTTTATGCTAGTCCTACCTTTTGAACCCTTCAGTTAAAGCCTTTTTTTTTTTTCCCTTTCGCAATACCAAAAGGCGACGGACCCCTAGATTGCTAAAAGGGTGAGGTGGGCGAGTGCCTTTCGCAAAACATATAACTTAATGATGCCCGTTAGGAGACTGCTTACGTTTTATTGGTGGAAATTATGTTAATGTGTAAAATATTCTGAAAGTATTCTACCCTAACAGGTTGTTGGCCTATGAGCTAGAAACGTGGATTGCACATTAAATTAAGTATGATATATGTCTCTAATAAATATGTATATCATTTATCATGACATGTTACTTGTTGAATAATGTCTAAAGTGCCTAACTAATAAGTAAAGAGTTAACTAGTGCTGAACCCCTACCAAAAAAATGAAATAAAATTAGAAACAGAAAAATGAAGTCAGTCCTTCATATTAAGCTTCTCACTTGTTTCCTTCAGAACCGAAATGAATGAACGAAATAAAGAAACTAAAGTTGACACTAAAGAGTGGAGACTCAGGAGTTTGAGTGACTATTGCTCATCATCCGGCAGCTTGTTGGTCTTCATCAGCAGTGATAAGTTAACTAGTGCTGAACCAACCAAAAAAATAAAAAAATAAAAAATTAGAAACAGAAAAATGAAGTCAGTCCTTCATATTAAGCTTCTCACTTGTTTCCCTCAGAACTGAAAAGTAATGAAGGAAATAATAAAGAAACTTAAGAGTGGAGACTCAGGAGTTTGAGTGACTATTGGTCATCATTCCAGCAGCATGTTGAGGTCAGCAGCTTGTTAGTTGTTGGTCTTCATCAGCAGAGAAGGTCACTCTGACAATGTCACCAAGGTGTCGCCTTTGAGAAATTGACGCCAGCTCGCCTATGCAGGAACGGTTACTGCCTGGCGCTGCTCCCTTTTCGAAGACTTTGCGCCTAACAATCTTGCGTCAAAGCTCTCCTATTACCTCAGGCAAGCTAGGTGCTCGAGTAGATCTCAAGTATAACAGTGATACCACATTGTATCTATCACCATCCAATCAACATGCAAAAATCTTGTTTATTTGTAGATGACGTTGCTGATGTGAGCAAGGTTGTTGAGTTGGTTTTGATTGGCTCGTGATAGAAATAACATAGTATCACCTTGATACTCATTATCTACTCCAGTTGGCCTTCCTGAATAACTATGCTTAGTCTAGACCCCAGTTTGGAAATGGAATTGCAACCTTGACCTTGTTTCTCTATATTTGAAACTTGTGACACCATATTGTAACCAGGGGTAGCCTTGGAACCTAAATAGTTTATTCTATTTTTGTTGCATCATTGAGTACTTACTATTAGTGTGTTAGTAATTGTTATTGGAGGGCTATAGATGAAGAATGTATATGTGGGTTCATCTTAGAGACATTAGTATTACTTATGCGGCTCTATGTTGCAAATGGTACAAGCAATTCTAAGCTCGAGGGATCTTGTAACCATGTGGATGTAGTACTGCTTTATAACAGCAACATTTTTTATAATTAACTGAATACACTGATGTTGATAGCAATTTGTAATTTCGAGAAAATGAGTCTCTCTTAGTTGAAGAGGATACTTCCGTAATTCCTGATAAAGTGTTCAGTTTTATAGAATTGGAAGATGTTTCAGTGAGCTTATGGTTATGTTTTATAGTCTGCTTGTCAGTCATCTTTATGGTTTGTGAATATCTATTAGTACCGGTGCATGCGTTTGTGCAAGTTTTTCTGATTAATTGTTACCACATCTCTTATGTGTGTATTTCTGTTTCAGCTCACCTGAAGATAATCATCAGCAAGCTTTGGCACCTCGCAACAGCTTTGATCAAGATCTTGCTCAAGAACTTAGCTTCTCCTCAAAACATGCTATCAACGAAGTAGAGGAGCAGGAACATTTGAACTCTACATTGGTCGAGGAATTTAATCCTTTAGAAAAGATTAATAGCCAACATCCGTCACCTGATATTTTTGGTGAAAAAAAGGTGCCTGACAACAGCCAAGGGCCAGCAGGTAGCTCTAGCGTCAGTGAAAGTGATAGTGATAGTGAAAGTGATAGCAGTGAGAGTGGAAGTGCTAGCAGAAGTAAAAGCAGAAGCCCTGTGGGTAGTGGGAGTGGAAGTAGCAGTGATAGTGAAAGTGATGCCTCTTCGAACAGTAAGGAGGGGTCTGATGAGGATGTGGATATTATGAGCGATGATGACAATGAACCCAAACATAAATCCGAACATTCTGAACATGATTTGTTGACATCTTCATTTCCATGGCAAGCTCCTGAAGGAGTGCTAGCGCAAAATGTGGTTGATGAAAAGCATGATGGTCATGATTCTGATATGGTTGAGATTGAGAAAGATCTGCCTGGAGATGAGCAGGACACTGAAATTGATATAATTAATGATTCTTTTCCCAATAATGGTGGAGAAAAGCCTGCTGAAGAAACCAACATCGCTTCTCCTAGTCATGAGCATCAAATGGATCGAGTCCATACTGAAAATTTCTTCAGGGAAAGGGAAATTGTTGCAAAGGATCGGTCTAAGAATGAACTGTTTGATATCTCTGAGAGGATATCTAAAAGTGAATCTAAAAGGGGTTTTGATGGAAAGAACTTTGATGATAATCCAGAACCCTCAAAAAGATTAAAAGCAGAGAGCTTGAATGGACCACAAGTTTCTGGATGTAGGACGGTTTCTTCTGGGAGTCCTCACGGTAGGACTCCTGAGAGGTCCATTAAAAGGGCTCATAAGGGTGCTACAACTGAAAGAACAAGTAGAACTGTTGAGGATGCAACTAAGTACAGCTCAAAAAAGGGTCATAACTTAGAAGTCCCTACGAAATCCATCTTCGATTCTCCAATGTCAGCTCAAAGGTCCATTGATCTTAATACTCGAGTAATGGATCCTTCACCTGAAAGACCTTATAAGTATGCAGAGGGCTCAGGTGGCAGCATGAAGCACTTTGAAAGGAGCCTCCAGATGCATGAGGGTTTTACAGTACAGAAAGGAAAAGTTAATGAAACGCAAGAAGATGTTCGCACTAATGAGAAAAGGCCCCCAAAAACTTCTAGGCTGGGTTCTGCTGGAGATAAACATTCAGACTCCCATCGTAGGAAGCATGGTGAGTTGATAAACAAGTCCAAGGAGACTGGGCCCACTTCCAATTCACAGTTTAGGAATTCTCCCAGAGAGAACAACAGAATTGACCCGGACAAATCCCCTGTTACTAATGGCCGAGGCAGTATGCTTCGAAGAGAGCTGTCAGACTTGGAGTTGGGTGAACTTCGTGATCCCATGCATGAGGAAGTGTCTGAAGCTAAGAATCAAATTGAGAAAAAAAGTTCTTATAAACAGTCTGAGAACAAATCTGCTTCAGATTACTGGAATTTGAATCCCAATAAAGGGAAACCTGCTGGAAGAACGAGAGACTCATCAAAGGCATCTTCACCCCATTCTGCTATTGGGATTTCTAGCAATCCAGAGAGCCTATCTAAGGAGAGAACCCCAGAACCATATGCTGAAGATTCGACAAGACCTCAGCACAAGGTCATACTATCGCAAGGTCAACAACCGTCAAGATCAGATCATGTTGAACTTGGTGTTCAGAATAATAGAGTTGTAGAATGGAGTAGTAAAGTTAGACATAATGAAGTGGCTGTAAGTCAAGGAAATGGTGTAGAAGGGTATGGAGATATCCAAAGGAAAGTGCCAGCAGGAGTAGGGCAGCAGCAGGACAAAAGACGAGGAGCAGTTCTCATCACCAAAAAAGAAGATAAAAAGAAAAAATCTCGTCCATTGGCTGACACAAATGAGAAACGAAAAGACATGTCCTTGCCAGAGAGTAATGATGGTGAGCTAAAGAGGAGGGAGTCTTCTTCAGACGATAATAGCGGTTCATATTCCAAGTATGAAAAGGAGGCAGCAGAGCTCAAGGGGCCAATAAAGGATTTCTCCCAGTAAGTGGCATAGTTGTGTCTTACATTATGATTCTTAATTACCTATCATATGGTTAGTGGCTAAGAGCTATATATAAAACCATACTTCCAAAGAATCTTTTAGAGCAAAAAAAAATGTTTCCTTTCCAGAATACTTTTTGGCATTTGATTATTATATCTTATGCTGTTTTTTGTGCCTAGGTACAAAGAGTATGTGCAGGAGTATCGGGAGAAGTATGATTGCTACTTCTCGCTAAACACAATTTTAGAGTCCCACAGGTGAAGTAAATATACTCTCTCTCTTATAATTTTTCATCATGCAGTACTACCTCCGTCCCATAATGATGTTCCCATATGGCATTTTTCATTGTCCCGAAAAGTTGTTCCCATTTCTACAATTGGGTTTAAAAGTGAACAAACACAACATGGCTAGCTAGTGAAACAAGTGAGTGATCATATCCTTAAAAGTCTGAATAGTCAAAAGGGAACATCATTTTGGGACGGAGGGAGTATTTTTTAATTGTTTTGTGTATTGTCAATGAAGTGGATTATTTGGTTGTCTGATATTGTTTACTGCCTAAATGTTCAGGAGTGAGTTTCTGAAACTGGGGAGGGATCTTGAGCTTGCAAAGGGAAAGAATAAGGATCGATATAACATGATATCAAGGCAGATAATGGAATCATATCGCCTGTTTGGAACGGTGTGTTGTGTACTATGTTTCAGCACAATCGAACTCATCTTTCCGGACCATTTCTTTACAATGTCTCTACCTCTTCAATCACTAAAATCCCCTTACTGGAATTGGGAAAATATAGCAATGAGAATCATTTTATTTTTTGTACTGATTTAAACTTTTTTACTTGTGACACTTACTGACGCTATAGCCTCCTTAAAGTTTTGTTTTATCCTTGGAGTACAGCTTTGGTCTAATATATTATTTCAACATGCAGAAACACAAACGCTTGAAGAAAATATTCACCGTGCTTCATGAAGAACTGCAGGTTCCGACTTCACTTGCCAATTCCAAAATCTGTATTATTGCTTTGACATTCTTGTATAATTATTGTATTCTGTCTTTAATGCAGAACTTGAAGCAGGTGATTAAAGAATACGTTGCTTCATATAGCAAAGACTAAACACAGAGTCGCTTGTACAACCTCCAGTTTGAAATATCTTGAGGGGTATATATAATATATATCCCAGTCGATTCGTGAAATCTAATTGGTGGGATTTCAGAGGAGACTGAAGACGGAGATGCTTCACAACAGTGTGGAGAAGGACGAAAGAGTAGGGATTTTCTTGGATTAATCCTGTCGCGTGATATATATGTACAGAAGATGTGTATTAGTTGCGTTTTAGCGTGTTTGCTCTGATTCCGGGATCGCCCATGCTTAGGAAGTCACAACCAAAGGCAGATGTAACGGTTTTGTATTGAACTATGGCTTAATAGTTTATTAATGTAGTTGATATTTTGAGCATTTTTTTGACGCTAGAAGTAGGAAATGGTCTGAATGAGATTTCATGTGTACAGATATTACTGAAAATAATACCCTCCATTCAAAAATCAATTTTCGTGACTGGGTTGGAAAATGACAGATTAGGCAATGTTGAATATCCATATTATTATTATTATTATTATTATCTGTCCCAGATATATATTTTTGTTTTCAGTCAAATATAAGAAATGATACACACTTTGGAACAGCGCGAGTTGTAAAATAATACGAAATCAGCTTGACCATTTTTGTGTACCATATATTACGAAATCAACTGGACTATTTTTGTGTACCATTGGTGTTCTAACTTCTAACGGATATGATGAGGTAAAATATTACGAAATCACCGGAACCATTTTTCGAACCACATTGTGTATCACTTGTGTTCTAATGGGCTATAAGTTATTAGAGTTAACTTCATTATAATGTCATTAACGATGCATAATTGTTGGATTACTTGTAATACACAACAATATGATACACAAAAGTGGTATAAATATCTCATCTCGTCAGTAACATAGTAGTACACTATATGGTACACTTTCCTTTATTAGAAGGATATATCTTCTTTAATTAGAAGAATGTATTTTTTTTATTATTATAAGATATATATTTTTCATTATTAAAAAGATGTATCTTCATAATTAAAACGTATAAAAATGTCATATATTTAATGAACACGTGTTGTCAATGGAAAAATGAGTGCTTTCACTAATTAAAAGATACTCTCTCCGTCCCAGCTCACTTCACACTTATTTCAATTTTGGTCTGTACCACCTCACTTGACACTTCCCAAAATAGCCTACTGTTTATAATTTTATATTCACTCTACCCACCACTCATTCTCTCTCTCTCTCTCTCTCTTCATTTTTCACCATTCAATTCATTCAATTAACACTACTATTTATCCCACTTATTCCCTCTCTTTATTTTCTACCACACATTTTCTTAATTTTATTATTTTTCCTTAATTATTGTGTCTACCTCTTAGGTGTCAAGTGGGGTGGGACGGATGGGGTATATTTTACTATTTGGACAATGTTGTACTTCACTTGTTTTTATTTAAGAAAAATGTGCTCCATTATTGTAAGGTTTTAGTTATTTTTGAATCAGTTTAAACCTTGAAAAGAAGCGGCGCTCCCAAAATTAACTCCATAAACACTAAGACTACCCACAATGGGGGTATGAAATGGTGTATGAAAATGGGGGGAGGTGTATAAAACCATTGTGGGGGGTGTATGAAAAGTGGGGGTTGAATTTTGGGTATGAAATCTTTCATACCGGTTGAAATGGGGAGGAAGGCTACACACATGGGCACGTGGCGTGAGCTCATTGGCCGGTCTGTGGCGCGTGTACCACACGGCCCGACAGGGCGCGTGTGGTGCAGCGCAGGCCGTTTTTTTCTTTTCTTTTTCTTGTGTTTGCCACGTGTTGATCATTCATTGGTCCGTTTAATTTTATTTTTTTCCCTATAAAAAATAAAAATGATATAAAAAGTAGTGGGGTATAAAATGATGAGTGAGAGGGAGATGATTTTTTCTTTTTCAACTTACCATTGTAGGGGGGTTGTATGAAAGGGGTGTATGAAAGATGAGGTGGATAGGATAAAGTGTTAAAAGTGGGTGTTGAATTTTTTTTGGTGTATGAAACCATTGCTCATAGTCTAATAATAAGTTGAGTGTGTATTATGAAAAACGCATACGAAAACCGTATTTTTTTTAAAATAGATTTACTTCAAAAATGCATGATGGCCAATCTGAACTTCATGTTCTCACCGATCAATGCAGGGTTTTCATTCGAGATAATCCTTCTTTTGTAGTTAGGTTGGTTAGTCGTAAAGCTAATTGCATGGCGGATTGCTTTTCTAGGGCAGCATTTGTGCATGCGAGCCCCACCACTTGGGTTGAGCTTCCATCTTTTATGGATAGCCACCTACTTAACGTTTGTTATTGTTTATAAATTTGTAGTTTCTTTTTTTGAAAAAGTAACTGATGCATGTTGTAAAATAAAAAAATTAAAAAGTTTCATTTTGTAAATGACTGGCAAATACGTATTTGCATCGTAAATATCAGTGCCAATGTTCTAAAGTGCCAGCCACTGACGATTATAAACAATTAAAGTGACACTTTTAATAATTGTCAGTGTTAATGTTACGAAGTGCCAGTTATTTAACTGACATTTATAAAGATTGAAACTGACATATTTAAAAAGTGCAAGTGGTAGTGTTAAAAATTGCTAGCCATTTAATCATTCATACTTGCATTTATAAGCATTGACAAAGATATGTGTCAGTGGTAGTATTAAAAAGTGTCTGTTATTACACTGACATTTATTTACATTCAAGCTCGAAGCTTTTACTAACCAATGCGTGTGTTAAAAGTGCCAGTCGAGTGTTAATAGTCCCAGAGTGTTCAATAAGTTCCAATTATTTACAATTTTTTTACCGCGCGTTTTTAAAACAAGTGTCAGTTATTTACAAAAATATCACCGCCTGTTTGAAAACAATTTTAACTTATTTATAAAAGTGCCACCACGCATTTTCAACTACCCGTATACGTATACTATTAGATAAACTTAAGTAACGCCGGTAACGTATATTACAAAAGATTGACGAATGAATAGTTTTCTAGAGTGTTTTGTTATGTTTTTAACGGGTGTTAAAAAAATGGTCTTAAAATTTTGAAAACATTAAGAACGCAACACACATTTAATGTTTTTAAAGTTTACATTTTACAAGTCAAATTGATAAATATTAAAAATACGCATGTAAATTTTGCAGTAAAGTCGTACTAATTTAGTGGGTAGTGTGACTAGAAGGACCCAAAAGGAAAGACAAAAGAAAATGTACAATAGAGAAGAGAGGTGGTTTGGATATGATACAACGGACTAAAAAGAGCAAACAGTGTAAAGAAATTAAACTGGTGTGTGCGCGACACAGAGAGAAGAGAGAGGAGAGAGAGAGAGAGAGAGAGAGGAGCCCGGTAATCGTACAGTCGCCGGGAAGGTAACCTAAAAGCCGCCGGAGAATCTATTGACGGGATTCCAACTGGTATGTTCTCTATTCCCTTTTCAATTATTGACTTTCAGTTATTTGACTCGCTGTGACTCGCCGATTCGAACGAGTGCCGGATCGCTGGCCCCAAATTTGAACCGACTCGTATGTCTTTTTCTGAGGGATTGAACTCTATCATTTACCAGAAATGGAAAAAACTTAAAAGAAATTAGCGGAATTTGGTAGCTTTGATGATTACTGTCTGGAGTGCAAAATTAATGCAATAATGTATAGGCTGAGGTAGGGAAGGGGTCAGTATCAAGAGTGAGAATGTTTGTAGTATGATAATGTTGTTAGGTCGTTATATGGGATGTTTGATCCTGTGTCATACTCCCTTTGTCCCTTAAAAAAAAAAAGGTCCCAACTTACTTTTTTGTTTGCCCTGGAAAAAAGAGTAATCTTCTAAAAGTAAAATATAAACTTAAGTGATCTTCGCAAAACACTTTAATGAATGACTCCTAATAACTATTGGTATGAAGGAAATGTTTATTGCAATGTGGAGAAGAGAAATGAAAGGGCAATTTTGAAAATGTACAAAAGTGATTAAAAAGTTTGTCTTGTCAAACAAGAATCATTTTTAAGAGGGAGGGAGGGGAGGTAATATGATCGTACAATTATTATTCGAGCTCACATCTGGAAGTGGCTGATTGAATAAGCTATGGATTCCGTGCTGCTGTGCAGGGTCTACATATTTTAGAAAGGCGTGAGTTAAATTTGTCATGCTGAATGTCGTTTCCAGCAGTTGGGTTAGGGATGAATTCTACAATGGATGATATGAGCTTGATTCAGCAGAGGCATCACCTGGTGGTAAGGGAGATTGGTGAAGAGATTGATTTGGAAATAGGGCCTGGGGATGATGACCCTTCATTCACTCACACTCCTCTTATTGGTGTTCCCCCAAGAGAGTCCTCTGTCGAGGACCATGATGACAGCAAGACGATGGTAATGGTTACTCAACTACCCGATGATGATCAAGAACTGTCAAAGACACAGCCAGCTAAAAGGAAGAAGAAGGTTGTGAAAAAATGGAGAGAGGAGTGGGCGGACACTTACAAGTGGGCTTATGTTGATGTGAAGGAAGGGACTGCGAGGATATTCTGCTCTATTTGCAGGGAGTATGGTAGGAAGCATAGGAGGAATCCATATGGGAATGAAGGCAGTAGGAATATGCAGATGAGTGCTTTAGAAGAACACAACAATAGTTTGCTTCATAAAGAGGCACTTCGTCTTCAGATGGCCTCCAAAGATAAGATTATTGCTGACAAACCCGTATACGTAAAAGGTCAGCGCCAGTCTGTTGATAACTTTTTATTAGTTAGTTTTTTGTTCTTGAACTTGTATTTTCCTCCTCTTTTTCATTCTTGTTCCTAATCTTAAAGTTAGTCGAAGTGGCCTCATCCTTATAATTTGTATCTGATCAGACATGTGATTTAAGCCCAATAAAGCATTACTTCTGCATCTCTTTATGGTTGTTTTGCTAGTTGTAAAATGTCAGCCGTATGAATTTCTCTTGCAAGTTATGTATAGTGACTCAGTGCACAACTCATTGATTTATTTTTTTGTAAATCATCAGAACTTGAAAAAAGCAAATCTTTAAGAAATTCCTGGCCTATACCTTCAAGGTGGTTTATCATTGCACACAGTGAACTTTATTTTCAGAGACGAAAAGCATACATTAAGAAAGACATACTCCCTTTGTCTTTGTGATAGTTCACTCCAAAGGTTGTACGTGGGTTTTAAGGAAAATTGTTAATATTGGTAGTGAATTAGATGTTGTGAGCATGAAAAGTGAGGTAGGAGAGAGAAAGTGGGGCAGGAATTAGTAAATGGATACTCATTAATAAAAAAGTATTATAGACTTTCCATTTTTGGGTATGAACCTTTAAATGGGACACCCAAAAAGGCAATGTGCGAACGATCAAAAAAGACGGAGGGAGTATATTTTATTTTGTTTTATTTTATCAGGAAAGAAATGAAATAGACTAGTAAGAGAGAGAAGAAGAAAGAAGGAAAGGGACAAAAGTCCGTTAAGAAAAATATAAGAAAAAAAATACAAGAAAGAGAAACTAAACAATTAGCACATTCCCCTGTTGCCAAGTAGATTTACCACCTTCTGTTAATGTTTCCTCAATCAAATGGAAGGACCGATAAAGATGGATTTTCTTCATCTCTTGGAGAAATAAGCTTAGTTGTTTTTTTGCTGATGGTTTCTGTTAAAGAGAAAGAAACAATCTTTTCTTTTGGGTGAAATATTCCACCCTGTCTAGGCTGTTGTTCCCAGATATGTGATTCTTTGCCATCTGTCTGCATGACCACAGTGGGAAAAATGAATTGTTAATAATTGTGCTTCTATAGGGTCATGGTCCATAGAGTAACTAAAATATTGGTAAATCCGGTGATTTGGACTGTTACACATGAAGGATGCCTCAGTCTCTGTCTGTCTCTCTCTCTCTCTCTCTCACACACACACACACACACACACACACAAACGCGCACAACAATGGATTTCTGGGGAATGCTCAATACTGTTTGGGTTTAGAAAGCTTTCCCTTTGGAGTAAACTTATAAACACACTACATAGTTCTCTTTGCATGATAAAAATACAAAAGTCACGTGTTCATGCATATTGTTTCTTCTAAAATAGCCTCCTAGCAACAATTCTTATATAGGAACGAAATATGATTTGCTTTCTTATAATAAGAGATTGGACTACAAAGTGATGGACATCAGATTAATGCATGTAAATTCAAAAAAGTTCCTAATGTAGCTTGATGCCCTGTCGTAATTGTTTTAGTTCCAATATGAGAAGCATTTGGATTTTATTTAATTGCTGAACTTTTCAATAGCTCTTATGTCCAAAACTGCGGGATCAATTGTTGAAGCTGCGTTGAAAAGGGATCCTCACGAGGCCGAGTTCATACAGTCTGTGCAAGAAGTAGTTCATGCTTTAGAAAGGGTCATTTCAAAAAACTCAGGGTAAGTTTCTTTGGAGGATGAAATTTTACAATCATTCTAATTATCATTTAAAGCAAAAATATTTTCTTGACGAATTGGTTAAATATTTAAGATGGGTTTAAATTGTCCAGTTATGTCAATACCATGGAGCGGTTGTTAGAACCCGAACGTATGATTCTTTTTCGAGTTCCCTGGGTCGATGATAGGGGTGAAATGCACGTCAATCGAGGATTTCGGGTTTATTTCAACCAGACGTTGGGTCCATGTAGGGGTGGCCTTCGTTTTCACCCATCCATGAACTTAAGCATTGCGAAGTTTCTTGGTTTCCATCAGGTACTTTGAAATAATTTTCACAATAATACCTTTTTAGCTCTTTGCCAATGTGTAAAGCTGGTTTGAGAACTCCAGCAGGTTTTTCTGGTGGACAAGTTGGTATGTAGATCATCTGACTGTTTGGTACATATGTCAGTCAGTGGCACAGAATCTTTCTGGACAATGATAGATATGATTTTGTCTTTACCCAGATAAACTTAATCAAATCACGCTTCCATTATATACTCCCTTGTTTCCATTTAAGGAGTGAAGATTCCATGTTTGAAAGTGTAATCAATTTTGTGGTTTTCGGCCTTTGGATTTCTTTTCATTTTTTTTCCTACAATATGCTAGAAGACTATCATATTTGGAACAAACATGCTTGAGGAAAAATAATAATTTATAGCTTAATTTGGCTCTTAAAATGGAACTTTCAAAAAAGGAATAGTGACTCCTGTCGTGGAACCGATGGAGTATTTTTATTTTGGTGAATATCTATCCTCCTTTTTACCGGTAATGAGCTGTCAAGAGATAACAAAGCATATATCTTTTATAATAATAAGGGTTGCACTAAATTTTCCATTTCCTTTTCTTATGTGATGTCTTGATTGAGTGGATTGTCTTGATGTGGATGAAATTCTTCATTATATCGTCCCAAAAAAGGGCGAAGGCTTAGAAGCACAACACTGATATCCCGCCGGATTGGTTCATTCTCTAAAGAGAGCATGAAAAATTATAGTGGGATACGTAGTAGATAAATTATATTCAGATTCAGATTCACATTTACATACACATGTAACCTCTCCGTTTAACATCAAGGAAAACAAGTATAATCAATCTATCTTAAGATATCTCCGACATCCATCAAGGCATCTATTTTTAAGTTGGCATTTTGAAACTTTTCCTATCAGTTACTAAAATCTTTAGTATGGAGGTTTAACGGGAAAAAACGCACTTTAGGCCTTCCGTTTATTTGCACAAACTATTGACAAGCGTTCTGACACTTTAAGCAGTTTCATAACTAAGTGTTGCGAGTGTCAGATAATGTCAATGTTCAATAAATGCCTCACATGAACACAAAGATCTTTGGAGAGTATTGAAGCTTCATAGATGCATGTTGCCCCATTATTAGTCTATAGTGTTTTTCTGCTCTACCTTATTAAAAATACTTCCCGGGTTGGTCAATAATTTTATTTGCACTGTTCAGGACTTGACGTTTTTATATCGTAGATACGTTGGTAGTTGTGCTCCTGAAGGTTATTTCGGTCTATGTATTTAGTCCTGTTTGCCTTTGTTTTTCGTCCCCCCCCCCCTCTCTCTTGTTCGTATTTTTGTAATACGGGTATCAGAGTTCAGTTAGGAGTTACGAGTATGTATCTATTATGAGAAAGACTTAGTCTTTCCCGAACAAGCTATTTTTCTTAACATGTTAGAAAGGTTCATTGATGAATATATCTGATTTCTGATTTCCTGTTGTTTTGGGCCCTTTGAAATGCTATTTCTTTTTGGTAGTCATACCATATAATCACTTGATTTTTGAAATGTTATGTAAATTAACTCGGATTTGTCTCTTACTTTTGCAGACCTTAAAGACTGCATTATCTCCATACAGGCTTGGAGGTGCCTCTGGCGGCAGTGATTTTGATCCAAGAGGAAAAAGTGACAACGAGGTATTATCTTCGTTTTAATCTGGTAGTTCCTACAAATATGCCTATTTTAGTGATCATAACATCTTGTTTTGCTTGTGAACACTGGATTCTAGATTATGCACTTTTGTCAAAGTTTTATGGATGAGCTGTACCGTTACGTGGGACCTGACAAGGTATTACAAACACGAATTAAGTTGCTCCATCTTTCTTGCCTCAGTTTTGCAGTTTAATTATTACTCAGTTATGTCTGATTATTGTAATATTTAGGATCTTCCCTCAGAGGAAATGGGTGTTGGTACTCGTGAAATGGGGTTTCTTTATGGACAGTATCGGCGTCTGGCTGGCCACTCCCAGGTGAATTTGCATCATTTGCCAAGTTGTAGGCTACCTTAACAGACACACTGCACCCTTATATTGTGTGTGTATATCAAGAAAATGTATTTCCTTCCATGTGAAGTATGCTGATATTTATCAATCTTTTACTTTCTGTAGGCAGCAAATATTTCATACATTGTGCTCTGTTTCATTCTGTTGTCAATAGGTTTCTCACCATTTATGTACACCCCCAATTCTCACACATATGTATTGTATGTGGATATATCAAATGTTTTGTCGTGTATATATTTCATAAGTTGCAAGTGTATGATCTATGATCAAACTATAATCCCAACTCAAGCAGTATGAAACAACTATGATGATTGCTGCATTTCTAGATGAAGTTGACAATCATCTCTCTTGGTCAATTTCAAAAAACTATACAATCTTGACTTCAAAACAGAACAAACACAGACCAGGTTTCAGACTAGATTTCAGTTTCATGTATCTGGTTTCATTCGGTGCCAAAAGAAAGTCCATTTTTGAATTCCACATCCTGGGTCATTTTCGTCCCCTTGTCCCACACCTCGGAACATGAATTCCAGATCCTGGGTCATTTTCGTCCCGGGTCGCAAAGGAACGTGACCCAAGTCGCATAAACCATGGTCCAAAACACCAAAAGGTATTTGTAGAAACCGACCTTGGCTTGCTTTTCGCTATGGAGAGAGAAGGACGCGATCGGGGAGGACCATCAATGACTGAGACGTGAAGAGAGGGTGGGTTTGTTGTTGATAGCACTGGAGAAGAAAGCTTAGGGTTCTCTCCTTTTCTCATTGTTTAATTGTTAGTTTAGGTTAGATGGTAGGTCACACTTGGGAGGCTATTGATTGTTTGTGGGGTTAATTTCACTACCCACCCTGAGCTTTGGTCAAATTTCAGTGTCCACCATTTTCTTTTGGATTTGATTAATGTTATTAAAAACATCTATGTTATATCTATACATATATGTAAAGTTATATATATCAAATTTAGTGGTGATCCAAATTATTTATAATAGCATACCACGTTCCCAACTGACTTACCAACTGATCCTACCCCTTGCGTACCCAACATTTTCTAAATTGTGTTCCTCGTTCCGTATTCATCCCGCGTCTTGAAACGTTCTTCACTCCAGGTTACTATGGTTTGGTGACATCGTATGGAGAAGGATGAGGATGAGCTTTCAGACGAGTCGCATGATCATTTATTTCACTAGTGCACTGGTGCTTGTTATTTTTGGATTCTATCATTTGAGGAAAATTGGGTGTGCCCTAGTTCTTTGACCTCTTTCTTGCATATTCATTTCCGAGATATTGGGAGAGACAGGGATGTGGTCCAGTTATGGGATTGTGGGGTATCAACTTTTTTTTTGTTTTTGTTTTGTTTTGTTAATGGATGGAAAGGAATAACTGGATTTTTAGAAATCAACATGTTGCCTTTTTCATTCTTTTTGTGTATTTTGATGGACTCAATCTGATTAAAAAGAAGGGTGAGGATGATTTCAAGCCTCTGGTAGTGCGTGAAGTTGTTTGATTGTCAATTAAGTGGTTATTTAGAGAGAGTTTCAGTCAGTACTTTGGTTTGTGTATGATTGGAAGGTTGGTTTATCAAGATAAGTCTTACTTCTTTTCCTTTTCCCTTTTTTGGGGGCTCGGTGGAAGGGTGGAGGTAGGGATGGCAACGGGTCGGGCTCGGGGCGGGTTTCGCATTAACCGAACCCGACCCGCACACTCGCACTCTCTTCCCGAACCCGCATCCGACCCGCCCCGCAAATGACCGAACCCGCATCCGCCCCGCCCCGCCCCGTACAAAGCCACACATTCTTTCTTCATTCTGCAAAATGAGAAACCCAAATATACCTGCAAATCCTTCAAATCTGAAAAATAAAACCCCTCAAATCTCGAATCACATACACACACTACCTGCTAAATACAAAAATCTTCATCATTATCGCTTAATATCAAGATTTTGGAGAAGAAGAGGAAGCGGGTTAGAGATTTTGGATAAGATGATAGAAGTGGGGATGTGATTTTTTTGGGGGAAGATGTTAGGAAGTATATTCAGAGAGGGAGTGGATGAGGAGAGTTAGAGAAGAAGACGAAATGGGAGAAGATTTTAGAGAAGAATGGAGGATCTTCTGGAGAGGAATTAGAGGCAAAAGCTTTTGAAGAGCACGAACTGGGAAGGAAAGTAATTGGGGCCTGCTATGTTATTGTTCAGTTCATTTGCCCTAGAATTGAGGTATTTATACTTGGTAGGTTTATGTAATTAGGAAAGGTTTATGAGGGTATACTAATGGAAGGCAGTATAAAACATGCGGGTCGGGTCGGGCCAATGCGGATCATAGATGAACCCCGAACCCACTCGGGTCTTGTATATTGATTACCAAACCCGAGTTTTGCAGGGCGGATCACCCTCGGGTTCGGGCAAATTGACATCCCTAGGTGGAGGGAGTGCTCTTTGTTATGTGCAATGTGCTACTCCCCCTTTGGAGAACACGTTGAGGTTCTTCTTCATTCCGTTAATCTTAAGGAAGTACTTGTTAACGTTTGTAGTATGAAGGATGAACATCATTCGCTGTGATAATGTGTAAAAAAATAATGTAAGTGCATTCTTTGAATGCTAACTTGGACTATGCTCCATTTTAGGCCATGAATTTGAACACAGCATTGAAAATTTTGGTGGTGTTTTCATAATCGTAATAACTCCCAATATATTTTATGCAGGGTAGTTTTACGGGGCCCAGAGTAAACTGGTCAGGCAACAGCCTTCGGACTGAAGCTACTGGCTATGGACTGGTGATTACAGTTTCTTCTTTATTCCTCTCTATGCAGTCTCTCTGTATGTGTTTAGGCATGCGGCTTTTGGCAAAACAGACAGATGAGGCTTTAAGTGTTTCATGTATCTAAGACTTTTGTGGACCATTTTTCCTTTGCAGGTTTTCTTTGCTCAACTTATGCTCGCGGACATGAATAAAGAATTAAAAGGCCTAAGGTTTCGTGCTTAACTGTACAATTACATTTCATAATAGGTTATACCTGTAATGTAATGCTGTTGCGTTGATAATGACAATTATATATGTATGTTTTGGGGAATGACCGCATAATGTGTATTTCTATATTCCTCCAAGCAATGTTAGGAGCAGAAAAAGATTTCACAAAATCTTGGTCACAAACATACTGTCAACGAGCTATTTGGATGTTTAATTAATGCATAGTGAGGCCTAGAAACACAACATCCTATCATTCATTGACAATAATGTTTGTGAGCAAACTTTTGTGGGAATTTCTTTTGACTATATTATTAATCTTATTCTCCTCACTTTACCACATCCGTCTCTTAGCTTATTGATTTGAGCTAGGACTCTGACTTAGCACTTTCTCTGTCATGAATGGGAGCTATGCAGCAAAATATGCTAACTGTTAAATCGTTTGTAACTTTTGTCTGCTCAGGTGTGCAATTAGTGGTTCTGGAAAGATTGCAATGCATGTGCTGGAGAAGCTTATTGCATATGGTGCTATACCCATTACTGTGTCAGGTAGATTCCAATCCAATTTTGGCATGCATTAATTCATCAGCCTTGGGCCATGTCCGTAATGGCAGTGGTAATATTTTTGGTTTCAACCATTAGCAGATAATTTTTATTTTTGGGGTTCAGATATCTTCTAAGGTTCTAAAAAACGCTAAGCGGTCGCTAGGCGCCGCAGGGCTGCCTAGCGCCTAGGCGGGATCTAGGCGAGGCCGAGAATTCAGAAATAACTATAATATCCTAGACGGGACCTAGGCGTTTCATGAACGCCTAGCGCCTAGGCGGCCTAGACGGGGGTCTTTTAGAACACTACTTCTAATGGTGTGCACTCATTTTTCTCGTCCAGAAATAAATTTTATGCCTCATAGCAATACTATTATGGAAGTATTCTTTAGTTGTATCCGTGGTGACACGCATGTGATGTCAAAAGTTGATTAAGACCCCAAATACTACTCCCTCCTGTTAAAAATAGATATTGTTTAGGAAGCTAAAATTTGGTTCAAAATACTTTTCGTTTTGGGCTTAAAGCCTTCAGATTTCAATTTTACCCCTACATTGAAACTAGTTCCATTACATTGATTGAAACGGGTATATTGAATTTTGTCACGTTTGAAATCCTTTTCTTGTACTAGCACACCAGTATGTAAAGCCAAATTTTCTTCATCTTTTGCCATATTTTGGTTGCTCGGCAAAGAACAGTGCATCCTGTTATGTATTTAACAATTGGAAAACTAGTCACCTTGTCAGATGTTCTTATTTTTTTTCTTTTAGTATTTGTAATTGAATCCTTATATTCCAAGCGGTCTAAAAAGCATATGCTGTTGTTAACCAAAACTTCACAGATTCAAAGGGTTACTTGGTGGATGAGGATGGATTTGATTTCATGAAACTATCTTTCCTTCGAGATATAAAGTCTCAGCATAGAACTTTGAGGTTTGTGTTTTTTCCAAGCTAGAAATGTCAAGCTTTATCCTTTTGATTCTTTCATTCTGTATTTGTTTAAAGGGTGGCATCTGCAGAGACTATTCGAAGACTTATGCCCGCTCTAAGTATTATGATGAAGCAAAGCCTTGGAGCGAAAGGTGTGATGTTGCCTTTCCTTGTGCATCCCAAAATGAAATTGACCACTCTGATGCCATTAATTTGGTTAATTCGGGTTGTCGGATACTTGTAGAAGGTATCGACTCGCAGTACTCGGCTTAGTCCTTGCATCATTTGCTTGTTCTCATTTTAATGGACTTGTACTATTTCTTGTTTCTCTGATAACAAATTTAAAATACGTTTAGGTTCAAACATGCCTTGTAGCCCGGAAGCAGTTGATGTTTTGAGGAAAGCTAATGTTCTTATTGCTCCTTCTATAGCTGCTGGTACGGGAGGGGTATGTCATATGGTTTTACTCCTTTAACCAGTATGTGATTTTTCTATTCCATACTATGATTTTGGGGGTGGCTATTGACATTTAGTTTCAATACTGTTCCGTTGCCTTCCTTTATTATCATTTAGGTTCACCTAAAGACCCAAATGCAATACACAACTAGGTTGTCTGATTATGTGTGGGCCTAATGTCGTGATATTTTGTTTGTGGTGGATAGTAAGATGGTAAAACTTTTGAATATGGTAATTACTCGTTTTGTATTTGATAGTATATTTGAACCAACTAATATGAACCTCCTGAAAAATATTTGGAGAAGAATGTGAAAAGTTCCTATACCAATTTCATTTATGACATGCTGTTCATTCTTGCATCTAGAGGGGTGGAAAAGTTGCAGATGTTAATGAGTGTATCATTTTATGTGGCTCTGAGACGAAATTTGGAGCTGCTTGATCACAATATTTTACTTGCTCTTGAGAGAGCATGACGGATGAGATTGGAGCTTTATAGACATGCTGCATAGTTTACTAAAGGCATAGTGAAATTTAACCCCAAGTAGGGCTGTAAGAGATGATATTCATAAAGCTTGGTGAATCAGTTAATTAGTTTCCGACTGATAAACGTTGGAATGAATATACATTTACCTAATATATAACGTGCAGCACGATGACCATAATTCCTATGTAGTTGGTAAGGGGAAAATCTGGAGGAAGAAAAAGTATGTCAAGAAAAAACCAGATCTTTTGACTTTTAATGTTTTGCTCATCAAAATGGGTTCATTTTATTTGTCAAAACTTTTGGTTTGTGTTGCTGTTCCCCTTGTTGGTATGCTGACATTGCTTGTTGGACTTCAGGTTGTTGCTGGAGAACTTGAACTAAAAGAATGTAGCTTGAATTGGGTGCCTGAGGACTTCGAAACTAAACTGCAGGTTAATTTTTTTTTTTTTAACATTTGCAACTAGCTAGGAAGTTTATGCTGCGATCCTTAATCCTACAAGTTTCCTATTATTTTCTATAAATATATTTTTGTTAGATCAAAGTATTCGTGCTGGTAGGATTTAAGTACTATCCAAAATTTATGTTGTAATTGACCACTGTACCACTAATGCGTGTCCTAAGTTCAAACGAACTCATGTTTTTCTTCCCTTGTAATGGATTGCTCTACCAGAACACCTGATGATTAATTATAACAGTTACGGGGTACTTGCAGTTACTCCCTTCGTCATGAAAAGATAGTCCCATCTGGTTTTTGATGGTCGACACGAGTGAAATTTGACCAAACATTATAGAAAATTTATTCATCCCAAATGAAATTCTAAAAGTTGTTATTGATAAATCACTAAATGATAGTATATCAATAACAACTATTAAAATTTAACTAGTTGGATTAGATAGACGTTGATATTTGGTCAAAGTTCACTTGTGTTGACCATCAATAATCAAATGGGACTATCTTTCCGGGATAGCGGAAGTATACCATATTCATTTTACCTCTGGTGGCAGGAAGCCATGAAGCAGACATACCAGAGAGCTCTCAAAGCAGCAGCTGATTTCGGTTATCAGAAAGACAGTCCTGAGTAAGTTAATCTCAACACTGCAATGATATAGTGGTTGTAGTCTGATTTGACTTTATTGCTCAAGAAGTAGGGATTTTATGAAAGATGACCAAGGAAAAGTTATAGCAGCGATCCTACAGGTCTGCTTGTTTAACATTCTGAAAATGTTGACTTTCGATAGTAAAATTCATAAATATCCTTGCTATCTGCTATAAAAATGTTAGTCAAGTATAAAATGAAATTTGAAAAAAAAAAAAAAAAAAAAAGAAGGTAAACAATCAATTAGAGACATTTTCGGATAAAAAAAAGTCACTTATGTTGGGACAAAGAAAGTATACTCACTCCGTCCCCCCAAAGAAATGGAGTCATGTTGTACAGTGGATAGCATACTTTTAAGCGTGTAGCTTTACTTGTTTGTATTTTCACGAAATTGCACTAAAATCATTCCCTTTTCGGGATGGGGGAAGATGGAAATGGCAAGTGCAACTCACTGGCCAAGGGAGTGGTACGAAAGTTCCAAAAGAGATACTCCCTCCTTCGTAGCTTATACTTGAAAAACTTCCATTCTGGGTGTCCCGTTCATTACTTAAAATTCAGAAAATGAAACTTGATAGTACTTCTTTAGGGCCCACTTGTCATACTCAAGACAACTACGCACTTACTATTTCCTACCACACTCAAAAATTCTTACCTCAGTTTCTCTACTCACAACACCGTACACCACTATCTATATTTTACAACAGCATTCCTTATTTTCTGTGTCTGGACTTTTTTGAAGTGTAAGGTGAGACGTAAGGAGCGTTACTTTCTAAACTTCTTGTTGTTTTTCTGTGTCCTGTGTAGGGCTCTGGTTCATGGAGCGGTTATCTCTGCATTTCTGACAATTGCGAGCAGTATGTCAGATCAAGGATGTGTATAAACCATGTAATTTAAGTGTCAATTAACATGACTGCCAAACGTTGCTTCCTTCTCAGCCGCATTTAACTAAGTACATTTGGACATGACCAAGTTTTATGCAGATCTGAGTGATTGTCAGTGCCTGATAATAGCGCAGTCGCTCTTTGCAGATTGATTTCGAAACAATCTGGAGAGTAGATGAAAAATATATTGTAACATATCTGTAATATTATAGCTGAGGCTTTTAATGAGCCTATTTGTTTAGAGGATTGATCAAAGTACCCATAGCAGTTTTAGGAATATATGTTGTGAAAAAATAATTTATTTATTGGCTCACCTGTAATATTAAATTAAAGTATGTAAAAGCCTTGTGAAAATATGTAGAATGAAATGAGTTGTTGGAATAGAAGCTGATTGGTACTTGTTACTCTGCTTTTTTAGCTTCAATACAATGTCACCTTTATTTGCACTCGCGCCGGAAACTTGTGTTGCAATATTACTGTTTAAGTTGTGCCCTAAATTATGAGTCATAAATAGTTGACAAGTCAATGTATTACTCTCTGTCCATGAGTAATACAGTTGGGGCTGTAAACGAGCCGAGTAGAGCTTTGGGGTGTCGAGCTCGAGCTCATTTAAAACTTATCGATCTCGAGCTTTTATCGAGCTCGAGCCCACTTGTTTGTTCGAGCTCGAGTCGAATCGAGCTCGCGAGCTGCTCGCGAACAACTCGAGTCGATATCGAACTCGAGTTTTAACGAGCCGAGCTCGAGCTTAGCCTTTTTTTTGAAGAAAAATATGTTCTTAACGGGCTTATCGAGCCAAGTTCGAAAACAGAAATTCAAGTTTAATAAGCTTATCGAGCCAAACTCGAGCTTTTAACGAGCTAAACGAGTCGAACACGGTCGGCTCGATAACAAAAACGGGCTTGACAATCGTTCGAGCTCGACTCGAGCCACACCTCGAGCTCACTCGAGCTCGAGCTTTCACGAGCCGAGCTCGGTTCGTATAACAGCCCTAAATACAGTGCATCATTTTAACTTATCAAAAGGTACAAATGTTAATGATTTACGCACAAAACATGTTCCTAGGACTCAGATTGCCCGGCTCGGGACCAAAATTGGGCTCAGCAATGCCACAAAGGTGACAAAAGACAAGTACAACTCAACCCAATGTGTCTAGTTTCTCAATGACAACATTGTCAATCTCTACTTAAGTTGCTCTGAGTGAAGAATGGTTGTGCAAAAGTGACATTTCAGCCAGATTTTTCAGCTAGATAGTGCTCAAGCATGTCATCTTCATCATCTGCCACCAAAGAGAAAAATGTATTATTGCTTTGTTATAAATTACTCCCTCCGTCCCAAAATGATCTTTCACACTTTTTTCTCCGTTGCTACGAAGGATCTTTGAGCAATAATTTTAGATTGACTCGATTGTACTAATGAAAATCTAAAACTTGTTATTGACACACCATCAAAAGTACTATCAATAGCAAGTTTTAGATTTTCATTAGGATAATTAAATCAACTTAAAATCATTGCTCAAAGTTCCTTCGTGGTGACGTCGAAAAAAGTGTGAATATCATTTGGGAAAGAGGGAGTATTATTAGATCTAAAAACAGACATCCCGTTACTAAGATAAGAGGTGCATTGTGAGGGAGAAAGAGAGGGCTAGAATGGGATTAACCTTGAAAGTCATCATTATCATCAAAGTCAATGTCAATGTCTTCATCTTCTTCTTCATCAGATCCTTCCACGATTGCAGCTGCGCCTTTCTGTTCAGAAATAACAAGCCGGCACGAATTCATTATAGCTACTCTATGGGGCCACCTTTAAAATCAAATATTTTTGATGTTTCACCAAATATGCTGAAAAGACTAAGTGGGCCCGAGATATACTCTTGGGATTCTATCTGATGCTAAAAGATCTAGCATGAACTCCCAGATACTTGATCAAATACCATAAAGAAACAATAAATGAAGAATATTGTTACCGCAGAAGCTCTTCCACTCTCAAACCACTGCCTGCCAGTGAGCCTTTTTTCCTTGGTCACCGAAAGGGCTGATTCCGGCATCAACCTGAATATTAGGGGATGGACATTAACTTGTGAAACTATAGGTTTATATATATATATATATATATATATAGGGTCGCGCTCCTGTGAGAACCATTTTAAATGTGAACAGTGAGAACCAATCATAACCGTTTGATTAAATACAAAATCAAGCGTCCAGATTATAGATACATTGGATACACTTGGATACAGTAGCTAATTTTTCAAAAATACAATTGGATACAGTACTTGTTTAGCTACTGTATCCAAGTGCAATATCAAAATTTGGATACAGTAGCTAATTTTTCAAAAATACAATTGGATACAGTACTTGTTTAGCTACTGTATCCAAGTGCAATATCAAAATTTAGGTATTGTATCCAATGTATCTATAATCTGGACCCTTAATTTTGATTCTAATCTAATGGTTATGCTTGGTTCTCACGCAATTGTGGTTCTCATTTGAGCACCTACCTACCTATATATATATATATATATATATATATATATATATATATATATATATATAGAGAGAGAGAGAGAGAGAGAGAGTATATCTTATACGGACGAGTCCGTACGCACCCGACGAAAATACACTACGCTTTTTTTCTTTTACGCCAAAACAGAAGTTCTTGCCCGGGTCGATATCCCCTTCCTTCATCTGCGTTCAATCTCTTCTTTCTTTAATTTCAAATCTCTTTCATTAACAACAATACTAGAGTTATGAAATTGCGATTCTTCCTCTCGTGAATTCGATTCTTCCTCTCGCAAATTCGAAATAGGATTGTTACAAAATTGGATTCTCTCTTTTTGATTTGTAAGGTCTCCTCTCAGCCATTTGCAATTCGTTATGTGAATTCAATTTGCAAAGGAGAAGAAAAATTCAGTTTGTAAGTCGAAGAAGTCAGTTATGTGAACGGAAAGTCGATGGAGTCAAACTATCTCTCTGCTACTTTAGAAAATGAAATTAATTACAGCTTACTAGGTAGAGAGTCAAACTATTTGACTTGAGGGTGCGTACGGATTAAGTCCGTATAGGATCGGCACTCTATATATATATATATGAATGATTAACTAATCTTCACAGTAAAAAACAACAAACAATATTTGACATTGCACACAACAATTCACGTAGTGACCTACTGTGTGTGTGGGTGCAAAATAGATCGGAAATTGTAGATCCAGAATACAATAGAGATACTTTCCCCTTCGGAGCAAAAGCCCCTTGAGACTTCCCTTGGGTATGCGTACACACAAAATTCTCATAATTCAAAAGTTCTAACTCAAAATGCATTTCGTTTAAAATTCAAAAATATTAGATGAATACCCAGCAGATTTCACAATGCAGAAATTTAGCCTTCTGGCGATAAGAAGATTAAACTCAGCAAATATAAAACTTACTTTGCTCTTTCAAGGGCCAATTCTGCTTCAAATCTTTCTCTCCACGCCACAAATGTATCAATAGTGACTGGTTCTCCATGTGGGACAATTATCTGCCATCAAATAATGAACAATCCAGGTCAAAGGATGACATAGCCACCAGAAAAATACACAAGAGCAATGCAACTCCCTTGATATCTGACAGTATAAAAACAGAAGGTAAATAATACTCCCTCTGTCCCGGAAAGTTTGTCGCATTTTGACTTTTTATAGTCACTTGACCAAGCATTTGTGTCAATCTAATGATCATAATAAAATTTCATTTCTAAAATATTGATCAATCAATTAATGATTTGTCAATTATACTTCTTAGAATTTCACTAGAATGATTAGAATGACATCAATGGTTGGTAAAAGTTCATTTATGTTGACCATAAAAGTCTAAATGGGACAGACTTTCCGGGACAGAGGGAGTATCAAGTAAGCAACCATACTTCATCTTTTGCTGCCACCTCTTCTTCAGCGTTATCATCATCTTCCTGAGCAAATCTTTCAGAAAGCCAATCCTCAGCCGATGAAACTAGAGTGTAGATCATAGCCATACCAAGATTCTCGGATGCCTGTAGAATATTATAAATTAAAAAGCTGCTTGATGTGTATAATAGAAGTACAATGTGAATACTGGCATGCTCAAGAATATGTTTCATCTCTAGATCATCTACAAAGATTTTACGATTTAGGCAATCGCATAAATGCAAGGTAAAAGACCGAACTCATGTATCCACTCCCAGTTTTGCACATCTCATCAATGTTGCTATAAAACTGATAATGACTATGGGTTCGACTCAAAGTCATATGTTGCTCCCATTGCAATATTTACTCGTCAAAAAGTTTATATATCATGATACCTTATGTTGGTATATTGAAGGCAAATATTATATTGCAATAGACCTTTTAGAACCAAGAGGGCGATCTTGCAAATGACTTAAGAGTTTTTAGAGTTTATCTAAAAAGATCAGCCGCAATACCATTGCAATAGCAGAGTGGCACCAATTTATGGATGAAAGCTGTACTAGTACATGGCTGTACTTGTGGATCAGTCCACATAAATAATATTACTGTTGTGGGTCTATGGGTTTGGGTTTTGGTGGCAAAACGGGGAGTTACAGGTATTGATTATTACCATTTCAAGTTGAAATAAAATTTAACTTTTACATCCACCTCAGAAATTTTCCTCTGCGCTTGTTTTTGTACTTCCTAAGGTTTTCCAAGAACATTCACTTCCCAATATTTGAACAGTTTGCACCTCAGTGACCTATCTGTATGCACAATTCATGTTCTGATTTACAGACTACAACGAAATAACTGCAAACTTAAGGGGGCTGATAGACGACCTCTTGTTCAAGTTTTTCTTTCACGATTTTAAGATCTGACACTGAAATTCCTCGCACACTGAAACAAAACATTAAATAATTATATCACATGAATCAGATATCCATAAAAGACTCCAAATCAAAAGGTCAACATTTTAAATAAATTTTGACTTTAATTTGTTTTCTGTAATTGAAATATTCAGTTTTTTCATTAACAGATGAAATATGGAGAAAATTAAAGCAGAAGTAAGAAGATATAGTCAGTAACCTTTTCACATTTATAAGTGGATGTTCATCTGGATATTTTTCTGTATGCGCAAAGATTAATGCCAACTCAACTGCAGTGCAAAATTTGGCAGTAGCAACAGTTATGAAGGAAAATAAGATTCCGAAGTTCAAAATCTGCAAAAAGGAGCTCATGAATGCAAACCTGGAAGGGTTGTAGCTTCATCTGCCTCATCATCCTGTTGGACAGAAAGAAAGCTCTTGATATGAGTTGTTTTAAAAAATAAAGCCAATTCCAAAGAGTTACAAAATGAATTTTTCCATATTTAATTATTTTTATAGGACTCCGTAATTAGAGAATTTGGCATGATCGCATGACATATCTAATCGTACATAAATATCCACCATTACAATCTCGTCTTCACTAGAATTTTTTGAACTTTTAGATTGTGATCATCCATGATAATATCAACAATTATTAAAAATTGCATAAATCCTAGAATGGTACGTAGCTTCATTGCTACAGCTAATATTAATTGGCAAACGGTTTACAACAGTTACTTAGCAATAAGACTGCCCAAACAAATCACTAAGAGCGGGGAAGAAAAACGAAGGCGTTTAGAAACTCTCCTGGCCCAACCCTAGACATTATTAGATTGTTTTCTTCACAAAAAAATCCTGAACTCAGGCAGAATGCATGTTATGTGTCCAATCTCATGGAATATTCGTGAAAGTTCAAGCAGCTGCTCACAGTCAAGATAATGAACCATGAGTCATTTTGAGAAGTTCTAGCACAATGTCTCCGTAGGACGAACAAATTCCATACCAATCTACAAAAAAAGGTGGGCATTGACAAGATACAAACCTGAGGTGATAGTGTAATTTGAAAGCACCTATTTGAAGTGTTTAGCCCACTTTCACTAGAATGAATTTCTGCCAAGCACATCAAGCAAAAAGTTAATTACTGTGTAACCAGAAAGATGGGTAAAACATTTGTTCCGAGAATCTTATGAACCTTTAAATTCGTCCATGAGTATGGCTTCTAAAGCTTCAATTTCCATCTCCTGCTCCTGAATATAGTCTGCCAAAAAAAAAATTATAACGAGTAAGGCAACATTTTCTGTGCTCTCTAGATTCTAGAATAATACTCCCTCCGTTTCTCAAAAAAAAAAAAAAACCCTCCTTCCTTTTTGGTTTGTCCCGAAAATAGTATTAGACTTTCTGGATTAGGTAATAATTTTAGTACAATTCATGAAGGTACAAGTAAAACATCATAGTCTGACTTGTCAAATGACACCATCTTTTTTGGGACGGAGTAAGTACCTAAAATTTGCACAAATAAACATGAAGAATAACATACGACGTGAACAATGATCAAACCTATTCATACGGAATAAACATATGAACAGTGTATATGATTAAAAGCAAGTATATAAAATTATATCATAGCAAGATCCCGTTATTCACTTATTCTCCAACAACATGATTGTTACAGTGGTCACTTCACATAAGCCATTATCAAACATTCAAACAAATTTGTCAATTTAATCAATCACCTGAACAATGCTCGATCTAGTATAGGGCTGAAAACCAACCAAGCAAAATACTTGAATACTAGAGCTAGATGTGAAAATGTCATCGGGCTTGCATTCAACCTTTGCTTGATTAATCTCAGGCCAATCTCACTTGACTGATTTCAAGTCAATCTCAAACAAGCTTTTGATCAAGACAATCTGGAGTAGCTTATTTTTTAATAGAAAAGCTTGTTTGTGGGCTAATCCATTCGAGCTTGAAAATATTTCAGCCGTGAATCCATTATGTCACGAACTCAATCGCAAACGAGCATTTATCGCACCAATAGAATTCAAGCTCGATTAATCTCATTCATTATGCCACGAACTCAATCTCAAATGAGCTTATATCGCATCAATAGAATTTGATCTCGAGAAGGTTCATTCATTAGACCCTACTCTAGTCCATCTAGGCTCACACTGATAAATACCATTACAGTCACTATAAAACTATCCAGGTAGTCATTTAAAGCATCCACTTTCTCACTTCCTCATAAGCGAAAAGGCCAATAGTCGAGCGGATGACTTTCATAACATTTTCAAATAACCGCAAATCATTAATAATTACGAGAATAAAGCCCTTGTGTATGAATGAATCATAAAACAACAACGAGCACTACCAAGCCTTGATCCCAAAATGATTTCGGGTATTGCTGCACAAAAATGTGCATTTTAACTTTCAGCATAAAAGTTTTCCAAAAATCAGTTCAAAAGCCAACACGTTATATCAATACCGATAATAATCAATACGAACAGCTTCTCTATAACTAACGAATGATGAAATCACAGTGAACAACAATAACAAATGCCATAATTCCATTAAAAACTCAAGTAAACAGATAATTAACACTTGAAATTAAAAGTTGTAAATACAAAATTGTTCAAATTTAAGTAATTTACCTGCCATTTCTTTATGATTTGAATGGCTTCAACCCCCTCGCTATTCTTCAGAATAAGTGGCGCGGACAATTTCGAAAACCTAAGGAGCTGAATTGAATTGAACGAACGCTGTGGCGGAATCTTTTGTACTAATGTGTTTGCACTCACACTGAAGCTATAGTACTAATGCGGTGAATCAACGATGCGGCCTAGCTATAGTCAATCACAGCCGTTGATTGTAATTACGTTACCTCGTTATCATTCTCACATCTAAAACTTTTATACTCCCTCCGTCCCATTTGAAGCTTCACCTTTTACCCAAATGGGTGTCCCGTTAAAAGCTTCATCATTTCCTAAAATGACAAAAAATATATGGCTCACTTGTCATACCCACTCACTTCTTCCTCTCACATGCTTAAATTATGGGGCCCACTTGTCATACCCACTAACTTTCCTCTCTCACATATTTAAATTGTAGACCCTACTTGTCATACCCACTAACTTTTTCCAATCCTTCTTACACTCATCACTTTTATTAATTTGTGTGTCATTACCAAATTGGTGAAGCTTTAAATGGGACGGAAGGAGTATTCACTTTCACTCTCTTACTTTCTCTTACTTTACTTTTCATGCTAACGACATTTACTTTTTCTTAATCTCGGTGTAAAGTCAAAATGTCAAACTAAAAATATTAGCTCTAGATGGAGGGAGTGCTTGTTTAATTTTTATAAACCACCCCCAATGTTTCTTATAAATACCCATTGATCCTCGTGTTAACGAAAAACTTGGAAGTAATTTCATTGTGAACGGCAAAATGACCCTCAAACCTCTTCACAACATACAATTCATTAACTTTATGGGAAAATATAGAAATATGCCCCTGTACTTAGGTCAAGGATGCAGATCTACCCTTATACAAGTTAATTGCTATATTTGCCCTTGTACTTGAGAAAAATGTATGGATATTTGGACACCGTTAAATTTTGGTCCAAAACTTAACGAAAATGCTGACTAAGCTGCTTATTTGGCTATTTGATGAGTACACGTGGAAGAAAATTGCCAAATAGACTTGCTGATGTGCAACATGACAGCATTTTTATGGGTAAGATTTCAAACATCACGATCTACAAACTCTCTCACTCCTCCTTCCCCAACACACCCCTCTCCTCCCTCAATCCCACATATCCCGTCTCTTACCTCTTCCACGTGAAAGTCATCGCCCAACCCTATCCACCTCTTATAGCCTCACCCGAGCCCCCTTGTAACGACCCGAGCCCGCAGGCCCGACCCGTTACACAAGCACCACGCATTTGCCAATGAATACAAATATCTTGGGTCCACTTGGCTTACCACAGGCCCACCCAAAAATTCATGGACGTATTGGTAATTCGTTGTACCTACCACTCCAACCAAGGATATCCCACCGATGTGGGATATCACAATCTCCCCACCTTGGATCCTTGCCGTCCCCGGAAAGACCCACTTGGATCGGAACCCTGGGCAGTGTTGGATTCAAGAGGTCGCTCGTACGGATTCAAGAGGTGACTCCCACCGACTCCGCGGTGTGCACTTTGTTCAGTACAGCACTTTGCTCCACACTTCCGACCGGGACCCGCTCTGATACTATTTGTAACGATCCGAGTCCGCAGGCCCGACCCGTTACACAAGCACCACGCATTTGCCAATGAATACAAATATCTTGGGTCCACTTGGATTACCACAGGCCCACCAAAAAATCCATGGACGTATTGGTATTCATTGGTAATTCGTTGTACCTACCACTCCAACCAAGGATATCCCACCGATGTGGGATATCACACCCCTTCTGCCAAACTCGTCGTCGCCGTTCCTGGTCCGCACCACACTCTCACTCAGGCAATCACTCCTTCCTCAAATTCGATGGCCTTTTCTTATTCCTTCCCCCAGTCCGCCCCACCACTGTTCTTCAGTCCTCCCTTCATTCTCTCTCTTTCTCTCTCTTCTCCATTTCAACGATCTATTACAGATCTGAAGATTTATTGATTTATTGTGTGTGTATGTGTGTGCGATTATGTGTTCGTGAGTGTTTTCTTGGTTTTTTATTACTGAATGTTTAAATCAAATCGGAGATGTTGATCTTTATTATATATGATTTGATTACGCCTATGTTTTGAACTTTGATTTGTAAGATTTGATGAATCTAAGGTTTGGGATGTTGATCTTTCAAAAAAGCAAAAATAAAATAAAATTAGGATGTTGATGTTTGTAGATGATGATTGAAAAATGGGATTTTGATTTTAATCCATTCGATACCTCTTCATTTTGGTAATGGTGGAAGTAGCACTGGGTGGTGGTGGTTGTGCTTTTAATTTCTTTTAATAGTGAAACGGTGATGGCATTAAACGGTGGCAAGGTGGGGGGAGGGGGGGGGGCTGGTGGCAAGGTAGGGGTAATGGTAAGAGTGGAGGAGAAGGTGGAGTAAATAATTTTATAATTTAAATATAATAAGTATTTTATTTAAAAATAAATAAAAATATATAATCTGTAAGTATTTTCGCCAAAAAAAAGAAAAAGAAAACTCAATTTTTTTAAAAAAAAATTAATGTTAAAAAATATTTTAAAAAAGGGACAAATAAAAAAAAGTTCAGGGATCTTTTAAGAATTTGACTCAAGTTAGGGTGAAATGTTATAAAATTTCGTATGCCAAAACTAAGACGCCTAGTCGGTCATTCCGTTAATATTTGGATGAAAATTTAACGGTGTCCTAATATCTTTACATTTTTCTCAAGTACATGGGCATATATAGCAATTAACTCGTATAAAGGTAAATCTGCATCCTTCACTTAAGTACGACGGCATATTTCTGTATTTTCCCTTAACTTTACTAAACACTGTGAGAAAATAGGCTTACAAATATGTTACTGCAACCACGTGCTTGGTAATATTTTAAATTTAAGATAGCAAAGAATTATCTTTCTGTACCCATAGCAATATATATATATATATATATATATATATATATATATATATATATATATATATATATATATACCTTTTAAAAAAAATTGTTTTGTAAAATATTGATGGATATGTAAACACATATCGATAAAAGTTATACCAAAATTTCAAATGAATATTGTTAAAAATATCTTCAAATACTTATTATAGATTATTATCTCACCCAATTAACAATTTCTAAGACATGTTATTTAGTTCATCTTTTCAATTTGACACATGTATCCACATTTCACAAATTAAGCAACTCAATACACACATATTATTACTAATATTTGTAGGCTTGACATCAAAGTCAATCAACACTACTTAAACAACGATTTGGTCGAAAGCTAGCGAATAATATTTTTTGTTTATTTGTCAAGCAACCGAGGTGCGTCTAACGATCCCAAAACCCGTCCCTATTTATTTTATATTTTTGGGGATTTTTATTTGACTTATGTGTACATTTTATGTGTTGCATCATATTTTATGACTTGCACGTATTGTATGATTAAATGTGCTATTTACTTAGTTAGTAGTAATAATGATTAAAGGAGTTAATTGATTAAGTTGAAACTTTAGGGTTCTTTGTGAAAATATAAGTTTAGGGGCTTAAGTGTTAAAAATGGAACTAGAGTGATCAAAGTAGAAAATTTGGGTAAAAATCTCGTATAACAAGTTGCTTCTTTCCTCCTCTGTGTTTCATTCTTGTTCAGCACATTTTTCTTCTCGTACTTTCCTAGGGTTAGGAGAAAAAGTTAAGTTCAACCTATTTCGATTTAATTCTTTTTATTTACTTACCCGTTTTAAAAATTAATTATATAAAAATGATCATGGCGTATAGTAGGTCATTTCTACCCGAACAAAACTTATTTCAGCGATACTTTTTCCGGAAATAGGTAAGTTACTAATTCCCCTTTAAATATTAAAATGGTCATATATGTTATACTTTATACTTGTGATTGTTATTTTTGTGATTTGGATAATATTTGTGATACTTGTAATTTTGGGACAAAGGGAGTATTTGGAAAGTTGATGTTGGTTGTGTAAAGAAGTCATATTTGTGTTGTATAACTCAGTTTGGTTGAATTATGTTTGGTAAGATAGATGTTGGTTCGTACTTTTGGGACGGTGAATCGAAGGGAGTAAAATTAGCAAGTTTTGGGCCTGGCGGGTGTGTTGGACGGCCGCCCAAATAGGGCGTGCGGCCGCACACTTATCTGGAAGGTTTTTGTCTTGGGGCAGAGTGTTTTGGGCGGCCGCACAGGCTGGTGTGGGCGACCGCCCAGGGTTGCTGAAAAATGGAGTTGTTCCATTTCAAGTGATTTAAAGTTCAATCTTGGTCTAAGTCTTAGGTGATATCCTAGAGTACCTATAGGGTTGTTGTGGAACACCCTAGTGTTTGAAATTGGTTCCTTTATGAACATATGTGTTGTGAAATTTGACTAAATGTTGATTGGATTTGGGTGAACATCTTTTGATGTATGTTGGATTGGTTCATCTTTGTGATGTGTTTGGCTTGATTCCCTACTTTGGAATCATTGCCCCTGGTTGTTGTTTAAGCAAGTATTCATTACTATGCTCGTTTGGAAGTCCAGCTGGTACTTGTTGTGGTGTCGGGCAGTGGTAGAGATTATAATGGCACACGAGCCAAGTTCATTGTAAGGCTTCTACCATTTGGTTTCCCATTTTTAACCCCCTTCCTTGGGCCACGGATTGGGTCTGGTCTAGCTCTCTTTTGAGTGAGTTTAGTCACCGTTTGTGATATGACTATGTGTCATTTTCCCCCTCTTGTTGTTGTTGTTTGGTTCATGAACCGGTTCCAGCCCTTTGGTGCTGCTCAGTTGATACCTCTCAGATGGTTATATGTTTGATTCGAGAACCTTGGCTCAGTATCCACGTATGAGTGTTTATTTCCGCCTTATGTGTGGTATGATGAGTTGGTCGTTATTTCCAACCTGTATGGGACGGTTGGCGATAGGGAGCCTCTCATGTTATGTGCTATGTGGATGTTTATTGACATTGTTCAATTCCGAGTATCATTTCAGCATGTAACGTAGTTGCATTTTAGTAGCTTACTGAGATTCATTCTCACCCTTATTTGTTTACTGTTTTAGATAAAGGAGAGCCCAGGGGATAGGTCACTGCACAAGGGAGGACGTCGAGGTGGTGATTTGGGTAAGACATTTTGGGAAAGTAAGTTTGGTATGTAAAGGCTACATTATGTAAATGTATAACCTTTTGGGTAGTGTACCCGTGACTTCATCTTGGTATCACCTATTTTTGGAACATGTTGGTGAGTTGTAAATTTGTAAGTAAAATGTGTAAGCCTTATGGCTAAGTACTTTGGATTGTGAAAGTTTGTTTGTGTGGAATTGAAGTCAAGTTTCAAGTAAATGTGTTTGGTTATATGAAACTTTTCAGAAAGTACATTTCGAAAAATTTTCCTAAAATGTTTTATGACGTCTTCCGTGCGTGTCCCGAGCGTGGGGCCAAGTAGGACCACGGGTACGGGGCGCGACAGTTGGTATCAGAGCTAGGTTGTAGATGATCTAGAACGACTAAGTGACCTAGGAGGGTAGTTGTGTATAGAGTGAGTAACGTTGAGTGTCTTATGCAGGTACTTATTGAAAATGGGTGAAACTAGATCAGGCTGGTTCTTCAGGGCAAGGGGATGCCAGAGAAGAGGCTCGAATCATGTTTCAAGGGATGTTTGAGGCAGCAATGAAAACTTTAAATGATCAAATGCAAGGAGGGGAACAAGCACCTCCGAGATATGGGTTAGAACAGTTCCTGAAAATGAAACAAATGGGTTATGAAGGAGAACCAGAGGTAATAAAGGTCGAGAGGTGGATAGAGTCGATGGAGAAAATATTTGATGTCTTGAGATGTACAGATGAAGAACAAGTCAGGTTTGCTACCTATAAACTGAGTGGAGCTGCTGAGCATTGGTGGAGGACTTTGAAAACAAATTGGGATGAGAATAATGTACCCTATACTTGGGAGAATTTTTTGAGGAAGTTAAAGGAACATTTCATTCCTCAGGTAGATTAAGACAAAAAGGAAATGGAATTTCTTAACTTGGAGCAGAATACTATGTCTGTGGCTCAGTATACATCCAAATTCACGGAGTTATCCAGGTACTGCACTCACTTGGTGGCAACTGAGGAAATGAAGGCAACTAGATTTGTAAAGGGTTTGAAAAATGTGATTCGAAGTCAACTAGTATCCCACAAGTTGCAAGATTTTCAAGATGCTGTTGATAGAGCATATCAGGTGGAGCATGATATAGAAGAACATAAGAGGAAAGTTGAATTGGCAGGTACAGGAAGGCAAGGAAGACCTCAACCACAGCGTGGTGATAGTCGAGGAGGTCAGGGAACACATCATAATTTAGAGGGCAACCAATTGTCAGGAATCAAGGTAACACCCCGGGAAATCAAGGTAGAAGAATATGTAATTACAGTCAGAAGGAAGGGCACACTGAAGAGCGATGTTGGAAGAAGCAAGGAAAGTGTTTGAATTGTGGTCAGCTTGGCCATTTCAGAAGGATTGTCCAAGATCAAGGATTGTACCATATGGGAGTGGAGCAGGATCATCTCAGGGTCAGAAGAGGGATGCCTCAGGGAAGCCTAAGGTGCAAGGTCATGTTTTTGCTATCAATCAACAACAGGCTTCAAATTCTTCTAACGTGATAGGAGGTATAATTTATGTGTCTAGTTTGAGGGCACGTGCACTTATAGACCCTGGCTCTCCGCATTCTTATGTGTCTGTGCATTTTGCTTCTCGATTGCATGTTTCTTCTGAATCTCTACCTTATGTGTTAGAGGTGTCTACTCCTATAGGGGAGTGTTTGGTGACTAATAAGGTGTTATATGGCTGTGATGTGCATATTTGGGACCATGTTTTATTTGCTGATTTAGTTGTTTTGCCATTACAAGATTTTGATATTATCTTGAGAATGGATTGGTTGAGTAAATACCATGCTTCAGTTGATTGTTATAAAAAGGTTGTTACATTTTCTATTCCTGATGTGCCTGAATTTACTTTTGAGGCTGCTCCTTTGGGTAAGGGAATTCGTATTATTTCTTATGTGAAAGCTAGAAAGTTGTTGCATCGTGGTTGTACGGGGTATTTGGCTAGTGTTATGGATACTACTAAAAAGTTGCCTGAAGTAGAGGATGTGCATATTGTGAAAGAGTTTCCTGATGTGTTCTCTACTGAGTATTCTATGCCTCTTGATAGGGAGATCGAGTTTTGTATTGACTTACTTCCAGGTACTACCCCGATATCTGAATCACCTTATAGAATGGCTCCAGCTGAATTAAAGGAGTTGAAAATTCAACTGCAAGAGTTGCTTGATAGGGGTTTCATTCGACCCAGTGTATCACCTTGGGGAGCTCCTGTGTTGTTTGTAAAGAAGAAAGATGGGTCTTTGAGACTATGCATCGACTATAGAAAACTGAATCAGGTGACTGTAAAGAACAAATATCCTTTGCCTCACATTGATGATTTATTTGATCAGCTCCAAGGGTCAGTTGTCTTTTCGAAGCTTGATTTGAGGAGTGGGTATCATCAGTTAAAGATTCACTCAGAAGACATTCCTAAGACTGCTTTCCGTAGTAGGTATGGTCATTATGAGTTTCTTGTTATGCCTTTCGGGTTAACAAACGCTCCAGCTGTTTTTATGGATATGATGAATCGGGTTTTCAAGCCTTATCTTGATTCTTTTGTGGTTGTGTTTATTGATGACATCCTGGTTTATTCTAAGTCTCGAGAAGAACATGAGCAACACTTTCGAATGGTTCTATCTATTCTTCGGGAGAAGCAGTTGTTTGCAAAATTCAGTAAGTGTGCTTTTTGGCTCGATGAAGTTTCTTTTCTGGGACATGTGGTTTCTAATAGAGGTATATCGGTTGATCCATCAAAAATTGAAGCTATTGTGAATTGGAAGAGGCCAGAATCAGTTACAGAAATTCGAAGTTTCTTGGGGTTAGCTGGGTACTACAGAAGATTCATAGAAGGGTTTTGTAAGATTGCAACACCATTGACTCAGTTGACTCGAAAGAATGTGCCATATGTATGGGATGATAAATGTCAAGTTAGTTTTGAAGAGTTAAAGAAGTGGTTGACCACCGCTCCTATTTTTGCACTGCCTAATGGGAATGATGACTTGGTGATTTATAGTGATGCTTCAAAAGAAGGCTTGGGGTGTGTTCTGATGCAAAGTGGGAAGGTAATTGCGTATGCTTCAAGGAAGTTAACTCCTAGTGAGCAGAAGAATTATCCGACCCATGACATGGAGCTTGCAGTTATTGTTTTTGCGTTACACAAATGGAAGCTTTATCTATATGAAGCAAAATTTGAGATTTTCACAGATCATCAGAGTTTGAAGTATCTTTTCTCCCAGAAAGAGTTGAACAATAGACAACGAAGATGGATGGAGCTGTTGAAGGATTATGATTGCACTATTTCTTATCATCCGGGCAAGGCAAATGTGGTAGCTGATGCTATTAGCCGGAAGTCTTATGTAGCTTCGTTGATGGTACGTGAATGGAAAATGTTAGAGGATGCTCGAGATTGGTGTCCTTATGAGTCGAGGCATGGGCTATATTTTCGAATATCAGAATATTGCCAACCTTAATTCAACAAATCAAGGATGTTCAGAAAGATGACCCCGAGTTAATGAAGATAATGGAAAAAATCAAAGATGGAAGATTTGAAGACTTTTCTCTCAGTTCAGAAGGGGTATTGACTTTCAGAGGTAGATTGTGTGTGCCTAATGTTGATGGAATTAAACTTCAAGTTCTTGAGGAAGGCCATAAGTCGAGGTATACTATTCATCCCGGAAGTACCAAAATGTATCAAGATTTGAAGCAACACTTTTGGTGGAACAACATGAAGCGGGAAATAGCGGATTATGTGTCGAAGTGTTTAACATGTCAACAAGTTAAAGCTGAGCATCAAAGGCCCGCAGGTTTGCTTCAGCCATTAGAGATTCCGGAATAGAAATGGGAACATGTTACTATGGATTTTGTGTCAGGGTTACCTCGTACTCGGAGAAGGCATGATGCAGTTTGGGTGATTGTAGACAGATTGACAAAGTCTTCTCACTTCTTACCTATTGAGATTGGCTATTCGATGGAAAGGCTTTCTACCTTGTATATTAATGAGATAGTGAAGTTGCATGGAGTTCTAGTTAGCATTGTTTCTGATCGTGATCCTAGATTCACTTCTCGGTTTTGGCAAGCATTTCAGAAGGCCTTGGGTTCAGAGTTGAGATTTAGTACTGCTTTTCATCCTCAAACAGATGGCCAGTCAGAAAGGACCATTCAGATTCTTGAGGATATGTTGAGAGCTTGTTCTGTTGACTTTTCTGATTCGTGGGATATTCATTTGCCTCTCGTGGAATTTGCTTATAACAACAGTTTTCAGTCGAGTATTTGGATGGCTCCTTATGGAGCACTGTATGGAAGAAAATGTCGTTCCCCTATTTGTTGGGATGAAGTTGGGGAAGCAAAGATTTGGGGTATTGATATGGTTAATGACTCAGTTGAGAAGGTTAAGCTTATTTGGGATCGATTGACTATTGCTCAGAGTCGTCAGAAGAGTTATGCTGATTACCGGAGGCGAGACCTTGAGTTTGAAAAGGGTGACTTTGTGTCTCTGAAAGTTTCTCCAAATGTGGGAATTAAGAGATATGAGAAGAAAGGTAAACTTGCTCCGAGATTTGTAGGACCTTTTGAGATTTTGGGAAGAGTTGAAGATCGAGCTTATCGTCTTGCGTTACCTCCTTCTCTTGACAAGATTCATAATGTGTTTCATGTTTTGATGCTTCGAAAGTATGTGTATGATCCATCTCATGTGTTATAGGTGATTGATTCTAAAGTTCAAGAATTGAGAACTAAGAGTATTCCTCTTGTTAGAGTTGTGTGGAGGAACCATAATGTGGAAGAATCTACTTGGGAGCTTCGGGATGAAATGGAGAGAAATATCCTTGGTTATTTAATTCGTTTGGTAAGTTATTTTAAAATTCGGGATGAATTTTCTTTAAGGGGGGAGTGATTGTAACGACCCCAAAACCCGTCCCTATTTATTTTATATTTTTGGGGATTTTTATTTGACTTACGTGTGCATTTTATGTGTTGCATCTGTTAGTAGTGGTGCCCTAGGCACGTTTAATAAACGTTGTAATTGTTATCATTTATTTCATATCAATAAAGAGATGTTTTGATTATTATTGTTGTTCATGTTTACTTATAATAATCTCCGTCCCTAGTACTTGTTAAGCACTAGTATAAAGGCTAAATGATCATGGGATGATCATGTTAGATTTATGGGTACTTGTTTGGAACAAGGTACTGGACATGACCCGCTGTATGAGATTTATGTCATGGTCCATGTCAAACATATATCTCATATTAGTTATGTCATTTGAATCCTTAGACATGAAGTTATTATAGTCTTCCACTTGATGAACATTATGTTTGACATATTCAAACGCTACCTTTAACCGGGAAGTTATAAAGGGTATGATTGGCATAATCGGATTCACGTAGGGAAGAATAATAAGCTAAATGGATTTGTTCCTCCTCGGAGAGATGTCAAGCTTGGGCCTCTCGTAGGAATGATGTTGATGAAATGTTCGGCCGGACTCAAATGAATTGATTGGATCAATGTCATTTGGATTATCAACATATTCGGAATCGAGAAAGTATTGAACAAAACAAGTTGACCGTTTGACCATGACTTGTGTTCAATGACATCGTGGACAAAGGGATTGTGACATATTCTAAGAGGAATGCGAACTTGTATCTAGTTATACTATTTGGGTAGGTATGACGGTTTGCTAGAACCTAATCATATCTTATGGGATCATGTTTGAGCTCATTGCCAACTTAGTATAATCCTAGAGGGTCACACACAATAGAACGAATCTTTAAAAAGGACTACATTGGAATTTTGGAAATTCTGGACTTTCTGGGAAGTGGGAGACCGCACATTCTGGACTGGGCGGCCGCACACTTAGCTCAGAAATGTACCAGTTTTGTTTCAGAATGTTGTGCGACCGCACAGAAGTTTTTGGGCGGCCGCACAGTACTGTCGGGTGGCAGATTCCTAATTTGATTAGGAAACGAATTTTGGACGGATTTTGACACAAGTTTCCTATTTGGAATAGGTCATACTTGTGTATAAAAGACCAAATTCGGCCAGCACTAAAAGCTAATGATTTTGTGAGTCTCAAAGAGTTTGAGAGAGGGTTTATTTTGTTCCAAGACATTCTTGATTGAGGAACAAAATAATACACAAAATAAATTCCATATAGTTCTTTTGATTGTGAAAAAGTGTTTCACAATTTGGTCTAGCAACCAAGATCAAAGAAGCTCCTTTGATATTCGTTCGAAGTGTGGATACCGCTAGAGGGTGAAAATCATCATCTTCAAAGTTCGTGTTCAAGCTTTGTGATCGTGATCAAGTCTTCAAATCTCCACCAAAGACCAAGAGAAAATTTGATAGCCATCAAGGGTTAGTTATTCCTATAATCATCTTGTTGTATTTGATTTAATCATACGAACGAATCTATGGCTTTGGGTTTCTTCAAAAATTTAAATGCTAAATTCCGCTGCGCATGCTACTAAGAAACCCAACAGTGGTATCAGAGCCCCGTTCATGTTGATTATTTCAATACCTAGATCATGTTATGTGTATATAAATTGTTTATGTGCCTTGCATGATTTGAATATTGGAATATATGTTGTTTATGTGTTTTGTGATTTTATGTGGTTTATTGTTTTGCAACTTTAATCGCACAATTCAATCGCAATAAATAAATTATGGTGGATTCAGAATTGTTGGTTATTAATTTTTGATTGGATCAAAGTTTTAATAATCGGGGAAAAACAATTTTGAGACAAAATTTTCGAACTTAAAAATTCTGCACATTCTGATGGTACTGGGCGACCACACAAAACGCCTTGGGCGGCCGCACAGTTTTGGGCGACCGCACAAGGGTTTTGGGCGGCCGCACAAGGTGATCAGAAGGTCTGATTTTGGTTGAAAACCAGAATCTGGAATTTTTCGAAAAATTCAACAAAACCAGTAACAGAACCAATCCAGACTTGCTGATCTGGAATGGGTTTTGGGTAGTTGGTTTGTGTGTGGATTTTGGGGTTTGATTTTCCTATTTGTTTTAGCCTTGTGATTCCTAGATTGGTTCAAGTTTTGGATGGCTAATCTGCGTTCATCGAGATTGTGTTTCCCAAAATTGATCGCAATCAAAGTTTCAAAGATAAAACGAAGTTAGAATTATGAAGAGTTCATAATTGCTAAAATTGAGAAACAAAGTTCTTGATTCGATGATTGGAGATCCATGTGGAATTGTGAATGCAATTGGCCTACGTTCATCGAGACCATCTATTGCTTAGTTTCGGCCACATGGACTACTTTCTTGGTTTCTTGAATTAGTGCGGGATTGTGGTTGCCTAATGGCTTAGTTCGACCGCACTTCTTGTTGTCTTGATTTGGAAATAATAACCGAAGTTGAAATAGTCTCATCCTCATAATTATAGAGAAACTAATGACACATAAATATCATGCTTAAATTAATGGAGATTAATTTAGTGTCTAAACTTGATGTGTAACATGTTTATATTATGTGCTCATAAATGTGTTATATGCTATATGTGATGAACCTTCAAAGAAAGTTTTAAGTCTTTTTGCCAAGCCATGATTAAAACACTTGTTTATACATGAGAAATTTTATGTGGGCTCGCCAAAGCGAGGTGCATTGATTTTATTCATGTTTGAGCAAGATGAGTGAATAAGAGTTTCCTATGCGTTTAAAATGGTTGGACTTAATTAAGCGTCAAAACAGTTTTGGGCTTAAGGCAAAGATGAGATTTAACATGTTTTTTGAAATTGGATTTCTTAAAGAATCTCATGAAAAGAACTGAGAGTCATATGAGATTTGATTGACAAGAGTTGTCTACCTAATTGATTTAATTTTGAGCGGTGCGCCAAAGCGTACTCAAAATTAGATTAAAGCGGGATCTCAACCCATTTAAATTATACTATACATTGGATGTATAAAGAAGGTTGTATAATTTGGTGGAAGTATTTTGTTTTAAAATACATTATTTATCTCTTTAATGAAAACCGGTACTTATTAAATTTTGGAAATTTTTGCATATTTGTAGATAATGACTAATAACACTCAATCAATGTCGTTGCGATCGATCCTTGAGAAGGATAAGCTCGAAGAGAATGGTACAAACTTTATGGATTGGATCCGTAGCATAAGAATCGTTCTTAGGCAAGAAGATAAGTTGTACATTCTCGATGGGCCTCTCCCCGCTGAACCACCGCCTACTGCCCCTAGGGTAGAAAGAGACAATTACAAGAAACATCGTAATGATTCTAGAGATGTAAGTTGTCTCATGCTTGCTGCTATGTGTTCAAAACTCCAACAAAGTTTGGAACATTTGGAAGCCTATGAGATAGGCGTGGAGTTGAGAACCATGTTTCAAGAGCAAGCTAGGCAAGAGAGGTACAAGACCATTGTTGCATTCACTACTAGTAAAATGAATGAAGGGCAACAAGTGAGTCCTCACTTTCTTAAAATGAAAGGTTATGTAGAGCACCTTGAGAAACTTGGTTATCCAATCCCATTGGAGCTAGCCACGGATCTCATTCTTAATTCATTGCCTAAAAGTTATAATCAGTTCGTAATGAATTATAACATGCATGGAATGGATAAGAACCTCTCTGAGTTGCATGGGATGCTCAAAACTGCAGAGATGAAAATTGTGGAGAAAGGTTCTCCCGTGCTCCTGGTTCATGATGGGAAGAAGCCTGGTGCCAAAGGCAAGGGTAAGGCAAAAGTTGTTAAACCCAAGATAAGCAAGGCAAAGGTTGCCAAGGCTTCTGAGGCAAAACCCGATTCACAAAAGGATGCAATCTATTTCCATTGTCAAGAAATTGGTCATTGGAAACGTAATTGCAAGGCTTTCTTGGAAGAGCAAAAGAAGAAGAAGAGCAGCAAGGCTGCGTCGACTTCAGGTATCTATATGATAGATATTCTCCTTTCTACCACTGATTCTTGGGTATTGGATACCGGATGTGGTTCTCACATTTGTTTAAATGTGCAGGGACTAAAGAATAGGAGACTGCTTAAAGAAGGTGAAGTAGATCTACACGTGGGGAATGGAGCAAGAGTTGCTGCATTAGCCGTAGGGACTTATGAAGTCACTTTACCTTCCGGATTAATTCTTGTTTTGAACAATTGTTATTATGTTCCGGATTTAAGCAGAAATATTATTTCAATTTCTTGTTTGGATAATGAAGGTTTTAAGTTTCTTATTGAGAATAAAAATTTTCTATTTATTTAAATGATGTGCTTTATGGTATTGCTAATTCATTTAATGGCCTTTATGTCTTGGATATCAAGAATGAAAATAATGTCTATCATGTAAATAAGAAATCTAAACCTAATGATATAAATCATACTTATTTGTGGCATTGCCGTCTTGGTCATATTAATGAGAAGCGTATCTCAAAACTCCATGGGGACGGACTTTTGGGTTCATGTGACTTAGAGTCATATGATACTTGTGAGTCGTGTCTTCTTGGAAAAATGACTAAGACACCTTTTACCAAGTTGGGTGAAAGGGCAAGCGACTTATTGGGGCTGATACATTCCGATGTATGCGGACCATTAAGTAGCAATGCTAGGGGAGGATTTCAATACTTCATAACCTTCACTGATGATTATAGTAGATTTGGGTATGTTTACCTAATGAAACATAAAAGTGAAGCATTCGAGATATTTAGAATATTTCAAAATGAAGTAGAAAAACAACTTGGCAAAAGTATAAAGGCACTTCGATCAGATCGAGGTGGTGAATACTTAGGTCAAGAATTTGATGATCATCTAAAGAATTGTGGAATAGTTTCACAATTGACTCCGCCCGGAACACCACAATGGAATGGTGTGTCCGAGAGGAGGAATCGGACTTTGTTAGACATGGTTCGATCAATGATGAGTCAAGTTGATCTTCCAATATCCTTTTGGGGTTACGCTCTAGAAACCGCTGCTTTCACACTAAATCGTGTTCCAACTAAATCGGTTCAAAAGACTCCATATGAGATGTGGAGCGGAAAGAAGCCTTGTCTATCTTTCATGAAGATTTGGGGTTGTGAAGTTTTTGTCAAAAGACTTATCTCAGACAAACTTGCACACAAATCTGATAAATGTATTTTCGTGGGATATCCTAAGGAAACTAAAGGATATTACTTTTACAACCGAGAGGACAACAAAGTGTTTGTTGCCCGAACTGGTGTCTTTCTAGAGAAAGAGTTTCTCTCCAAAGAAATCAGTGGGAGTAAAATAAATCTTGAAGAAATTCGAGACCCAGAAAATAACATTGAACCAATAGTGGAACAAGAACAAGAACCACAAGGAGTTGTGGAACCTGTTCAAAATACACAAGCATCTCGCAGATCTAGTAGGTTACGATCCGAGCCCGAGAGATATGGATTTCTCGTAACGGATAGTAATGAGGTAGAAATCATTGAGAATGATGAACCGTCAACCTACCAAGAGGCGATGTTTTCTCCTGATTCGGACAAGTGGCTTGGAGCCATGGAATCCGAATTGCAATCCATGCAAGACAATCAAGTTTGGAATTTGATTGATGCGCCCGAAGGTGTAAAAACCATAGGATGCAAATGGGTCTTCAAGAAGAAGACTGACATGGATGGGAAGGTGCATACTTACAAAGCTAGGCTTGTAGCGAAGGGTTATAGGCAAGTTCATGGTATTGACTATGATGAGACCTTTTCACCCGTAGCAATGATCAAGTCTATAAGAATTTTGCTTGCCATTGCCGCATATCATGACTATGAAATATGGCAGATGGATGTCAAAACCGCTTTCCTGAATGGAAAACTCCAAGAGGATGTGTATATGACACAACCAGAAGGTTTTGAACAAGATTCTAAGGTATGCAAATTGCAAAGATCCATCTATGGATTGAAGCAAGCTTCAAGGAGTTGGAATCTCCGTTTTGATGAATCGGTCAAAGAGTTTGGTTTCATCAAGAACGAAGATGAGCCTTGTGTATACAAGAAGATTAGTGGGAGCATAGTGCTATTCCTTATTTTATACGTGGATGACATATTGCTCATTGGAAACGACATTCCTACACTTCAGTCTGTGAAGACTTGGTTAGGAAAGTGCTTCGCAATGAAAGATATGGGTGAAGCCGCATATATTCTTGGCATTAAGATCTATAGAGATAGATCAAGAAGGCTACTTGGTTTAAGCCAAAGTACATACATTGACAAGGTCATTAGAAGATTCCGTATGGAAAATTCTAAGAGAGGCACCTTGCCCGTGTTACATGGAGTTTCTCTAAGCAAGACTCAATGTCCTAAGACAAAAGATGAGCGTGAGAAAATGAATGATGTTCCATATGCTTCGGCAATTGGATCCATCATGTATGCCATGATTTGTACTAGGCCGGATGTATCTTATGCTTTGAGCATGACAAGTAGATACCAATCCGACCCTGGTGAAAATCACTGCCGTAAAAGCGATTCTTAAGTACTTGAGAAGGACTAAAGACTCGTTTTTGGTCTATGGAGGAATGGAAGATGATCTAGTTGTAAATGCTTACACGGATGCAAGCTTCCAAACCGACAAAGACGATAGCCGATCGCAATCGGGTTTTGTGTTTATGTTAAATGGTGGAGCTGTAAGCTGGAAGAGTTCCAAGCAAAGTACAACCGCTGATTCTACAACAGAAGCTGAGTATATTGCTGCATCGGATGCTGCAAAGGAAGCTGTTTGGATTAAGAAGTTCATAACTGAACTTGAAGTGGTTCCTAGTATTGCTAATCCAATAGACCTTTATTGCGATAATAATGGTGCTATTGCTCAAGCAAAGGAACCAAGAGCACATCAGAAATCCAAACACATACTTAGGCGTTTTCATATCATTCGAGAGATCGTTGATAGGGGAGACGTAAATATATGCAGAGTACCTACTGATGACAATGTTGCGGACCCGCTAACAAAGGGACTTCCACAAGCAAAACATGATGGTCATGTTAGGTCCATGGGTATTAGATACATGGGAGATTGGGCCTAGGGCAAGTGGGAGATTGTTAGTAGTGGTGCCCTAGGCACGTTTAATAAACGTTGTAATTGTTATCATTTATTTCATATCAATAAAGAGATGTTTTGATTATTATTGTTGTTCATGTTTACTTATAATAATCTCCGTCCCTAGTACTTGTTAAGCACTAGTATAAAGGCTAAATGATCATGGGATGATCATGTTAGATTTATGGGTACTTGTTTGGAACAAGGTACTGGACATGACCCGCTGTATGAGATTTATGTCATGGTCCATGTCAAACATATATCTCATATTAGTTATGTCATTTGAATCCTTAGACATGAAGTTATTATAGTCTTCCACTTGATGAACATTATGTCCTTACCGTCATTCAAAGGTCCAACAAAATGAATGGACACGTTGAAATTTATACTATTATTTAATAATTATCAACAGATAAAGATCATTATATGTTATATGTAAGATATTATGGCACGAGCAAACATATACCTTTTTCTTTTTTCTTTTTGTCTTTAACCCCTTTAGACGCACCTCCACATCAAGAAAATATTCATTTGATCTCACGTACCTTTTCAAATTCCACGTGTAACAAAACATCATTGAACTAACCTATTATTTGCATCCCAAACAATTTTTCATTAGCACCATCCAAATTCAAGTTAATAAGCACAGTCTTCGTTACCTTCTACCCAAACTTCAACATGCCTCTCAATGATCCCTCTCTGTTTACAGCCCTCAAGGTCCAGATCCAGATTGGAGGTGCTACCCAAGTAAACACATTACCGAATATCTTAATGGTTAGGAGTAAAACACCAAATCAATGATGAAAGCACAATATAAGTTGGTTTGTAAATTTAATACGTATCTGCTGCTACGTTAAAAGGAAAGGGGGATCGAGTAGCTGATCCAATATTTAAGGGATCCAAAGTAGCTAATGTAAAAAATAAAGGAACATGGGGTAAAAGTGCACGAGGGACTAGGGATGGCTAACGCTGGTTCCGGTTCGCCATTTATGTGAACCTTAACCGGCCCTTGGTTACACCGGTTCCGGTTACCACAATCCGGTTTCGGTACAGTTCCGGTCCTGTTCAACGCCTTTTTTTTTTATCATACAAAATTGAATAAACAGGTTAAAAATTATTGAAAAACAAGAGATTTCCGGTCCGGTTCGACATTTATGTGAACCATAACCGGCCCGAATGAATAGCGGTTCCGGTTTATTCGTCGGGTTGCTCCGGTTCCGTGCTTCTCCGGTTCGGTTTGCCGGTTCCGATCCGGTTTGGCCATCCGTACGAGGGACATGGTAGAGATATAAAACATGCTCCCTCTTCTCGTCCCTAACCAAAGCAAAACCTCTCTCCCCTAACCCACTTCAAAATTAAAATAATCAAATAATACAGTCTCTCTCTCTCACAGAAGAAAGGGGTTAATTTCACTGCCTACCCCTGAGGTTTGGGTAAGTCTCAGTGCCCCCCTTGAGGTTTGAATTCGTCTCACTGACCACCCTTTTGACAATAATTTGATTATTTTACCTCACTTTAATTTAATTAGTGCATTTATCTCTCATTAAATAATTTCATTGAATAAATTAAATTACAACAAAATCTAATATAATGTGAAAAATATTTTTTGTTATGCTCACTTAGCCTCTATATAAGTAAATAAATTAACAAATAAATAACTATCTATCTTTCTCAAATATAAATGTTTTTAAATTGACTCCACAAAATAATTATATTTTTGAAAAAAATTAAATATATAAACAACTTCATAAAATATAAATTCAAATAACAATTTTATGCTTTAAAAAATAAAAATTTGATACTCCCTATGTCAAAAAATAAACATTAATTATTATTTTTAATATCTGATAACCATAAAGCTAACTCAATAAAGAATAAATCCCAATAACCATATAGATTTTAAAGAAAATAAAATTATTGGAATAAAAAATTTAAAAGTAATTGTCATTATTTTATGAAATAGAGACTATAAAATATTAAAATTTAGAGCATAGTATTATTATTATTTCTTCATGATAAATATTAAAATTAATTTTTCTTTAAAATATTTTTTAAATTTCTAAAAAAATGTAATTTGAGTTTATACTTTATTGAGATGGTTATTTGATTAATTATAGAATTATAATAATTCTTTAGGGGTTATTTACAAAAGATAATTGTGAGGAATAGTTGATTGGTAATTATTAATTTATTGATTTATATACGTAATGTACATTGAGCTTAAATATAATATTTATTTTAAAATTTCTCAAAAAATAAAATGTTATTTGAATTTATAATATAATTAGTAATTTGATTTATTTAATGAGAGATAAAGACTATTTTATATGAAAGTGAGGGTAAAATAGTCAATTTATTGCCAAAAGGGTGGTCAGTGAGACGAATTCAAACCTCAAGGGGGGCACTGAGACTTACCCAAACCTCAAGGGTGGGCAATGAAATTAACCCCAGAAGAAAGATACCAAAAGGTACGGCCCCGATCTCACACTCATGACATCCTCTTTCACTTTCAAACACGCACACTGAGCGAGAGGTTCTAAGTTGAAAATGGGTTGATGGTGATTCTGTTTAGAGCTATAAATTGAAAAAACAAAGAGCCAGAAGTAATCACTAAGAAAACTGTTAAACTGGGTATTTCAGGAGACAAGAGAAAGTAATTTATTTGGATTTTTGGTGTTATTTATCTTCTTTTTTTTTGCTGTTCCTGGATCTATCTATATCCTGCATAAACCCTTGTTTTTGACTGGTTTAGATTCGCTCCGGATATTTGATCACATTTTTTGTTGCTGCATGCGAAGTTTTGAAAGAGGATTTTTCATGGTTTTAGGGTTAGGGCAGCGATGCATTGGGTTTGAGAGGATTTTCCTTTTCTTGGCAGTGAACATGGGATTAGGGATGGAGGGTTGAGATTGGGTTTTGGAGATTTTTTCTGGTTTGTCTTGAGATGGGGAGTTTGGATGAAGCAAATATGAAGGCCATTGACCCGGTGGTGGGCGGGTTGGTTTGGGTCCGCCGTCGAAATGGTTCTTGGTGGCCTGGCCGAATATTGGGTGCTGATGAGCTGCCCCATAACTGTCTGGTGTCGCCGAGATCGGGTACTCCTGTCAAGCTGCTAGGGAGAGAAGATGCTAGCATGTAAGTTTCCCCCTATCTTTGTCATTTCTTTTCTTCATTATTTTTTGGGTCGGTTAGATTGCTTATGTATTCTCTCAAGAATTTGGTGTAGTTTGAGTTTTACCTGCTTCTCACTCTGTCGATAGAAATTTGTGTCTTCAATATGACTTCGGTTCACTGTGCAAGGTGGACTGCTTAAAGTTATGTCCTCTAGCTCCCCTCCCCTTGTTTTTCTCGTTGCAGGATTTTATTTATTTATGTTTCTAATAAACTGCAAGCAGATAATATACGATGATATTCCTATTTATGAACTGGGATCCAGGGTTTCATGTAATTTCATGGCCTCATTGGGTCATGTTCAAAAAGTTAGGTTTATCTGATTCCCGACATTTTTTCTTAGGTTTCATGGGCTATGTTGCTACAAATGGCTAATTAGTTAACATGGGACTTCAAAGTGTCTTAACATAGGTTATGGCTTCTATAGGAATTGGTTTGTTTGTATTTATTTGGGGTTGATGAAATGTGTTACTTGCCTTGCCACACATAAGTGACTTATATTCCATAGATGTAGATGGACTGGCCTCTTAAGTATTGCGAAGAAACTTAGCAACACTTCATTACCACTGGGATGGTGTTTCCTAAATTTTACTCCCTCTGTCCTAAAATGATCTTCTCATTTGCCATTTTTTATTGTCCAAAAAGTTCTTCCCAAATTTATAGTTTAGGCTTTAATGTGAATAAACACAACATGACTAGTGCAGCAAGTGTTCATATCCTTAAAAGTTTGAATAGTCAAAAGTGAAATCATTTTGGGACGGAGGGAGTACTTGTTATATGAGGATTGGCAGCTGCGGCCAAAGGGATATGTGATGCATCATGCATGCTTGTTTGTGTGTTTTATTTGATCATATTTCAGTATGGATTGCATACAAAGAGTTTGTAAGATGCGTACTTTGCCTGTAGTAGGGTGGTGGGAGGGATTTACCTCAACGGCATCTAGTTGTTCTTTTTCATGGTTTATCAAATTGGCTTGCATTTCACCAATTGTTTGCTTTCAGAGTCATCATGATTTCTTAGTTCTTGAATGTTGCTGCTTTCCTTTCGGTCATGCTGTTGGGGTAGTTTGAAAAGATGCCGTTCAGTGGCATGGTAGCTCGTAGAGTTGGGATGAATACTGCCTAGATGGCCAGTACCTATCGCTGCCAGAAATCACTTAGTTTTCCAGTCTCCGCTTAACACTTAGGTGGAGACTGGAAAACTAAAGTTTACTTAAGGCATGGTTCATCGCAAAGTCCAAAGTTTAAAGTAACTGGCATGCACCCTTTGTTGCTGCTGCGGCTGCAATTCTTCTTGGTCTAACTAGAGGTCTTCCGTTATGTAGTCCATGACAAATTGACAAGCTGTGAATCTCAGCTTATTGATACACAGACCAGTTTGTTGGATTAGTCTTTGCAGAAAAGTTTGTCAGTGTTGATACTGGCATGGATTGATTGTTAATCTTATTTTTATACATTAATAATTCGTTGAAAGTCGTATCTGGAGTATACATTACATACGTAATGCGAACCTTCTTGTCATCTGGCAATGTTTTTATGTTTACCTGCTGCTAGGCAGGTAAAAAGGCCTGGAGCCATTCATTTGTGGCATTTCTTTGCAGTTATTTGCTTAACTAGAGATATTACTTTTCAACTGAAATCAATGTAGATTGTGAAATCACACAATTGTTTGACTTTGGAAAGGACTGATGGACAAATATATTGTTTTGCAACTTCCTGATTATTGAAGTTATCCGAATATATTCTTACTGTTCCACAATTTAAGGGGAGTTGAATATGTGGTTTTCAATGCTTATCTGAATCATGCTTAATTTATTTGCAATGTAATTGGAAACAACTTTCTGCGAAAAGCATTTCTCGTCACGCTGCAGAGGACCGTATGCTTCTTGTAAAATGTCAATGACTCAATACTACAACAAGTAATATCTATAAATACCCTTAGAAGAGCTCCTTGTTTTTGGTGTTTGAAGGGGTTACACATTGTAATGAAACTGCTCTAATGGTTTGTCCCTCACAGTAAACTGATTATTGGTATCTTATAATTATGAGAAGTTTAGCCCTTAAGTGTTTCTAACTCTTTTTGCTAACTTTCGTTGTTTTTATTTTGCAGAGACTGGTACAATCTTGAAAAATCTAAACGAGTAAAGGCTTTTCGGTGTGGGGAGTATGATGAGTGCATTGAAAAGGCTAAAGCTGCTGCAGCTAATCCTTGTAAGAAACCAGTGAAGTATGCGAGGAGGGAAGATGCAATTATTCAAGCTCTCAAGCTAGAAAGTGCCCGTGAACCCAAAGACAGTCCCGAATTTTGCTCTATAGTGAATAACACAGGCGGTCAACATGATGGTGTTGAGGAGCTGCCTACCACTTTTCAGCCCAAAGAAGAAAGTGAACAGGTGCTTGAGGAATCAAGTAGTTTTGAAGACAATTCAAATTCAGCACAAGAATTATCACAGTCTGGTGTATCTTTTGAGGAGCCAGATCATATCATTGCTTCTAAAGGGCTATCTATTCATGAAAGGAGACGGAGAACCCCAAATGATTCTGAGGATGATGGAACAGAAGGAACTAAGCGTATGAAAGGACTCAATGACTTGGGCATGGTTGGGATATCGTCATCTAAGAGAAAGAGATCTCAAGTGGCTCATGTTCAGGAATTTTTGAAGAAGAAAAATAGGCGCCACCAATTAGCAAAAGTTATTGAAAGTACAGTTATGGTGACTGTTCCTGTTATGTGTGAACCACTTGCCAGTCCAACTGGATCATCTTTTCCAGGAGTATCTGAGAGCAAAGTATCTGGATTTGAATTGAATGAATCAAAGAGAAGCTTTTCGGCAGTCATCAATAATAATTCAGACAGTACCGGGGTGTCATGTGACTATGCAACCTCATTAAATGCTAATGGACATGGCTGTGATGCCTTCTTTAGGACTCACAAACAGAAAGAGAATGAAGGCTCAAGTATGTCAGAGTTGCCCCAGGATGATACTTCGGAAATGCTATTTGATGTACCCTTGGTTGTAGAGGAAAAGCACCCCTCAGGTATTTGCTTATTTCTGTCTTCATTTATATATATACTCCCTCCGTTTCATGTGAATTGAGACCAAAAAATGGGCACAATAATTAAGAGAAAGTAGTGAATGTGTGGTGGAAAATGAAGAGAGAGAATGAGTGGGGTAAATAGTAGTGTTGGTTGGATAAAATGAGTGGTGGAAAATGAAGAGAGAGAATTAGTGGGGTTAAATGGGTGGGGTTGAGTGAATATAAAATATTAAAAAGTTTGCCATTTTGGGCAGTCTCAATTGAGGTGAAACGGACGAAAAGGGAAATAAGTCTCAATTCACATGAAACGGAGGGAGTGTATATATATATATATACACACATATTGTATCTTATGATGATGATCTCCATCCTTATGTGGTATGCATTGAACAAAACTTAGTCCAGTTCATTATATCGAGCTTCTTGATAGTAGTATAAATAAACAGTTCAGTGCTAGGCTACTTGAATAAAAGAAAGAAAGAAAGGGTAAACACTCTCCACAATTATGGAACCCGAGAAAGAAAAAATAATATTAGACAGATTCTTTGTAATGGGGTGGGGGATGTTCCTTCTTTCAGATCGCATCCAACGATCAATTAGTTCTAGGGGTTTTTCAATTTGGATCATGGCAAGAAGGGAGCAGATTGTTCTGGTCAATTGGTTTTACATATTGGTAAGGATGGGCCAGTTAAATCCAACCGCATCATGGGGTCATCCTTATCATTAAAACTGTTCAGATAACGAAAGTTGTTGGATAACTTCATTATATATGTATATTTTTCACGATTTTGTCACGGTTAAACGGGTTGAGGCATATTCTTGCTGGCCATCAGCCATGTACAATGGCGGGGACTGCTGTTAGATTTAGGAGATGTCAGGAGACTTCAGTTGCAATTTTTTCTTCACCAACGTGATCCGACTAGAGGTCTATAGCTGCCATGCACACCGTTTAGGACCATCTTTGATGGTCTTCATGCTGACTAGAGAATCTCTTTCCTCTGAATTCTTTGTATATTTAATGGGAAATTGATGGAACCTAGCTGGTTTCTGATACTCATTTCTTTGTTCATTCATTGTTCAGCCAGACCTCGTTCATTACTTGGCTCTTTGTTCTTCATCCTTTGTTTAGGATAGATAATGTGCTGGCTCCTTGTTCTTGTGCATGGTAGCTTTGTATAGGGCATCAAGCAATAACGCGATTGCTTAACCATCAGACCTAGAAGAGTCATTATGACTACGCTATTCCCTGAGTTCTTACTGTTTTTTTACCACTCTCATACTTGTTGGTGTTACTATGGGCCTTCATTAGTAGAAGTAGTTTTCAGAATTGTAAACCTGTTATGTTCTGCATCACTTTCACCTGCAGATAGTCAAGCACTGTAAATATTTTGTTGCATGCACTTTTATCAAACATAAAATATTAAATCAGATTATGTATAATTGTGTGTCGCATTTTAGCTGTTTTCATTTTATGGATATACTCCCTCTGTCCCGAAATGATGTTCCCTCTTTTTTTGTTGTTACTACGAACCTACTTTGAACAATAATTTTAGGTTAATTGAATCATCCTAATGCAAAATCTAAAACTTGTAATTCATGGTGTTTATGATGATGGGCCAAAATATGTTTACCCCCCTCAAGTATACCAACAATCCCACTTTGCACCCCCGTTTGAAAAGTGGGTGTGTTTGGTACTTTAATTACCAAATCGTCCCACTTTGCACCCTCCGTCAAGTGGCCGTTCAAAAAACTAACGGAATCAGTCACATGCATGTCATGTGACGGGTAATTACGTGTTTTCGGTATACATTCAAAACTACGTGGTTTTGTAGGAAAAAACTTTAAAGAAAAAAAAAAAAAGAAAAAAAGAAAACCCACCCCAAATCCCCTGGTCTAAAGTTCCATTCTCCTCCTCCACTCGTCCTCCTAAACACCGCCACTTCTCCTCCCACTTCCCCATATCTCCTACACTTCCACTTTTCCTCCTCCTCCTCCTTTCTCCGTAACACAGATCCGTCACCTCCATAGGTTGCAAGAACCCGAATCGAAAACCAAAAGATGAAAAGTTTTAACCCGAACTGAGCAAAAGATTGAAGATTTACACGGTTGGAGTTCTTAAACGTCAAACCCAGAAACGAATTCAGATCTGAGCCAATCGATCTCTTTTGTAGTTCTCGCTCAGTCTCAAAATAAAAAACGTGAGCGTAACCCAGATCTGGGTTATCATATATTCTCTTAACTTGATCTTTGATTCAATGTGTTGGTGTGTGCCTTGTAATTTCTGATCTGTAATCTGAATTTCAGATCTGGGGTAATTGTATTAAGACTGAAATGGGCCTTGATTTCGGTTATGGTGGGCGGTAGGTGGTAGGCTTCATAGTGATGTGTTGTTGGTGTGAGAATAATAGGAGTGGTAGGTTGAAAATGGTTTTGATTGTGGTTACGGTGGGTGGTGGTTATGGTGTAGATGGTGGTGGTCTAATTTGAAGAAGACAAAGGTTAAGTTTCATGGCTATATGACATTTAAGCCCTCCTCTTTTTAAGTTAAAAGACAAAAATACCCATCATGTGACCTGTCATGTGCTACTTAACAGAAGATTTTTAACGTCTATTTGACGGAGGGTGCAAAGTGGGACGATTTGAAAATTGAAGTACCAAAGAGACTCACTTTTCAAACGGGGGTGCAAAGTGGGATTGGTGGCATACTTGAGGGAGATAAATGTATTTTGGCCTTATGATGATGCATTAGTAGCAAGTTTTAGATTTTCATTAGGATTATATAATTAACCTAAAATTATTGCTCAGTGTTCATTCGTAGTAACAAAAAAAAAAAAAAGCAAAAGAGGAAACATCATTCCGGGACAGAAGGATTATTAAATTTGTTGCTCCTTGTGTATAAACTTTCTTACAAGCCCCTTGTGTTTAACATGCATTGATTCAATTGGATATTTTTTTTTACTGTATGTTGGTAAAATTTATTTTACTTAATTCAGCTGGCTTTTCTGCAGTATTTGTGTCAACTGCATCTCAGAAGCCTCAGGTCGGTGCTGGAGCACAATCTAGTCAAAGTAGTCAAGTTGAAACCGCATCTTTGGAAGTTGAGGAGCTTAATGAGTCTGGTTCTACCAGTACAGGTGCTGCTGATATCAATATAATCAGCCATAGATTAGACAAAGGTCCTTCAAAATGGCAGCTCAAAGGTAAAAGGAATTCCAGACATAAAAGTAAGAGTAATAAGAAGCAAGAGGCGACAAAGTTAATGCATATGGCCAATGAAACAAATGCATTTGCTATCGATTCTGGTGATAAAATCAATTGCGATCCCAATATAAATGGCTTCTTGTACGACGAATCTCTTATAAGAGGGCCCGCAGCTGAGGTGGCGAGTCCCCATAGGTTGCTGCCACATCGTCAGTCTCGATCTACAATGAACCCCAAGTACGTGATGTATCTTCCTCTTACAAGTTATGATGAGGGTACCCTTTATAATGTTGAGGTGGAGGTAAAAGCCAGCTGTCGCCCTCAACACGTGCCATATATCTCTCTCATGAGCAAAATGAATGGTCGGCCCGTTATCGGTCATCCTCTTGCAGTTGAGGCTTTGGATGAGGGTTTTTCTGACATTTTGTTGGATAATATTGAATACTATAGCACTAACTATGAGTTAGATGGTTTGAGGGATCCAATCAAGCATGTACCTTTGCGAAACGGAGCTTCACCAAGTAAATCTCCCAAGACGAGGAAAAGTGGGCCCTCATCTAATAAGAAGATCAGGAAGTTGTCCTCGTTAACAGGTACTCAGAAAATAAACGAAGAGGTGATGAAACCTGCGGTGGAGAAACTAAAGGGTCCGTCCGTTTCTTGTGTTCCTTTGAAGGTGGTTTTCAGTAGGATAAATGCAGCACTCAGCAGTTCAATGAGACCACCCGTAAACAGAGTTAACTCAGTTCGGACAAACAATGAAGCTTGATATCCAATTAGGCACCTGAGTTTTCAACATTTTTTTCTTTTTCATTTTATAGCATATGCTCAATTATCCAGCTATATGTACTCCCTGCTTTAGAAGGCGGGAATTGCCGTTTGTAAAATAATGTTTGCTCATGAAAGATCGGTCTGGTCTCGGGGCAGAAAGGAGAGAGAGAGAGAGAGAAGGGTGGGGGGAGGGAGAGAGAGAAATTTTAAGTTTGTTGCTGGGCTGCTTTGGGGGGTGTATATAAAGTGTAACAGTAGTTGGTTTGTATGCCATTTCTGATATTTAAGGCAATTCTTGACCTGCCTGATATATTTGAAGGTTTAGCATCTGGTGCAACTGACGGGCCTGATTTTATAATTTTTCTCTTGGTACTATTGTTTTTCTGTTCCATTTATGGACCCGTCTAATAACGAATGCCAATTTTTCATTTAGGAAGGCTCGTGTGTGAGAGGGTGAGACGGATTTTGAGACCGATGGAGTAGTATTTTCAGAACAAAAATAAAAATAAAAAATGTAAATCAATTATGTATTTTTGCCAGTAAACATTTTTTCTTAAACTAAAATTAAATATTTATTTTTGGTACAATACATAAATATAAATCGAAAAATAATGTGAAAATGAGGTACCTTTCACTGATTCCATGTTGAAAGGTTAAATCCAAAACAAAACCCAATTTCATAAACCCTAAAAAATATCCCCCCCCTCATTTCTCCTCATACCCAGCAACATCTTTTCTCCTCCTCCCATCTTCAACCTCCCGCCCCCACCCCTACTTCCGGTTCCCCGCCACCCCTCCCACCGTCCCCTTGCATCTACACGCCACCCTTCCCTTTTCAAGCACTCCTTCCCACTTCTTCTTCGCCGCTCACATAGAAAATGCGACGTCTCCGTCGCCGGCTTCAACTTTCGGTAAGTATCTCTCTCTCGTTCTCTCTCTCTCTCTCTCTCTCTCTCTCTCTCTCTTCTCTCTCTCTCTCTCTCTCTCTCCCTCTCCCTCTCTCTTTCACGTTCGAATTCCTGATTCTTTAAATTTTGATTTTTGATTTCTGGTTTGCTTGTGTGTTGTATTTGTGCGTATAATCCATTCCCAGCAACTCCCTTTTTTGATTTGTGAAGTTTTGATTTTTGATTTTTGAAGTTTTGATTTTTGATTTTTGATTTTTGATTTCTAATTTAATTTTGTTTACTTTTTGTTTATTTTAATTTGTACTGATTTTAGAATTATTGTTGTTGGTAGTGGTAGCAGGGATGATAGTGGTGGGCAGTGGCGGTTTGACTGGTGTTTGGCAGGGCTCTGGGTGGTGGCGGTGCGGTGGTGGCGGTCTGGTGGTGGAGGTGCAGTGGTCCGGTGGTAGTGATGGTGGTGCTGGTGGAGAGAATGGTGTGATAATTTGGTTGAAATGTAAATTTTGAATTTTGAATTTCATTAACAAATTTGACTGTAATAAGATTTTATATTTGGACAATTTTTAGGTAAATGATTAGTGCTTAATCATAAATGTTAAATCTCTTAATTCAATTTCATTATCACTTTTCATACTCAAAACATTTATTTTTTCTTAATCTCCGTGTGAAGTCAAACTAGGAACTTTAAATTGGGACAGAGGGAGTACTTGATTATTTAGAAAAATGATTACCCCCTCCGTCCCAGTTTAATGTTCTTAGTTTGACTATACACGCTTATTAAGAAACTAAGACAAAAACAAAGGAAATGAGTCAACCAAAAGTAGAGAGTGAAGGATATAAATGTCAAAAAACACTATTCATAGAATAAAATTTAAATTTATTTATAATTTTCTTTAATTTAAATTTATTATTTGGAAAATAATCTAAATCATTTTATATTTAACATAGCTATTAGATTAATTTTTTTAATAATTTTGATTTTTTTAATAAATTTATTTTATATATGATAATTATTTATTTTATTATATACTTGATTATTTAGAAAAATATTTATTTCATTTTAAACCTTTTGAGTTTCAAAAATTTCACTAAAACCCTTACTAAATAGTATCATTACAAACCCGTCCATTTTGACGATCACGCGCCTTGCACATGGCACTTAACTGACTTTTCTAACGATTTCCGTCAAAAAGCCCTTAACTGGCGAAAAATTTAGATATTGAGCCCTGATCCAGCGAAAAAAAAAAAACTCAGGCCCCGTTTAGACGCACCCCCCTGGAGTTCAGACCCTAATTTGTCATTAACCCTAAATAAAATCTAGTAAAACAACTCAGTCAAACGGCCAAGAAAGAGTTGATTGAGACGATTCCAATCTTAAGGTGAGAATAACAGACATTTTTCAAACTACAGGGACTGAAAATATAATTAACCTCATTTTCGCGTCATTTGTCCCGCTAGGGTTTTCTTCTGCGAGCACATATAAATTAGGCCCCCTTCCGCCTCTTCCCAAAATCTCCCAGCCGTCGAAGCAAAACCCTACCATCTTGCCGTCAATCGGTAATCTTACATTTCTTTCCTCCGTCGTCATCGCCGCCGTCTGGATTTATTCGATCATCTGTAGCTAACATTAATCAATGTGTTTTCTTTGTTGATGCAGTGAAAAGAGAAAGGTAATTTGGGGAGATGACGACCGTGCCAGGACAGTTGATATGGGAGATCATTAAGAAGAACAACTCCTTCCTCGTTAAGGAGTTCGGCAACGGATCTGCCAGCGTTGTCTTCAGCAAAGAGAGCAACAATCTCTACAACCTCAACTCATACAAGCACTCTGGTATTCTTTCTAATTTGCATTTATCACTTTTTTTCTGTAGATTTTGTCCGATTCCTGAGAGATATAGATCTGTATGTTCCTATTATTCACATACATTGTTCTCTTTGAATATTAATTTTATTGTTGATTGCCAAATTTTGAACTTCCTTTATGGTTAGCTGCTTTTGATTATGCAAATTGAATTTTCAATTGTACTAATCCTTCATTCGATAGTATTTAGTTTTATTATGCCGGTTAATATATGTAGCTCTTTATTCTCAACACAGATTCTATCACTCTTGTGTAAACAGATGTTATGACCTAGCTAGGGAAATGAATGTCGTTGAAAAATTCAAAGTAAACTGATGTTATGTGTTTCGCTGATGCTTGAAGATAACTTATCATTAGGGCAACTCCAACAACGGTATTAGTCTCGTAGGTATAAATCAAAATATGATACCTATTGGCTATTGATAACTATTCACAAGGTATCAAATTTTCATCTCCATCAATAGGCAACAAATTTATGGTATCAATTTTATTTTTTAGTAGTTGGGAAGTTTATCAATGCTTTCAACAGTATCAGTTATTTTAAACTATGACTATTGCTTGGTTAATTATTTTTTATTAAAAGTATAGACATGACTTTCTTATAATATAAAAAGTTAAATATGTAATAAAATAATATTAAGTCAAATTCTCTAACAATTATGTCAAAATTAGGATTTTAAATTTCATGTGTCCTATTCACTGATTGGGTTTTGTAACTATTCACTGATTGGGTTTTGTAAAATTTATCCATGTAGAAGTTATTTGAAAGTAATGGAAAAAAACTAGTCAAGTGAATGGAAAAAAGCATTCACAGGTGGCCAATATTGCTGTTGATACACAAGTCGGCATGTCCCATTCTAGAGAAAGCTAACTTTCTTTGCTTTTGACAAGACCAATCAAGTGGGACAAGCCCACGTGTGATGGCAGTGGCTTTGTCCACAGCCATTTCCTTTCCCAATTGTTTTAGTGCACCAAGTTGATGGTACAAAGCAAGGTAGCAGCTTCGCTACCTGTGCTAATGCCCTATCAAATTTTGATACCATTCACGTTGATTGTTGGAGTTACTTTACCTTTAAATGGGTATCAAAACTTGCATTTGATACCCCATTGTAGGAGTTGCCCATAGAGTGATTTTTATGTGGTCGACTTACCCTTGGTGATTAGACAGTGTTTGTTGCTGCATTTTTGTACTTTCTGATGAATCATCTTTTACATTCATTTGACATTTTTTTAATTGCGATAGCTTTATTACAATAAATTTGCTAATTGACCTTCTATTTCTCTTGATTGACATACAGTTTAGATTTTCGTAGGGTTCTTTGATTCATGTTTATGGTTTTATGTGTGGTTACGAGGTGACCCACTATCTAGTGTTTGTCTTAACTAGTTTTGTTTGTAATGCACTAGTATTGACTCTGTTTTGTTCTTCTTATAAATCAGGGTTGGCCAACAAGAAGACTGTGACCATTCAACCAGCAGGTAAAGATCAGGGTGTGTTGCTTGCAACAACAAAGACCAAGAAACAGAGCAAGCCTGCGACTTTGCTCAACAAGTCTATCATGAAGAAGGAGTTCAACCGCATGGCCAAGGCTGTCACAAACCAGGTATGAATTTGTTAGAACACTTATCAAAGCTGTGAGGAGATAACCCTATAGAATAGTTGTATAATTTATTCCAACTATCTGCCATGTTTAAACTAATGGAAGCTCCCCTTTCATGTTAATGTGTATGCCTTAGACTGTAGTGTATTGTCATTCCCCAAGCATGTTTACTTGATAACGTGTAGTTGATTTTTTTTCCTTTTTGATCTTTCTCATATTCGTAAATGTTTAAAGAGGCTGAAACTCGACCATAACCTGAATCGATTGCTTGCTTAAATCTCTGAATAAGTTGCTGTTGACATGTATGCATGTCAATAGTAAAATGTTAATGCTTTGGTGCATGAGTTATGCTTATAGTAGGACCGCTAGTAGTTATCATAATTGCTGTGTATTAGATGGAGAATCCTCCCCCCCCCCTCCCCTTGTGCTCTTATAGTGGGACTTTATAACATAGATTCCAAATTTCTAGTTAGTAGAAAATTTCCCGTCTTCAAGGATGATCACAGAATGCTGGCTTCTCATAATCGTGCAGGTTGCAAACAACTACTACAGGCCAGATTTGAAGAAGGCTGCTCTTGCAAGGTTGAGTGTTGTGAACAGAAGCTTGAAGGTTGCCAAGTCCGGTGTCAAGAAGAAGAACCGTCAGGCGACCAGGATCTTCACCAGGAACTGAATAGTGGTTGAGCGCATCCTTTTACTAGTATCCTATTGCCGTCCTTCGTTGCAAGAGTAGTGAACTTTTTTTTTCTTCAGTTTCTTGTTCAACTCTGTTTGGAATCCGAATGGTTCAAGGTTTTGATCGAATATGTTTAATTTTATACCCCGTATCGTGTGTTTGCCCATCAAGACTAGTACAATTATTCAGTACTTCAGTTTAGATCTTATGGTTTTGGAACTTTCTCTAGCCATTTCTTTTTGTGTGTGTGTGGGTATGTGTGATTGTAGCTTAGCCACTGATAAATTGTTCTATTCATATAACTAGTGTTACACCGTGCGATGCACGGGATGTTACTAAATCCCAAAATGAAATAAAAACAAATACTCCTTCCGTCCCATTTGAACCTTCACCATATTGGTGATGGCACAAAAATTAAGAAAGGTGATGAGTGTAAGAAGGGTTGTGAGAGAGAAAAAGTTAGTGGGTATGACAAGTGGCCCCTATAATTTAAGTATGTGAGAGGAAGAAGTGAGTGTGCATGACAAGTGGGGCATATATTTGTTACCATTTTAGAAAGGATGAAGCTTTCAACGGGACACTCATTTGGTAAAAGGTGAAGCTTCAAATGGGACGGAGGGAGTATACTAAACAATACTCCCTCAATCCCAACACGAGTAGGAGTTCTTTCCCTTTTACTTTGTCCCAAAACAAATGAGACTGTCCAAAATGGAAATATTTTAATATATTTATATTCAACCAACCCACCATTTAATCCCACCCATTCTCTCTCTTCATTTTTCACCACAACCAACACTACTATTTACCCCACTCATTCTCTTTTCATTTTCTACCACACATACACTACTTTTCTCTTAATTATTGTGCCCACTCCTCTAGTCCTACTTGTGCTGGGAAGGGAGAACTATATATTGAACTGGAAGCATGTTTGTATTACAAATTGTGGATTACTTTCTTAAAAAGTACATGGAATACTTCCTTAAAAACTACATTGTCAGTAGAAATATCAGAGTAACTTGGGATATCATCATTACATATCAATATTTACAGACCGTCGGGACTATTTCACTCTTGATAAAGCGACATACAGTTATCCATGGTAGAATACATGTTTCCTTAACAGAAGATCAACGAACAATAACGATTGACCTTGGATTTTATTAATTGTTATTGCATACTACCTCCGTCCCTGCTCAATGTGCACTGTTTGACTTTTGTGGTCAACTTGACTGAACTTTGACCTTAATTTTATGAAAATCTAGACATCTCTATGCAATTTTGAAAGATATTATTGATACAATTCCTAACAATAAAACAATAACAATTTTTAAAATTATATAATAATAGTTAGATTTTCACAAAATGATGGTCAAAGTTCGAATGAATTGACCACATGAACAGTAAAAGTGCACATTGAACTGAGACAGAGGTAGTATGAGATAATGAGTGCGAATCGTGGCCTTTCAAATCAAATGGAATCATTGTGTCAGATGGTGTTAGTGACATCCTCAAAATTAATATTTTTTCAGAAGAAAAGACTTCACCTCCTAAAACATGATCCGTAAGCCTAATTATAATCAAACATGTACTGTTTTAAAGACCAACCGATGAGTCAATATTTCTGAGTAACATGACAGGAGTTCCAACTTTCATGATCAATGTGTGATTAGGAAGTCTTGATATACAAATACTGTTTATGAATTCTGGTGTATGAAGATTGCTCAAAGATTCAAAATGATCATCAGTATGGCAAGGTATGACAGAACTCAAATAAGTCTTCGACACCAAATCGTTCAATGAAACCATATAGTCATTGACAGCATTAATAACATTTAACGTTGGAGCCAAAATTGGACACTCTTGAAAATAAATCGTATCATGACGGTCATTTAAAATCCGGCTATAAAATTTATGAACATGCACTAAGATTGGGATAAATGATTAATATATTAAACGGAAAAAATTGACTTCAAACATCCTAGAAAAATGTATTTATACGTTCTCCAACCCTAAAACGAAATAAACACTAATTAAGCAAAAAAGAAAAATACGAAAAAAAAACTAATACAAAATAAAGGACCCGTTTGAGGCCTTAAATAATGTTTTTTTGGTGTTTTAGACCCTGCCTCAAAGGGATTTGCCCTATGACTATTGTTCGACTCGCTCCGACGCTCGATTTGATAAGCGGTTCGTTCCGCGGTTCATCCGGAGTCAAAAGTTACAATGGTTTCCGCGCACGCGCTCAAATGACTCCAAAAAATTCACCTTAGTGTCCGCATAAATTAGTAATTTTTCACTATATATTGCTCAAAATAAAATATTTTCAATAAATAAAATAATTAAAAAGTATCATATAAAAATTAATTGACATGCAAAGTTGACTACTTGTACCAAATTAAAGATAATGACATATTTGTCCTTATTTGGTAGAGATTACATTTTTACCCTTGATAATTACATTTTTGGGAGGGAAAGAACTTTCTTGCTTTTATATATAGATAGAATAGATAGATTTTCTTCTCCCTGGTTGCTAAAATATCTTCTGTAGCCCAACTCTCCACAAGCAATAGGAACCTAACAAGTAACAACTTAACTATTCCAAATTAGCAACCACCAAGCCAGTTCATTGACAAAAGTCAAACGCTGAAAAGTCTCATAGTCAATGAACTTGTTCTTGCCAGCACTACACGCAATTTGTTTAGCCTCTATATAAACTTCTAAACTGCTCCATATGAAGCAATTTAAAAAAAAAAAAGAAAAGAAAAAAAAGAGCATCTTCTTTGCTTTTCTAGAGATGGCAGTCAAAACGGCTGCGAATGATTCAATTTCTCCAAGCAACGCGATTGTGAAAGACGAGTATTCTGCAAAGAGTCAGAGATTTGATGGGTGTTATTCTTTCATGGAGGTTAAGATAGAACCAGGGGTTAAATCGTTGAAGCACCTTGATTCAAACAAGTTCAAGCTGGAGATCAAGAGATGGGCTAAAGCAGTTGTCAAGTATGCTCGACAAGTCAGCGATCATTTTGGAAGCTCTCGTCGCAACTGACAAGTCAGCGATCATTTTGGAGATCAAGAGATGGGCTAAAGCAGTTGTCCAGCCTCCACCGTTGCTGTCAATCTGTCATCACTACCTGGTGATTAGGGCTCGGTTCGGGGTTGCAAGTCACGGCATCTGCCAGAACTATGTGTGAATGCTGATGAAGATATGAGCTTCTTACATTTCATGATAAAGTCTAAAGTTTCATCTCAAAACCTATTGATGATGAGAGAATGGTTTGTTAATTTTCGATGTGAGATGATTGTTCTAATACTCCCTCCCACGGGTCACCGAACTTTGGGCTTACGCCTCAACATAAATTTGGATGTGGCGGGCTTCGTGGGCCTCTTTTTGGGCTCGCACGCATAATGTGTTAGCTGTTATACCATAATAAAGTTTAGTTTCAAAATCAATTGACAGTGTGAAGAGTAGTACACGATCTTTATATAGTCAAGACATAGCTTATTAATTTCCGATATGAGATAATTGTTTTAACATTTTGTTAATTATGTATTGTTTTGCTTTCAAGAAAATTGTGTAAAAGCGAGAAGTTTTCAATACTCTAAAACTATCAAGTTTACTATTAAAACCAAACCACCTATAAATTAAAGATGTTAAATTTAAGATGGGTGCTCTCAAATTTGATACCCTCTCCGTCCTATATTAATGGTTACTAAATTTGAATGCGCTGAGATAAAAATATATATTAGAAAGTATTAAGGAATATTATATATTCCTAGCATATATTGTAAATATCAAGTTACCAAACATAGAAATTGTATCTTGTAAACCAAGCTAAAATCTAGCTTGGATTACAAGATACAATCTCTATGTTTGGTAACTTGATATTTACAATATATGCTCGGAATATATAATATTCATTAATAGAAAGTAAGTGCTGTGTGTGGGGATAAGAGAGAAAATGAGGTAAGAAATAATAAGTTGATAGTTGTTGTTAAGAGAAAAAATTGATTTTGGGTAAGTGACCATTAGTATGTGACGCCTAAAACGGAAATAAATAACGTTAATTTGAGTCAGAGGGAGTAATTTATGGGAAATAATAAAGTTACAAAAGATGGCTACAAAATGTGGCTTACAAAATGAGGTGTCATAATTGTATTGGTGTTTTTAATTAGAGTGTGTCGGGTCCACTATCGGTGTAGCCAATGAAATATCGCCACCACATCTTGTACTTCATTTTGTAACCATCTTTTGTAAGCCTAGCATTGCCCGTAATTTATTGACGAATTGACATACTCATCCGTCTCATAACAACGTGCACGAGAATAAGTAAGGAATAGTTGTTGTGAGTATAAAAAATGAGGTAAAAGAGAAAATGGGGTAGAAAATAAATGTGGATGGTTTTTATGAGTATGTTAAGTGGATGGCGTTACACAAGCGGCCTTGGCCAAGCGGTGTACCACTTGGGATCTCCTTCGGGAGGTCTCAAGTTCAATCCCCCTCCCCCACATTCCCCAATAATTAAGTGGCCTCCATTCATTGGAGGTCTCAGGTTCGCCTCTCTTCGGGGATTTTGTGGAGAATCACTGTAATAGATTCCAATATAGGAATTTGTAATAGGTAGGGCAATAGATTAGGAGCTTGTAACACGATGGCAATTGCCTTAAATGATATGATACAAACTTTCAAAAAAAAGTGGATGGCGTTGAAAAAAAATATATAAAATTTTCATTTAGGGAAAAGGTAACTTATCAATGAATGATCCTAAGAAAAAATCATGTACATTGCAATTGCTATGGGACGTAGGAATTATTAAACTGACAATAATATCAACTCCTTTACACATGAGTCAGTCTAATGAAAAACCTGTTTTATATTAAGAGATGTGTAAAACTTGTTTATATTAAGAGATTTTGTTTTACATTAAGGAATAAAAGCATATTTTACACTGAAACGAGTGTAAAACAAAAATTCTCAACCTTTACATTGTTTTTGAACGATTTTTTTTTTAAATAATATTCTCAATATCAATTTTTAATTTTATATTAGGATAATTATTTCTTATTTAAATTATATGATCAAAGTACATAAAAAAAAAAAAAAACTACCAAAATCCTATTTCGAGCTGGAAAGCGGGAGTATTTTACATTGAAACCTTGGATTCATGAACAGATTTTTACGAACCACACGCGTAACGGTCACTAATAAAAGCCCTAACGCGTTCTCTACCCGGTTTCAGGCGTACATTATTTCTACCCCTAAATTGCCAACGATACCAAAATTTATTCGCTACAAAGTATCGCCCTCAAACCCTAGTTCATAAGAAACCCGATTGAACCTCCATTCGATCAATCTTTCTCTCCCTTAAAAATCCTCAGATCTTGATTCCGTATCCCCCAATTTGTTGAAAACCCTAAAAGAATCAAAATGGGAAACGCCGAGAAAATGATGAATCAGATCATGGAGCTCAAATTCACCGCCAAGAGCCTCCAGCGCCAGGCTAGAAAGTGCGAGAAAGACGAGAAATCCGAGAAACTCAAAGTGAAAAAGGCAATCGAGAAAGGCAACATGGACGGCGCCCGTATCTACGCCGAGAACGCCATCCGTAAGCGCAGCGAACAGATGAATTACCTCCGATTGTCCTCTCGCCTCGACGCCGTCGTCGCCAGGCTCGATACTCAGGCCAAGATGACCAATATCAGCAAGTCGATGTCCTCGATCGTCAAGTCGTTGGAGTCAACGCTTGCTACCGGTAATTTGCAGAAGATGTCGGAGACGATGGACTCGTTCGAGCGCCAGTTCGTTAATATGGAGGTCCAGGCTGAGTTTATGGAGAGCTCCATGGCTGGAAGCACTTCTCTCTCGACTCCGGAGGGTGATGTCAACAGCTTGATGCAGCAAGTGGCCGATGATTACGGTCTTGAGGTGTCTGTTGGGCTCCCGCAGCCGGCTGCACATGCTGTGCCTGTCAGGCAGACGGAGAAGGTTGATGAAGATGACCTGTCCCGGCGCCTTGCTGAGCTCAAATCCCGCGGCTAATCTGAAAAATCATCAGATTCATAATATGTGGTATATGATCTTTAAGATTACTATTTGAAATTTGAACTTTTTTGTAAATTGATGAATTTCTTATCTGGATTTATGCTTAAACTCTATGCTGGTAAAAACTTGGTCTTTGATGTGCTTACATCCATGGCTTTTAGTCGCTGGAGTTAAATTCTTCTGTTCCATATACTCTCTCCGTTTCATGTGAATTGAGACTTATTTCCTTTTTCGTCCGTTTCACCTCAATTGAGACTGCCCAAAATGACAAACTTTTTAATCTTTTATCTTCACCCAACCCCCCCCACTCATTCTCTCTTCATTTTCCACCACTCATTTTATTCAACCAACACTACTATTTACCCCACTAATTCTCTCTCTTCATTTTCTACCACACATTTTCCTTATTTTATTAGTATTCCTTAGTTCTTGTGCCATTTACTTTAGTCTCAGTTCTCATGAAACGGAGGGAGTATAATGATATTGTTGTGCATGTATTTAGTGATGTCTTAAGATTGGTGGTTCATATTTTGGGAATGTCTCAAATTTGACTAGTTTCTCTATTTATGTTGCCTGATGCAAGCGTGTGCCACCATGGTAATGCATGTTTACATTTTGTGTTTTAATGTCTTCAAGTGACTTTCTAACTGATATGAATGTAGATATTACAATTGCTTTGAGTTGTAGGTGATGCTGATAGTTGCACCATATATATGAAAATATACGGTTTATTTTGAGCTCGATTATCTGGTGTATTTGTTTCATAGCTTGTGCATGCAGTGACATAACTATATGTGTGTTGTGTGGTGAGGAATGTGTATCATTTTGATTACAACTATGAGGATTTCATTACCTTTACACAAGATGAAACTTCTTCTACGATTTTGCCATGCACCATTTAGTTTTGGCTTGTTTAAAGTTACGGTTTCAACTAGACTGTGAACTCCCGAAAGCAGTTTTTTTTTTTTTTTTTTGAAAATAAATGCTTGTTGCAAGTGTTAATTAATTCCGGGTGAAGTTTTGGGGTGTCCCATTTCATGGGATTGGCACCAAGATGTGAATTTTGGGCTCTAATGGTCAAACCTTTGCGTATACTGATGTCCCTTTTTTCTTGCATGATAAACTGAAGGATTCTTTGTGATACAAACTCATTTCTGCATAAAACTTTCTGTTCTGTTAATGTTAACCCTGTTTCAGTTTGTTATCCATTTCCTTCTACAATCATGTATAACCACAACAGTATTTGATTTCAAGCCAAAGCAATTGAATGAACATTATCTCTGGTAATTTATGAATTGTTGGACCAAATTTATTATACATTTACATATAAATTAGATTTGGATAATTGATTTATGGGCAGCTTCTTGGTACTGCAGGTGTTCTCGTCACAATTTTTCACACAACCTTTCACTTTGCCAACATCTGCACATTCAAAAATCATCACTTGTTAGCATAATACTCCTCCATCCCCCCTCACTTGAGACCTAAGTGGTGGGCATGAAAACTAAGAAAAAGTATGTGAGAGAATTAGTGGAAGTAGATGTTGCGAGTATAAAAGGTAAAGTAGGAGAGAGAATGAGTGTGAGGAATAGTGATTTGATTAGTGTTGTGAGTGTAAAAGCATTCCATTTTGGGAATCACTAGTGAAGTGGGGACGGACCAAAATGGAAATAAGTCTCAAGTGAGGTGGGATGGAGGGAGTATACAACAACAAAACATGACACCTATTTAACAGCTTAAACTCTTAGATGAAAATACGTGTATTTATGTTGAGAGAGAGAGAGAGAAACGCACCACGGTCATATTTGGCACATTATTCAATATAACAACCGATACTACAGTAGTCCTCAGTCCTGGAGACGATCTGATGGCCCTTATCCTTGGCACAATTTTTGGTGCATTGTCCCATGCATACAATAAAATCCTCGGTGACCACACAAGGGAGAAAGCAAGTTAAGAAGCAAACTTTAAAGCTTACATCAGCAGAGATTTGTTGAAAATGCAAGCTTAAAATCAATCCAATAACTAGCATCTGCATTATCGGGGTTCTTCGTCCTCCACATTTTCTATCCATTTCTTGTTAATTTTCTCTCCCGTTGTATCTTTTTTATATACAATGGTGGTTACAAAATTCACTTCTAGGAGTTTATATAAATTTTGTTATTGGATGATGATCATGAGGAACATCTTTTTTGCTATTTTGGTGAATTGTCGTATTAAGGAAATCTAACCTTTATTTGGCAGATTTCACAAATCCATAATCAAATTTCCATGGTGAGAGAAAAAGAGGATTGCGTTAACTAAATGAAACATCAGATTATGTGAATACCCGTCCCAGACAAAGTGAGACTTTTTTTCAACTTAATTGCTCTTTGACGAATAATTTGGAGAAAAAAATAATGATCATAATGAAAATTAAAAAAATTGTTATTGCATCACGATTGATAATATTTTCAATAATAATTTTTAGATTTTAATTAAGATAATTATTTTTTATTTAAATTGTTGGTCAAAGTGTAATGAAGTTGACTAAAAATCTCACTTTGTCTGGGACGGAGGGAGTATATAACAAGAATATGGTGCATCAAAGCAAAATTTTAACTTCATTTGGGGACGGAGAGGGTATTAAGTTATTGTTTCTCATTTGACTAACGTATACACAAAGATGAAATGAAGATTTTAACTTTACGAAACTTGCCTAAAAAAAAACTTAACGGAAGTTAGGTTGTGTTGATGCTTTATTGAGGTTCCTTTCTCCCTTGACCTGGTTGAAATTTTTGGCCTTGGTAGTCTTCTTGTTTGATGTCCCCCGCTTTCTTGTTTGTTCTGTTTCATGGTAAAATGATAACCGAATTTAAGATCTCAACTTTATCAAAGTTAGGTTGTGTTGATGCTTTATTAAGGCTCCCTTTCCTCTTTCCCTTGAGCTGTTGTGAAAAATTTGCCTTGGTAGTCTTCTTATGTTTTCTCTCGCTTAAATTGATGTGGCACTCATGGTAAATGATACTCGAGTGAGATATAACTGTTTACTGTCAATGATGCAACTTCTTCTACGTTTTTGTCATGCATTATTTAGTTTTGTAAAGGTTTGTTATGTAATTGTATTGGGCACTGCCAAATAATGTGTTGAAAATAAATGCTTGTTGCAAGTGTTAATTGATTCTGGGTGAAGTTTTGGGGTGTCCCATTTCATGTTATTGGCACCAAGATGTAAATTTTGGGCTCTAATGGTCAAACCACTGTGTATATTGATGTCCCTTTTCAGAAAATTTTGGGGGAATTTAGTTCCTCCATAAGTTATAAAAAGTCATGTTTTTATAGGGTTTAAGGTTTAGTGTTTAAGGGTAGTACTAATACTCCCTCCGTCCCAAAATGATCTTTGCTTTGACTATTCAAATTTTTAAGGACATGAACACTTGCTTCATTAGACATGTTTTGTTTATGCACTTTTAAGCCTAAATTTTAGAAATGGGAAGAACTTTTGGGGACAGTGTGAAATGGCAAATGAGAAGATCATTTTGGGACGGAGGGAGTATTAAAAAGTGGACTTTTTATAACTTATGGAGATACTAGTTTCCCCAAAAACCTACTCGTCACTTTTTCTTGCTTGTTAAACTGAAGGAATTTTTTGCTTTTTGTTCTGTTAGTGTTGATAACAGTTTGTTATCCATTTCCTTCTACAATCATGTATGACCACAACATTATTTGATTTCAAGCCAAAGCAATTGAATGAACAATATCTTTGGTAATTTATGAGTTGTAGGACCAAATTTATTTTACATTTACATATAAATTAGCTTTCGATAATTAATTTACGGGCAGCTTCTTGGTACTGCAGGTGTTCTCATCACAGTTTTTCATACATTCTTTCACTTTGCCCACATCTGCACATTCAAAAAGCATCACTTGTAAGCATAATATACAACAAAACACGACACCTATTTCTAACAGTTTAAACTCTTAGATGAAAATATATGTGTGGAGAGAGAAACGCACCACGGCCATATTACCAGAGATGAAACTCAAAACACAGTGAACAATTCACTAGTGGCAGATTCAGCTTCTATTTGTTTAAATACTACCTCCCCAAAATGATTTTCTTATTTGCTATTTTTCACTGTCCCAAAAAGTTTTACATTTATACATAAAAGTGTATAAACAAACATGGCTACTGAAGCGAGTGTTCATATCTTTAAAAAGTTTGAACTGGCAAATAGGAAGATCATTTTGGGTCAGATGGAGTATTTGTTATTGTAATTGTACAGGGCACTTCCAGATAATGTTTTGATTGAAAAGAAATCCTTGTTGCAAGTTTTGATTAATTCTGGGTCAACTTTTTGGGGTGTCCCATTTCCATGGAATTGGCATCAAGATATAAATCTTGGGCTCTAATTTTAATGCTGTTTATATTGATGTCCCATCACATAACAGTACTCACTCTATCCCGTAAAGATATTCTTATCTGATTTTTATGGTCAACTCAATTAAACTTAATACTCCCTCTGTTTCGCTTTAAGGTTCTTACTTTCCTTTTTAGTCTGTCCCAATTTAAGGTTCTTACTTTGCTTTATTACCTAAAATGGAAAGTGAGACCCACTTGTCATTCTCACAACAAAAACTCTCTACTCACTTTCTCTCTCCCACTTTACTTTTCATACTCACAACATTTTTTTTTTTAATCTCCGTGCAAAGTCAAACTAGGAACTTTAAATTGGGGCGGAGGGAGTAATAATTTTATGAAAATACAGCTATACCTTTGCATTTTGTATTGTGATTATTGATTCACCATTACACTATTAATAACAATTTTTATAATTGTATAGATGTGATTAGGTTTTCATAAAATTATGGCAAAATTTGATTGAGTCGATCATAAAAGAAAGTCAAGGAGCATTTAGTTTCAAGTTGAAGCAATTGAAAGACCTAACAGTGAGATAATCTGGTCAATATATTACAAAACCAAATTTATTTTATACATAAATTAGATTTGGATAATTAATTTATGAGTAGCTTCTTGGCACTGCAGCTCTTGTCACATTTCTTCACACAGTCTTTCACTTTGTCAACATCTGCACATTCAGAAACCATCACTCGTAAACATACTAAATATACAACAATTCACGACCCTTTTTTCTAACAGCTTAAACTTTTAGATGCATATATATATATATATATATATAGAGAGAGAGAGAGAGAGATACCACGTCCATATTTGACACATTGTTCAATGTAGCAACCAACATTACAGTAGTCATCCTCCGTACTAGAGTCGATCTGATTGCCACGATCCTTGGCACAATCACGTGTGCATTCTCCCATGCATACAATTATATCGCTAGCAAGGACACAAGGGAGAAAGCAAACTAAGAAGCAAGTTTTAAAGCTTACATCTGCAGAGATTTGTTGCAAATGCAAACTTAAAATCAACCCAATAACTAGCATCTCCATTATCGGTATTCTTCCTCGTCCGCCTCCATATTTTCTATCCATTTCTTATTAATTTTCCTCTTCTTTTATCTTCTGTATATACTGTGGTGGTTACAAACAGGAATTTATATAGATTTTGTTGTTGGATGATGATCATGAGGAACATCTTTTCGATTTTTTTTTTGGTGAATTTAGGAGTTATGGAAATCCAACCTTTATTTGGTAGATTTCACAAATCCATAGTCAAATTTCCATGGTGAGAGAAAAGGAGGATTGAGTTAACTAAATGTAACATCTTTTTGACTCTTATGTTTTTGTTATGCATTTTTAGTTTGGGATTGTTTCAACTTTGTTGATCTGATAGTTAAATTTTAAGTATATTGTTTTAAGGTTTGTTATTGAAATTGTATAGGACACTTTCTGATTATGTTTTGATTGAAAAGAAATGCTTGTTGCAAGTGTTGATTAATTGTGGGTGAATTTTTGAGATGTCCCTTTTTCTTGCATGAAGGGTTTTCTACTTATATCTGTGTGACTTCAATTTTAACCGTAACTTTATGAAAAGAGTATAGCAATACCCGAGGTTCTAAAAATCACTAGGCGCTGGAGCCGGGCCTAATTCCTAGAGATCGGGGCCTAGAGTTTAGGTATGAATTATAACATCCTGGTGAAATAGAGTTGAAAATGTCACAAGAACATGCATATCATAGGTTGGAAAAATATTACTACCTCCTTCCCAGAGTAAGAGTCCTATTTTTATGCTGTTAGCACGAAGGTATTTTGAGCAATAATTTTAGGTTATTTCAATTATGTTAATGACATCTAGATATTGATATTGGTAGTACATATAATGGAGTATCAATAACAAGTTTAAAATCTCCATTAGGATAATTAGATCAACATAAAATTATTGCTCAAAATACCTTCGTGCTAACAGCGGAAAAAATAGGACTCTTACTCTGGGACGTTGTGAGTATTTAGCAAGAGGATATATAACTTCAAGAACCTAAGAGCATCCACAATGGGAGCTTTTTAAGAGGTTTTTATTTTCATGAAAAAACTCTTTACTATTGTGGAGTTTTTGAAAAAGCTCCTTACTAAGGAGTAGCTCTTTCCATGAGCTATTTCATTAACTTTTCACTAATTATCCATACTAGTCATTAAATTTTAAAGGCTCTACCATTGTGGATGCTCTAATAAATAACTGATCTTTGTTTTACTAAGCTTCCAGACTTCCTGTTCCAAGTTCAAACACTTCACAGCAAGGCGGCATATAAAATATTTAATGAGAAATTGAGATTTTTTTTTTTTTGAAATTATACTAATAAGAAATGACGGAGTAAGGCGGATCTCGCGGTTGGTGGCTCCCAGCCCGACTAGTCGGCTATAAGGGCGCCTAGGCGGCAATTTTTTGTCTGCACAAAATTTTAGGCGGATTTGAAGTTAAGCACGACATTTTATGGCCGCCTAGCGCTTAGGCGGACGACTTTTAGAACTGAGACTATACCTAGCATTTCTAAAAGTTATTATTGATTCACCACTATGAATACTATCAATAACAATTTTTAGAATTGTATAGAGATAATTAGGTTCCATTAAATTATGTTAAAATTTTTATTGAGTTGACCATGAAGTCAAAGTGACACTGACGGAGAAGAGAGTATTCTGCAGTTCTTGTCACATTTCTTCACACAGTTTTTCACTTTGTCAACATCTACACATTCAAAACATCACTTGCCAAATAGAGGTTAGATTTATATTTTCTAATGGTATGTTATTGTAATTGTCTAGGCCACTGCCAGATGATATTTTTATTGAAATGAAATGCTTGTTGCAAGTGTTGATTAATTCTGGGTGAATGTTTGGATATAGTAAATTTTAAGCTCTAATTTTAAAGTTGCTTATATTGATGTCCCTTTCTCTTGCATGTTAAACTGAAGGATTTTACTACTTGAATTCTGTTATTTCAAACTCATTTCTGCATACTTATGCCACAATTAATTTCAAGCCAAAGAGATGATATATTGAAATGAAATATATTAATAATATATAGTAAATTTTAAGCTCTAATTTTATTGCTTATATTGATGATGTTAAACTGAAGGATTTTACTATCTGTTATTTCAAACTTATACTTATGCCACAATTAATTTCAAGGGCCAAAAGAGTTATGGTATTGACATGTGGACAAACAATGGAGAAATCTTGGATTTTGAGAAGCCAAATCAACAATATATTAATAAATAAATGACTTTTCATTTTCTTTTCATTAGCTAATACTATTAGCTAATAATAATAGTTACTATAAATGGTAACTATAATAGTTAACTATTATAGTAACTATTACTATTATTAGTAATAGTTAACTATAATAGTTAACCATTATAGTTAACTATTACTCTTATTAGTAATAGTTACTATTATAGTTAACTATATTAGTTAACTATTACTATTATTAGTAATAGCTATTATAATAGTTACCTTATGTAGTAACTAATAGTATTAGCTAATGGTATTAAGCAAATAACAGTTAACTATTAATATTTACTCTCCCCGTCCCACTATAAGGTTCCTATTTTGACTTTACACGGAGATTAAAAAAAATGTTGTGAGTATGAAAAGTAAAGTAAGAGAAAGAAAGTATGTAGTGAGTTTTTGTTGTGAGAATAACAAATGGGTCTCAGTTTCCATTTTAGGTATAAAGTAAAGTAAAAACTTTAAATTGGGACAAACTAAAAAGGAAAGTAAGAACCTTAAATCGGACAAAGGGAGTATTTGTTATTGTAGTCAATATTTATAATTAACTATTATAATTAATTATTAAATAAATTAAAAATTACTATTAATAGTTTTAGTTAAGCATTACTATACAATATGTGTTAAAAAGTACTCACTTATTCCGAGAGTAAGAGTCTTACTTTCTATTTTGGTATGTCTCGGAGTGTCTCTTTCCTAAAATGACAAATGATCGAAAAGAATGAATAGTAATTTGGAAAATTTTATCTTTCTAATGCTTCTATAATTACAAAAAGACCAAACTTACTTACTTTTTGTTCACTTACACTATGAGTAGTTTTTGGATAACTATACACTCAACCCACTTGCAATGTTTACCAATTTTCTATTGTTTCTTTAATAAGTGTCCACAAACAAGGTAAGACTCTTATTCTAGAACAGAGGGAGTATTAATTAATCATAATAGTTACTATATATGTTAATTTTTACTTTTAATATTAATAATTAATCATAATAGATATTATATATGTTAATAATTATAATTAATAGTATTAATTAATTATAAAAGTATATAGTTATTATATAAATTAATTATAAATATTAATAGTATAATTTTGTTTTTGAGACGTTTTTTTTTAAAGATATAGTAAAATTATTATTTTACTAACACATTAGATGTACATTATAAACTTTTATATTTACTAATTATAATGTGTATATATTATGAAATTATTTATTAGATAATAGCTAATATTATTCAATCAAACGTCTGTAAACTTAAAGTTACTTCATAACAATAATAGCTCATCTTTATATTCAAATTTTAATTATCATAATAAATAAAAATTATTTACAACAAAATAAAAATTAAAACAATTCTCCTAATTTTTAAGCAAATATTTTAATTCATATACTATATATTTATATTACAAAAATTATTATATAAATTTATTAAATAAAATCAAAAAAATCACAAACAAAATAATAAATAAGTTCCCCGTGCAAAGCACGGGTTACCTACTAGTTGAAAGAACAAAAAGTGACATATCTCTGGTAATTTATTGGTTGTAGGACCAAATTTATTATACATTTACATAGTGTGTGTGTATATATATATATATATATATATATATATATTCAGTGGCGAATGTAGGATTCTAAGTCAGCGCCCCCGAAAAAAAATTTGGGGTCCGTACCGGTTCAAAACTTAATGCAAAAACTATAAAAAAAATCCAAGACAAAATAATATGCATCATTTTTATAAAATAAAATAAAGATTACAACGATATACGACGCACTGAAATGCAAAAAATACCTTTTTGAGACATTGCCGAAGAAGCCTAGGCTGAATCGACCATTCAATGTCCAATTGACAATTATCCTCTGCAATGAAATCCAACAGATTTATCAATTTTAAAAATTAAGCTACAAAAAGTTATAAAGACACAATACATATAAAATCATAAATCAATCTCGAAAATGCGCGATAGAATCTCAGTATTTGAAGAGGAAGCCATGATTTCCAAATAATCATCAACCAAAAGCAAAATATAGCAATAAAATCAAATGTAATCGAGTAAAGGTAATGTAGAAATCAGATCTTGTGAAACGAATGAAATAATGCAGATTACCTGTGGAGGGGAAACCCTAATTGAGGGGAGAAATGGTCCTCGGCCGGAATTGGGAGCGAGAACAGACAGCGGCGGATCCAGAAGAGGAAGAGGAAGGAGAAATCAATTTCTCAAATCAAAATACCTTTTTGAAACTAAACAATCAAAACCGATACAAATCAGATTATATAACCCAATTTCTCAAATCAAAATTCAAAAATGAAAAAGAGGGGATTGAGATCGAACCACTAACCAGAGACGTTGAATTTCTTGGCGAAAGCGGTAGAATCGGCAGCGGCGCGGGCGTCGGCGGATCCAGATGAAGGAGAAGCCGCAATCTCGCCGTCGCTCTTTGAACTCTCAGATCTCGTCGTCGCAGTCGCTCTCTCCTCTCTCTCCCAAAATCACAAACGATGAATGAATGAATCGACCGAATAGAAATAACCCTCCAACGGCAAACTTATCATAAAACGGAAGGGTTGTTTTGAAAAGTTAAATTTACAAAATTTAACTTAAATCATATTAACACTTTGCACCTCTATTCTTTCGAAAATAACACTTTGCATCCCTATAGTTTTTTTTTTTTTTTTTTTTTTTTTTATAAATACTCGGTAAAAAATTTCGAAAAACCCAGGGTATGCAGCTGCGTACCCTGGCGATATACTGGATTCGCCACTGTATATATTAGCTTTGGATAATTAATTTATGGGTAGCTTCTTGTTACTGCAGATGTTCTTGTCACAATTTTTCACACAGCCTTTCACTTTGCCAACATCTGCGCATTCAAAAATTATCACATGTTAGCATATTATGCAACAAAACACGACCCCTATTTCAAACAGCTTAAACTCTTAGATGAGTATATATATATATATAGACGTACCACGGCCATATTTGGCACATTGGTCAACATAACAACCGATGCTACAGTAGTCCTCCGTCTTGGAGTCGATCTGATGCTCATGTTCATCAATGGCACATTCTCTTGTGCAGCGTCCCGAGCATAGATACGTATCCATACCAATTAGGCAATTGAGTAAGCAAGCTACGTAGCAAGATTTAAAACTTGCAGAGATTTGTTGCAATTGCACGCTTAAAAAGTAATCATCTTTTTTTTACTTTCATTATGCAGTGCGACGCTCATCTTCGAGGTGGAGTTGGTGGCCTGCAGGCCAAGGAAGGGTTCTAGCCTAGGCAGTGCTTCAGATGAGAGGGCTAGACTTGAGTAAGTAAAAAAGCTAGTTTTAGTTTCATTTTCTTTGTTTTTTTTTTTTTTTTTTTTGAATCTTTTGAGGTATCTCTTAAGAATGCAAAATTTTGAGTAACCGTCATTGTATTATTGAAGTGAGTTGAAGAGGCAGAGGGAATTAGCAGCTGCAACTAAAGAGGAAGAGAAGAAGAAACGAGAAGAAGCAAATTGATGTGGCACTCATGGTAAATGATAATTGAGTGAGAGAAATTTTGACTGTCAATGATGCAACTTCTTCTACGTTTTTGTCATGCATTATTTAGTTTTGGCTTGTTTAAACTTAAGTTGAAACTGACTGTTAGGTTTCAACTAAACTGTAAATTCCCGGAAGTAGTTTTTTTTCTCTCTCTCTCAAACTATGCTAGATGTACGTTAGGGAATAGATGATTTGCAGAAGTTAAAATCAAACACAGGCAAACCATTCACTAGAGGCAGATTCAGTTTGTATTCTTCAACAGGTTTGTTATGTAATTGTATAGGGCACTGCCAAATAATGTTTTGAAAATAAATGCTTGTTGCAAGTGTTAATTAATTCCGGGTGAAGTTTTGGGGTGTCCCATTTCATGGGATTGGCACCAAGATGTGAATTTTGGGCTCTAATGGTCAAACCTTTGCGTATACTGATGTCCCTTTTTTCTTGCATGATAAACTGAAGGATTCTTTGTGATACAAACTCATTTCTGCATAAACCTTTCTGTTCTGTTAATGTTGACCCTGTTTCAGTTTGTTATCCATTTCCTTCTACAATCATGTATAACCACAACAGTATTTGATTTCAAGCCAAAGCAATTGAATGAACATTATCTCTGGTAATTTATGACTTGTTGGACCAAATTTATTATACATTTACATATAAATTAGCTTTGGATAATTGATTTATGGGCAGCTTCTTGGTACTGCAGGTGTTCTCGTCACAATTTTTCACACAACCTTTCACTTTGCCAACATCTGCACATTCAAAAATCATCACTTGTTAGCATAATACTCCTCCATCCCCCCTCACTTGAGACCTAAGTGGTGGGCACGAAAACTAAGAAAAAGTATGTGAGAGAATTAGTGGAAGGAGATGTTGCGAGTATAAAAGGTAAAGTAGGAGAGAGAATGTGTGGGAGGAATAATCACTAGTGATGTGGGGACGGACCAAAATGGAATAAGTCTCAAGTGAGGTGGGAGGAAGTATACAACAACAAAACATGACACCTATTTAACAGCTTAAACTCTTAGATGAAAATATATGTGTATATATGTTGAGAGAGAGAGAAACGCACCACGGTCATATTTGGCACATTGTTCAATATAACAACCGATACTACAGTAGTCCTCAGTCCTGGAGACGATCTGATGGCCCTTATCCTTGGCACAATTTTTGGTGCATTGTGCCACGCATACAATAAAATCCTGAGTGACCACACAAGGGAGAACGCAAGTTAAGAAGCAAACTTTAAAGCTTACATCAGCAGAGATTTGTTGAAAATGCAAGCTTAAAATCAATCCAATAACTAGCATCTGCATTATCGGGGTTCTTCGTCCTCCTCCACATTCTCTATCCATTTCTTGTTAATTTTTCTCTCCCGTTGTATCTTTTTTTATATACAATGGTGGTTACAAAATTCACTTCTAGGAGTTTATATAGATTTTGTTATTGGATGATGATCATGAGGAACATCTTTTTTGCTATTTTGGTGAATTGTCGTATTAAGGAAATCTAACCTTTATTTGGCAGATTTCACAAATCCATAATCAAATTTCCATGGTGAGAGAAAAAGAGGATTGAGTTAACTAAATGAAACATCAGATTATGTGAATACTCCCTCCGTCGACAAAGTGGGATTTTTTTTTCCAGCTTAATTGCTCTTTGACGAATAATTTGGAGAAAAAATAATGATCATAATGAAAATTTAAAAAATTGTTATTGCGTCACGATTGATAATATTTTCAATAATAATTTTTAGATTTTAATTAAGATAATTATTTTTTTATTTAAATTGTTGGTCAAAGTGTAATGAAGTTGACTAAAAATCTCACTTTGTTTGGGACGGAGGGAGTATATAACAAGAATATGGTGCATCAAAGCAAAATTTTAACTTCATTTGGGGACGGAGGGGGTATTAAGTTATTATTTCTCATTTGACTAACGTATACACAAAGATGAAATGAAGATTTTAACTTTACGAAAGTTGCCTTAAAAAAAAAAACTTAACGAAAGTTAGGTTGTGTTGATGCTTTATTGAGGTTCCTTTCTCCCTTGACCTGGTTGAAATTTTTGGCCTTGGTAGTCTTCTTATGTTTTCTCTCGCTTAAATTGATGTGGCACTCATGGTAAATGATACTTGAGTGAGATATATAACTTTTTTGAAAATAAATGCTTGCTGCTGCCAGTGTTAATTAGTTCTGGGTGAAGTTTTGGGGTGTCCCATTTCATGGGATTGGCACCAAGATGTGAATTTTGGGCTCTAGTGGTCAAACCACTAGTCTGTGTATATTGATGTCCCTTTTTCTTGCATGTTATACTCCTCCGACTCTTTGGTTTATGCTGCCGTACCAGTCTCCGACACTTGTATTTTAGTCTTTATGAGAAATGTGCCGCGGGATAAACCAAAGAGTCCGAGCATCATATTAAACTGAAGTTTTTTTTGCTTTTAGTTCTGTTAGTGTTGATCATGTTTCAGTTTGTTATCCATTTCCTTCTACAATCATGTATGATCACAACAGTATTTGATTTCAAGCCAAAGCAATTGAATAAACATTATCTCTGGTAATCTATGAGTTGTAGGACCAAATTTATAATACGTTTACATATAAATTAGCTTTCGATAATTAATTTACGGGCAACTTCTTGGTACTGCAGGTGTTCTCATCACAGTTTTTCACACATTCTTTCACTTTGCCCACATCTGCACATTCAAAAATCATCACTTGTTAGCATAATATACAACAAAACACGACACCTATTTCTAACAGTTTAAACTCTTAGATGAAAATATATGTATATATGTTTGTTTGTGTGTGTGTGTGTGTGTGTATTGAGAGAGAAACGCACCACGGCCATATTTGGCACATTGTTCAATATAACAACCGATGCTACAGTAGTCCTCAGTGCTGGAGGCGATCTGATGGCTCCTATCCTTGTCACAAGCGTCGGCGCACGCTCTCTTGCATACTTTAGGCATTATAACGATCACGCAAGGGACAAAGCAAGCATAGTAGCAAGATTTATAACTTGCAGAGATTTGTTGCAAATGCGAGCTTAAAATCAATCCAATAACCAGCACCTGCATTATCGGTATTCTTCCTCCTACATATGTTCTATCCATTTCTTATTATTTTCTTCCTCTCTTTTTTATCTTCTGTATATACAGTGGTGGTTACAAAATTCACTACCCGGAATTTATATAGATTTTGTTGTTGGATGATGATGATCATGAGGAACATTTTTTTTTTTTTTTTTTGACTATTTTGGTGAATTTGGGAATTATTGAAATCTAGACTTTATTTGGTAGATTTTACAAATCCGTAATCAAATTTCCATGGTATGAGAGAAAAGGAGGATCGAGTTAACAAAAATGGAATATCAGATTGTGTGAATTTATAACAAGAATTTGGAACATCTATTCAACTTTTTTGGTGAATTTGGGAATTATTGAAATCTAAACTTTATTTGGTAGATTTTACAAATCCATAGTCAAATTTCCATGGTATGAGAGAAAAGGAGGATTGAGTTAAGAAAATGAAATATCAGATTATGTGAATTTATAACATGAATTTGGAACATCTTTTCAACTTTTTTGGTGAATTTGGGAATTATTGAAATCTAAACTTTATTTGGTAGATTTTATAAATCCGTAAATTTCCATGGTATGAGAGAAAAGGAGGATTGAGGTAATAAAATGAAATATCAGATTATGTGAATTTATAACAAGAATTTGGAACATCTTTTCAACTTTTTTGGTGAATTTGGGAATTATTAAAATCTAAACTTTATTTGGTAGATTTTATAAATCCGTAGTCAAATTTCCATGGTATGAGAGAAAAGGAGGATTGAGTTAAGAAAATGAAATATCAGATTATGTGAATTTATAACAAGAATTTGGAACATCTTTTCAACTTTTTTGGTGAATTTGGGAATTATTGAAATCTAAACTTTATTTGGTAGATTTTATAAATCCGTAGTCAAATTTCCATGGTATGAGAGAAAAGGAGGATTGAGTTAAGAAAATGAAATATCAGATTATGTGAATTTACAACAAGAATTTGGAACATCTTTTCAACTTTTTTGGTGAATTTGGGAATTATTGAAATCTAAACTTTATTTGGTAGATTTTATAAATCCGTAGTCAAATTTCCATGGTATGAGAGAAAAGGAGGATTGAGTTAAGAAAATGAAATATCAGATTATGTGAATTTATAACAAGAATTTGGTGCATCAAAGCAAAATTTTAACTTTCATTTGGGGACGGAGGGAGTATTAAGTTCTTATTTCTCATTTGGGTTGTCTTTCATTAAACCTATGGCTTTAGACCATCTACAATGGCCAAAAAAATGGGTGTTGAATACCCATTCACAAAAAAAATTCACATGAATTGCTCCAATGGTGTGTGAATGGTTTATGTGAATGGGTTTGGTTGAACCCATTCAACAATGGTGAATGCAGAAGTTGTCGGCTGAATATGCCACGTGGCGAGCCAGGATTGGAGAGTGGTTGACACGCGCGCTTGACTTGGTTGAAGGCAAAAGCCGCTGGCTTTTTTTTTTTTGATTTTTTGTGGTGTCGCCAAGTGTCGGCACATGATTTGCTGCCATATTTTTCACTTTTATCCAAATTATTTGAGCTCAAATATTTCACATAAAATATTTTAATTAAATTTTTTTTTACACCAAAATTCCTAAAAAAAAATTCTCTTAAAATTGACGTAAGTTTCATTGTATTTGGATAAAAAATAAAAAAAAAAAAATTTAAATAGTGGGGTATAGGATGATGAGTGAGAAAAGTGTTGAATGGAGATTAAACAAACCATTGTAGGGGTAAAAATTGAATGAGTGTTGAATGGATGAGTTGGATGAGAGAGAAGATGATGTGGAGTGATAAAGTGGGTGTTGAATGGGAAAATTTGGTTTAACCATTGTGCATGGTCTTATAAAAGAAAAGTGGAAAAGGGGCGGACGAGCTCATTCAAGTTGAGTGCTTGGTTCTGCTTTTTATGAAAAGTATGGATGTGAGGCTTCTTCTTCCATTTCCAGTTCGGTCTTTGAGTAATAATGAAACTTGTTCACGATCAATTCCTTTTTCAAAGCCGGCTTTTTAGATGGATTCAATCCAAATAGTTTAAGTCTTTCTTCAATCTTTCCTTCGTTCTGAACTCTTTCTTTTTCTTTTTCTTTTTTAATTGCATTACTTTCTTCCCACTGACACGAGCCCTAGCCCCCGTAGTTTCACTAATTTGAACATGCATATCAATTTGACCTCCCCGAGGTTAAAGAAAGGAGGAGGTCAATCAAAAAACGCGATGTTAATGAATCAAAAGTCCAACTGGCTAGGGATTTTTCCTATACCGGGGAATTTCATTGGACGGAATAATGATAGATTATTAGTGTTTTGATGCTTTATTGAGCCTCTTTTCTCCATTGACCTGTTTGAAAATTTTGGCCTTGGTAGTCTTCTTGTTTGATGTCACCTTCTTTCATGTTTAATCTGTTGGGTAAATTGATTTGGCACACTCGTGGTAAATGATACTCCCTCCGTCCCAGAAAGATAGTCCACTTTTTTTCGTTGTTACTACGAGGGAACTTTGAGCAGTTATAAATGCTACTTATAATTATGTTAATGTGAATCTAAAAATTGATATTAATAGTATTTATAATGTTGTATTAAGAACAATTTCAAAAATTTCATTAGAATAATTAAAAGTAGCCTTAATTATTACTCAAAGTTCTGTCGTAAAACCCATGAAAATAGGGTATATGATACAAACTTTCAAAAAAAAAAAAAAATCATTCTCGGATAGAGGTAGTATTTGAATGAGAGAGAATTGTTGACAATCAGTGATGCAACTTCTTTTTATGTTTTTATCATGCATTCTTTTGTCTAGATATTGTTTCAACTTTGTTGATTTGATTGTGTTACATACTTACATTTCAACTAGACTGTAAACTGCCTAAAGTAAACACAGTACTCCCTCTATCCCGTAATGATAATCTTATCTGATTTTTATGGTCAACTCAGTTAAACTTTTATCATAATTTTATGAAAATACGGCTATACCTATGCATTTTTAAATGTGATTATTGATTCACCATTACACTATTAATAACAATTTTTAAAACTGTATAGATGTGATTAGGTTTTCATAGAATTATGTCAAAATTCGATTGAGTTGATCATGAAAGTCAAAGAAAGCTGAAGCAATTGAAAGACCTAAAAGTGAGATAATCTGGTCAATATATGAGTTTGTTACATAACCAAATTTATTTTATACATAAATTAGATTTAGATAATTAATTTATGGGTAACTTCTTGGCACTGCAGTGTTGGAATAGAGACCAACCGGGAACTAGCGATCGGAGCAAAAGGAAAGAAATCCGTCGGAGGGACTGACCTTTTGGGCGGCCGCCCAAGGTCATGGTGGGCGACTGCCCACTCCATCAGTTGGAACCATCAGCCGGAACACAATTGTGGGCGACCGCCCATAGGCAAAGTGGGCGACCACCCAGGTGTCGGGACAGGTCGAGGCTAAATCGGTTTTTGGGCCAGATTTCGGGTTTCCTTGTCCGTCTAGGGTTAGGTTTTCATTCTAGATTGCCTATATAAGCAATGTTCCGCCCCCATACTCATTGTAACTCCATATTTACATATTATAGTGCAAGATCCTGGCTTGGTAGTGCCCCCAGACGTAGTCAAACATATTGACGAACTGTGTTAACAATTTCTTGTGTTCTTTTGTCTTTTGCTTTGGGTTTCTTATTTCTTGTGCTTGTTTGTGGTGCTGGATTTTCTTGCGATTTGCTTGGGTGTTGGGTTGGGAAGGGTCAATTCCACAACAATTGGTATCAAGAGCTTTGGTTGGACGATCAAAGGGGTTTATCAAGCAATCAAGAATGGGCAAGGATAAACAAGCGGTGGAGAAATTTGATGGTTCTGACTATGGATATTGGAGGATGCAAATAGAGGATCTCTTGTATAATAAGGATCTCTATAAGCCTCTAACAGGATTCAAACCGAAAAAAGAAAAGCAGGAAGACTGGGATCTCATGGATCGGAAAGCCTTAGGGGTGGTTCGATCTACTTTGTCGAAGTGGATCGCGAAGACTACCAGGAAGGCGAAAACCATGAAGGAGCTATTGGATTATCTTACTGAGAGATTTGAAACTCCATCTGCTGCAAATAAGGTTGATTTGATACGCAAGATGGGTAGTCTCAAGATGCAAGAGGGAGGATCCATAGCTAAACACATCGATGAGTTTATGGATATTATAGACTCATTGACTGCGTTGGAGATTACTTTCGGTGACGAGGTTCATGCGTGTTTATTGCTAGCGTCCTTACCAAGGAGTTGGAGCGGAACGGTGACAGCGTTAAATGCTTCAGCAAGTAAGAACAAATTGAAGTATGATGATGTCAAGGACTTCCACTTGGGCGAAGAAAATCGCATAAAGAAGTTGGGGACACCGTCTACTTCGGAATCAGTCTTGGCTACAACTAGTAGGGGAAGGCCGGGTTCTAGCAATAAAGGGAGAACAGGGTCAAGGGAAAGTGTAATCGGGGGTGGGGATCAGTATGAGGAGAACAAGGAAAGACCAAGGGTTGCAAGAGGATCGGTAGAGTGCTATCATTGTAAGGAGTTAGGACACTACAAGAGGGATTGTCCCATGCGAGGGGATAAATCGGCGAATGTGATAATCGAAGGTGACGATGTACTGATTCTGAGCGATAGTATTGTTGGTAGTGGTGCCCTAGGCACGTTTAATAAACGTTGTAATTGTTATCATTTATTTCATATCAATAAAGAGATGTTTTGATTATTATTGTTGTTCATGTTTACTTATAATAATCCCCGTCCCTAGTACTTATTAAGCACTATTATAAAGGCTAAATGATCATGAGATGATCATGTTAGATTTATGGGTACTTGTTTGGAACAAGGTACTGGACATGACCCGCCGTATGAGATTTATGTCATGGTCTATGTCGTACATATATCTCATATTAGTTATGTCATTTGAATCCTTAGACATGAAGTTATTATAGTCTTCCACTTGATGAACATTGTGTTTGACATATTCAAACGCTACCTTAACACGGTAGTTATAAAGGGTATGATTGGCATAATCGGATTCCCGTTGGGAAGAATAATAAGCTAAATGGATTTGTCCCTCCACGGAGAGATGTCAAGCTTGGGCCCCTCGAAGGAATGATGTTGATGAAATGTTCGGCCGGACTCAAATGGATTGATTGGATCAATAGCATTTGAATTATCAACATATTCGGAATCGAGAAAGCATTGAACAAGACAAGTTGACTATTTGACCATGACTTGTGTTCAATGACATCGTGGACAAAATGATTGTGAGATATTCTAAAGGAATGCGAACTTGTATCTAGTTATACTATTTGGGTAGGTATGACGGTTTGCTAGAACCTAATCATATCTTATGGGATCATGTTTGAGCCTATTGCCAACTTAGTATAATCCTAGAGGGTCACACACAATAGAACGAATCTTAAATAAGAGGACTATATTGGAATTTAGGGTCGAAGGACCTCAAAGGAATTTCTGAAAAATTCTGGGCTTCCTGGTCAACCAAGCGGGCGCTTGGGTTGGACTAGGCGGGCGCTTGAATGAATTCTGAAAGGACTGGACCTTTTAATCAAATAAGCGGGCGCCTGGGTTGGACCAGGCGGGCGCTCGGTCTGGCGGCAGAATAATTCCTAATTCGATTAGGAAAGGTTTTTGGCACAAGTTACCTATTTGGAATAGGTCTTAATTGTGTATAAAAACACAAATTCGGCCAGACCATCTTTACAAGTTTTTGTGAGTCTCAAAGAGTTTGAGAGAGATTTTATTTTGTTCTAAGACATCCTTGATTGAGGAACAAAATAATTCACAAATAAATTCCATAAAGTTCTTTATTGAATTGTGAAAGTGTGTTTCATAATTATTAGTCTAGCAACCAAGATCAAGGAGCCTCTTGATATTCGTTCGAAGTGTGGACACTGCTAGAGGGTGAATTTTATCATCTACAAAGTTCGTGATTTTATCCGTGATAAAGCTTCTAGTTTTCTCCACCAAGACCAAAGAAAACTTTGATAGTCATCAAGGGTTAGTTTTTCCTTTATTCATTATGTTGTATTTGATTTAATCATATGAACGGATCCATGGCTTTGGGTTTCTTAAAATTTTGATTGCTATATTCCGCTGCGCATGTTACTTGGAAACCCAACAGTGGTATCAGAGCCCCGTTCATGTTGATTAATTCAATACTTGGATCATGTTATGTGTATATAAATTGTTTATGTGCCTAGCATGATATGAATATTGGATTATATGATGTTTATGTGTTATGTGATTTTATGTGGTTTATTGTTTCAACTTTAATCGCACGATTCAATCGCAATAAAATTATGGTGGATTCTGAATTATTTTGATTGGATCAAAGTTTTAATAATCGGGGAAAAATAATTTTGAGACAAAATTTTCGAACTTTAAAATTCTGTACCATTTTGACCAAACAGGCGCCCGCTCGCTGGGGACCAGGCGGCCGCTTGCTTCAGGCTTGCTCAGGCGCGCGCTCGGTCAAGACCAGGCGGGCGCTCGGTCATCAGAATCTGTTCTGATTTTGGTTAAAATCTGAATATGGAATTTTCAATAAATTCAACAAAACCAGTAACAGAACCAGTCAAGACTTGCTGATCTGGAATGGGTTTTGGGTAGTTGGTTTGTGTGTGGATTTTGGGGTTTGATTTTCCTATTTGTTTTAGTCTTGTGATTCCTAGAATGGTTCAAGTTTTGGATTGCTAATCTGCGTTCATCGAGATTGTGTTTCCCAAAATTGATCGCAATCAAAGTTTCAAAGATAAAACGAAGTTAGAATTATGAAGAGTTCATAATTGCTAAAATTGAGAAAAAAGTTCTTGATTCAATGATTGCAGATCCATGTGGAATTGTGAATGCAATTGGCCTACGTTCATCGAGACCATCTATTGCTTAGTTTCGGCCACATGGACTACTTTCTTGGTTTCTTGAATTAGTGCGGAATTGTGGTTGCCTAATGGCTTAGTTCGACCGCACTTCTTGTTGTCTTGATTTGGAGATAATAACCGAAGTTGAAATAGTCTCATCCTCATAATTATAAAGAAACTAACGACACATAAATATCATGCTTAAATTAATGGAGGTTAATTTAGTGGCTAAACTTGATGTGTAACATGTTTATATTATGTGCTCATAAATGTGTTATATGCTATTTGTGATGAACCTTCAAAGAAAGTTTTAAGTCCTTCTTTGCCATGCCATGATTAAAACACTTGTTTATACATGGATAATCTTGAAGTGGGTTCGCCTCCGCGAAGTGCATTAATTTTATTCATGTATGAGCAAGATGAGGTTCATTAATTTAATGTGGGCTTGCCTCCACAAGGTGCGTTAAATTGAATGGTTCCTATGCGTTTAAAATGGTTGGACTTAATTAGGCGTCAAAACAGTTTTGGGCCTAGGCAAAAGATGAGATTAAACATGTTTTGAAATCGGATTTCTCAAAGAATCTCATAAAAGGATCTAAGAATCATATGGGATATGATTGACATGATTTCTACCTAATTAATTTATTTTTGAGCGGTCCGCCTCCGTGGACTCAAAAGTTAAATTAAAGTTGGATCTTAGCCCAATTAAATTATATTATACATTGGATGTATATTAATGTTATATAATTTAGTGGGATTATTTTGTTTGAAAAATACATTATTTATCTCTTTAATGAAACCGGTACTTATTAAATTTTGGAAATTTTGCATATTTGTAGATAATGACTAATAACACTCAATCAATGTCGTTGCGATCGATCCTTGAGAAGGATAAGCTCGAAGAGAATGATACTAACTTTATGGATTGGATCCGTAGCATAAGAATCGTTCTTAGGCAAGAAGATAAGTTGTACATTCTCGATGGGCCTCTCCCTGCTGAACCACTGCCTACTGCCCCTATGGCAGAAAGAGACGCTCATAAGAAACATCGTAATGATTCAAGAGATGTAAGTTGTCTCATGCTTGCTGCCATGTGCTCAAAACTCCAACAAAGTTTGGAACATTTGGAAGCCTATGAGATAGGCGTGGAGTTGAGAACCATGTTTCAAGAGCAAGCTAGGCAAGAGAGGTACAAGACCATTGTTGCATTCACTACTTGTAAAATGAATGAAGGGCAACAAGTGAGTCCTCACTTTCTTAAAATGAAAGGTTATGTAGAGCACCTTGAGAAACTTGGCTATCCAATCCCATTGGAGCTAGCCACGGATCTCATTCTTAATTCATTGCCTAAAAGTTATAATCAGTTTGTGATGAATTATAACATGCATGGAATGGATAAGAATCTTTCTGAGTTGCATGGGATGCTCAAAACTGGAGAGATGAAAATTGTGGAGAAAGGTTCTCCCGTGCTCTTGGATCATGATGGGAAGAAGGCTAGTGCCAAAGGAAAGGGTAAGGCAAAAGTTGTCAAACCCAAAATAAGAAAGGCAAAGGTTGCCAAGGTTTCTGAGGCAAAGCCTGATTCACAAAAGGATGCAATCTGTTTCCATTGTCAAGAAATTAATCATTGGAAACGTAATTGCAAGGCTTTCTTGAAAGAGCAAAAGAAGAAGAAGAGCAGCAAGGCTGCGTCGACTTCAGGTATCTATATGATAGATATTCTCCTTTCTACCACTGATTCTTGGGTATTGGATACCGGATGTGGTTCTCACATTTGTCTAAATGTGCAGGGACTAAAAAATAGGAGACTGCTTAAAGAAGGTGAAGTAGATCTACGCGTTGGGAATGGAGCAAGAGTTGCTGCATTAGCCGTAGGGACTTATGAAGTCACTTTACCTTCCGGATTAATTCTTGTTTTGAACAATTGTTATTATGTTCCGGATTTAAGCAGAAATATTATTTCAATTTCTTGTTTGGATAATGAAGGTTTTAAGTTTCTTATTGAGAATAAAAAATTTTCTATTTATTTAAATGATGTGCTTTATGGTATTGCTAATTCATTTAATGGCCTTTATATCTTGGATGTCAAGAATGAAAATAATGACAGTGTCTATCATGTAAATAAGAAATCTAAACCTAATGATGTAAATCATACTTATTTGTGGCATTGCCGTCTTGGTCATATTAATGAGAAGCGTATCTCAAAACTCCATGGGGACGGACTTTTGGGTTCATGTGACTTAGAGTCATATGATACTTGTGAGTCGTGTCTTCTTGGAAAAATGACTAAGACACCTTTTACCAAGTTTGGTGAAAGGGCAAGCGACTTATTGGGGTTGATACATTCCGATGTATGCGGACCATTAAGTAGCAATGCTAGGGGAGGATTTCAATACTTCATAACCTTCACTGATGATTATAGTAGATTTGGGTATGTTTACCTAATGAAACATAAGAGTGAAGCGTTTGAGATATTTAGAATATTTCAAAATGAAGTAGAAAAACAACTTGGCAAAAGTATTAAAGCACTTCGATCAGATCGTGGTGGAGAATACTTAAGTCAAGAATTTGATAATCATCTAAAGAATTGTGGAATAGTTTCACAGTTGACTCCACCCGGAACACCACAATGGAATGGTGTGTCCGAGAGGAGGAATCGGACTTTGTTAGACATGGTTCGATCAATGATGAGTCAAGTTGATCTTCCAATATCCTTTTGGGGTTACGCCCTAGAAACCACTGCTTTCACACTAAATCGTGTTCCAACTAAATCGGTTCAAAAGACTCCATATGAGATGTGGAGCGGAAAGAAGCCTTGTCTGTCTTTCATGAAGATTTGGGGTTGCGAAGCTTTCGTCAAAAGACTTGTCTCAGACAAACTTGCACACAAATCTGATAAATGTATTTTCGTGGGATATCCTAAGAAAACTAGAGGATATTACTTTTACAACCGTGAGGACAACAAAGTGTTTGTTGCCCGAACTAGTGTCTTTCTAGAGAAAGAGTTTCTCTCCAAAGAAATCAGTGGGAGTAAAATAAATCTTGAAGAAATTCGAGACCCAAAAAATAACATTGAACCAATAGTGGAACAAGAACAAGAACCACAAGGAGTTGTGGAACCTGTTCAAAATACACAAGCAACTCGCAGATCTAGTAGGTTACGATCCGAGCCCGAGAGATATGGATTTCTCGTAACAGATAGTAATGAGGTAGAAATCATTGAGAATGATGAACCGTCAACCTACCAAGAGGCGATGTCTTCTCCTGATTCGGACAAGTGGCTTGGAGCCATGGAATCCGAATTGCAATCCATGCAAGACAATCAAGTTTGGAATTTGATTGATGCGCCCGAAGGTGTAAAAACCATAGGATGCAAATGGGTCTTCAAGAAGAAGACTGACATGGATGGGAAGGTGCATACTTACAAAGCTAGGCTTGTAGCGAAGGGTTATAGGCAAGTTCATGGTATTGACTATGATGAGACCTTTTCACCCGTAGCAATGATCAAGTCTATAAGAATTTTGCTTGCCATTATCGCATATCATGACTATGAAATATGGCAGATGGACGTCAAAACCGCTTTTCTGAATGGAAAACTCCAAGAGGATGTGTATATGAGACAACCAGAAGGTTTTGAACAAGATTCTAAAGTATGCAAATTGCAGAGATCCATCTATGGATTGAAGCAAGCTTCTAGGAGTTGGAATCTCCGTTTTGATGAATCGGTCAAAGAGTTTGGTTTCATTAAGAACAAAGATGATCCTTGTGTATACAAGAAGATTAGTGGGAGCATAGTGCTATTCCTTATTTTATACGTGGATGACATATTACTCATTGGAAACGACATTCCTACACTTCAGTCTGTGAAGACTTGGTTAGGAAAGTGCTTCGCAATGAAATATATGGGTGAAGCCGCATATATACTTGGCATTAAGATCTATAGAGATAGATCAAGGAGGCTACTTGGTTTAAGCCAAAGTACATACATTGACAAGGTCATTAGAAGATTCCGTATGGAAAATTCTAAGAGAGGCACTTTGCCCGTGTTACATGGAGTTTCTCTAAGCAAGACTCAATGTCCTAAGACAAACGATGAGCGTGAGAAAATGAATGATGTTCCATATGCTTCGGAAATTGGGTCCATCATGTATGCCATGATTTGTACTAGGCCGGATGTATCTTATGCTTTGAGCATGACAAGTAGATACCAATCCGACCCTGGCGAAAATCACTGGATAACTGTAAAAGCGATTCTTAAGTACTTGAGAAGAACTAAAGACTCGTTTTTCGTCTATGGAGGAATGGAAGATGATCTGGTTGCAAATGCTTACACGGATGCAAGCTTCCAAACCGACAAAGATGATAGCCGATCGCAATCGGGTTTTGTGTTTATATTAAATGGTGGAGCTGTAAGCTGGAAGAGTTCCAAGAAAAGTACAACCGCTGATTCTACAACAGAAGCTGAGTATATTGTTGCATCGGATGCTGCAAAGGAAGCTGTTTGGATTAAGAAGTTCATAACTGAACTTGAAGTGGTTCCTAGTATTGCTAATCCAATAGACCTTTATTGCGATAATAATGGTGCTATTGCTCAAGCAAAGGAACCAAGAGCACATCAGAAATCCAAACACATACTTAGGCGTTTTCATATCATTCGAGAGATCGTTGATAGGGGAGACGTAAATATATGTAGAGTACCTACTGATGACAATGTTGCGGACCCGCTAACAAATCCACAAGCTAAACATGATGGTCATGTTAGGTCCATGGGTATTAGATACATGGGAGATTGGGCCTAGGGCAATTGGGAGATTGTTGGTAGTGGTGCCCTAGGCACGTTTAATAAACGTTGTAATTGTTATCATTTATTTCATATCAATAAAGAGATGTTTTGATTATTATTGTTGTTCATGTTTACTTATAATAATCCCCGTCCCTAGTACTTATTAAGCACTAGTATAAAGGCTAAATGATCATGAGATGATCATGTTAGATTTATGGGTACTTGTTTGGAACAAGGTACTGGACATGACCCGCCGTATGAGATTTATGTCATGGTCTATGTCGTACATATATCTCATATTAGTTATGTCATTTGAATCCTTAGACATGAAGTTATTATAGTCTTCCACTTGATGAACATTGTGTTTGACATATTCAAACGCTACCTTAACACGGTAGTTATAAAGGGTATGATTGGCACAAGTTACCTATTTGGAATATGTCTTAATTGTGTATAAAAACACCAATTCGGCCAGACCATCTTTAAAAGTTTTTGTGAGTCTCAAAGAGTTTGAGAGAGATTTTATTTTGTTCTAAGACATCCTTGATCGAGGAACAAAATAATTCACAAATAAATTCCATAAAGTTCTTTATTGAATTGTGAAAGTGTGTTTCATAATTATTGGTCTAGCAACCAAGATCAAGGAGCCTCTTGATATTCGTTCGAAGTGTGAACACTGCTAGAGGGTGAATTTTATCATCTACAAAGTTCGTGATTTTGTCAGTGATAAAGCTTCTAGTTTTCTCCACCAAGACCAAAGAAAACTTTGATAGCCATCAAGGGTTAGTTTTTCCTTTATTCATTATGTTGTATTTGATTTAATCATATGAACGGATCCATGGCTTTGGGTTTCTTAAAATTTTGATTGCTATATTCCGCTGCGCATGTTACTTGGAAACCCAACAAGTAGTGCGCTAGAATTATGGGTGCTAGATTCGGGGGCATCATTCCACTCATGCGGGCATGCAGGAGCGATGGAAAATTACACTTTCGGTGATTTCGGTAAGGTCTATCTGGCGGATGGAGAGCCTTTGGAAATCAAGGGGAAATGGGATGTCAGAATAGGAGCATCGGACGGGAAGGTCTACATCTACATGGGGTCAGTCAAATTCCGGGTTTGAAAAAGAATCTGTTTTCAGTTGGGCAGCTGGGTGAAGAAGGTTACACGGTAACTTTTAGCTGCAGGAACTGGGTTATTACCAAGGAGGATTGTGAGATCGCTCAGGGTAATAGGGAAGGAAGATTGTATTTGGCGGAAAACACCAAGGATAGTATCGCGGTGGCGTCAGTCAAGGGTGATACGGATTTGTGGCACTGTCGATTGGGTCACATGTGTGAGAAGGGGGTATCCCCGGTAACTTCTCGGTTTAGTGTGTCATTACATGACCTTCATTGATGATTCGATAAGGAAGGTCCGGGATTACTTCTTAGAAGGGAAATATGAATCTTTCAGGATGTATAAGAAGTGGAAGGCCTTGGTGAAGAATCGGAAGGGACTCAAGGTTAAAAGCTTGATGTCGGATAATGGTGGGGAGTATGAGCTCAAGGAGTTTGAGGAATACGGTGATGCGAGGGAAATTCGCATGGATATTTCAAACTCGGGTGGGAGCGGCACGGTTCATGATGACCAAGGTAAAGGGGTCACTGAAGATGAATCGAATACTCCAGGACCGGATATTCTGCTGCACAGATCTAACGGTGAGTGTAGATCGGATGCAAAGGCTCCAGGTTTCTCAAGCAAGGATAAGTTGAAGCTGGGTATAGCTTCAACGGGGCTTGGAGAATAGGGGAGGAGGAAGGCACTACCATGATCGAGGTGAACACTAGGAAGACACCAAGAATGAGTTGAAGAACGGATACGGGGCTTATATATGCAGTTGATCTCTAGGTGGGAGATTGTTGGAATAGAGACAACCGGGAACTAGCGATCGGAGCAAAAGGAAAGAAATCCGTCGGAGGGACTAACCTTTTGGGCGGCCGCCCAAGGTCATGGTGGGCGACCGCCCACTCCATCAGCCGGAACACAATTGTGGGCGACAGCCCATAGGCAAAGTGGGAGACCGCCCAGGTGTCGGGACAGGTCGAGGCTGAATCGGTTTTTGGGCCAGATTTCGGGTTTCCTTGTCCGTCTAGGGTTAGGTTTTCATTCTAGATTGCCTATATAAGCAATGTTCCGCCCCCATACTCATTGTAACTCCATATTTACATATTATAGTGCAAGATCCTGGCTTGGTAGTGCACCCAGACGTAGTCAAACATATTGACAAATTGGGTTAACAATTTCTTGTGTTCTTTTGTCTTTTGCTTTGGGTTTCTTATTTCTTGTGCTTGTTTGTGGTGCCGGATTTTCTTGCGATTTGCTTGGGTGTTGGGTTGGGAAGGGTCAATTCCACAACATGCAGCTCTTGTCACATTTCTTCAAACAGTCTTTCACTTCACCAACATCTGCACATTCAGAAACAAATCACGACCCTTATTTCTAACACCCTAAACTACATATGTGTGTGTATATATATATATATATAGAGAGAGAGAGAGAGAGAGAGATACCACGTCCATATTTGACACATTGTTCAATGTAACAACCAACATTACAGTAGTCGTCCTCCTTCGTCCTAGAGTCGATCTGATTGCCACGATCCTTGGCGCAATCACGTGTGCATTCTCCCATGCATACAATCATATCGCTACCAAGGACACAAGGGAGAAAGCAAGCTAAGAAGCAGGTTTTAAAGCTTACATCTGCAGAGATTTGTTGCAATTGCAAGCTTAAAATCAATCCAATAACTGGCATCTCCATTATCGGTATTCTTCCTCGTCCGCCTCCATATTTTCTATCCATTTCTTATTAATTTTCCTCTTCTTTTATCTTCTGTATATACAGTGGTGGTTAGAAACAGGAATTTATATAGATTTTGTTGTTGGATGATGATCATGAGGAACTTCTTTTCGACTTTTTTTTTTTTTGGTGAATTTAGGAATTATGGAAATCCAACCTTTATTTGGTAGATTATACAAATTCATAGCCAAATTTCCGCGGTGAGAGAAAAGGGTTTTCTATTTGATATCTGTGTGACTTCAAACTCATTTCTTCATACTCCCTCTGTTCCAGAAAGATTTACTCATTTTGACTTTTTATGATCAACAAAAAATGAACCTTTGACCAAACACTAGTGTCAATCTAATCATTCTAGTGTGAAATTCTAAAAGTTGTAATTGATTAATCATTAAGTGATTTATCAATAATACATTTTAGAATTTTGTTGTGATGATTAGATTGACACCAATGTTCGGTCAAAGTTCAATTTTGTTGACCATAAAAAATCAAAATGAGACTTATCTTTTTGGGACAGAGGGAGTATAACATTTTGTTCTGTTATGTGATCTTGTTTCAGTTTGTTATCAATTTCTGCATATAATCATCCATGACCATAACAATACTCCCTTTGTCCTGTGAAGAAACTCCCATCTGACATAGATGGTCAACTCAATTAAATATAGTCAACTCAATTATACTTTGACCATAACTTTATGAAAATATTATAGCTATACTTAAGGTTCTAAAAATCGCTAGACGCCGGAGCTGGGTATAGCGCCTAGAGTTTGGGGCTTAAGCGGGGCCTAGAGTTTAGGCATGAATTATAACATCCTTGTGAAATGGAGTTGAAAATATCACAACAACATGCAAATCATAGGCTGAAATAAATATTATTTAGCAAGAGGATATATAACTTCAAGAACCTAATAAATAACTGATCTTTGTTTTACTAAACTTCTAAACTTCCAATTTCAAGTTCTAACGCTTCACAGCAAGGCCGCATATCAACCATTTAATGAGAAATTGAGAATTTTTGGAATCCATGCTAATAAGAAACGACGATGTTTTAGGGCCATATATATTTTTTAAAGTTAAAACAATAAGGCAGATCTCGCGGTAGGCGCCGCCAGCCCAACTAGTCGGCTCTAAGGGCGCTTAGGTGGCGATTTTTGTATGAATGAATTTCTAGGCAGATTTAAAGTTAAGCGCGACAGTTTATGGGAACCTAGTGCTTAGGCGGGGACTAGGAGAGCGACTTCAGAATAGTCTATACCTATGCATTTCTAGACTTATTATTGATTCACCATTATGAATACTATCAATAACAGTTTTTAGAATTGTATAGAGATACTTAGGTTTCCATTAAATTATGTTAAAATTTTATTGGGTTGACCATGAAGTCAAAATGAGACTAACGGAGAGAGTATTCAAATTCAAAATGAAGCAATTGAAAGAATCAAAGTGAGATAATCTGGTCAATATACGAGTTTGTTACAAAACCAAATTTAGTTTATATATAAATTAGATTTGAATAACTAATTTATCGGTAGCTTCTTGGCACTGCAGCTCTTGTCACATTTCTTTCACTTTGTCAACATCTACAAATTCAAAAAACATTACTTGTAAACATACAAAATATACAACAAATCATGATCCTTATTTCTAACAGCTTTAAACTTTTAGATGCATATATATATATATATATATATATATATATATATGTGTGTGTGTGTGTGTGTGTGTGTGTGTGTGTGTGTGTGTGTGCGCGCGCGCGCGCGCATTCTCTTGCCAAATAGAGGTTAGATTTCTACACCCTCTGTCCCGAAATGATCTTCTTGTTTGCATTTTTTATTGTCTCAAATAGTTCTTTTCATTTCTACAAATTAAGCTTAAATGCGCATAAACACAACATGCCTAGTAAGGCAAGTGCTCGTATCCTTAAAAAAAATTGAATAATCAAACGTGAAGATCATTTCGTGACGGAGGGAGTATTTTTCGAATGGTTTGTTATTGTAATTGTCTAGGGCACTACCAGATGATAATTTTATTGAAATGAAATGCTTGTTGCAAGTGTTGATTAATTCTGGGTGAATGTAATGTTTGGGGGTGTCCCATTTCCATGGGATTGGCACCAAGTGTAACAGCCCGAATTTCAGAGTATTATAACACCTTTAAATAATATAAATCCGTCCCCAAAATAGAGGAATAACGGTCATAACTACAATTCAAATCTCCACGGCTAGTATATCTAACCACAATCCAAAATAATTAACGGAAGCGTAACAATTGTCTTTCACTACTAACGGCTAGTAGCCATCAAAACTCGTTCATGGCATTTATTACAATCTCAATAAAAGTCTACTTAAAATATGAAAATCACTACTTTAATTATTCGGGTCCGTCTCAAAGTTATCTCCACTGAAAGTCTTGCTTTCCTACTTATAACCTGAAGAAAAAGAATTAGAGAAAGGGTGAGCGAACAATGCTCAGTAAGGTCCTACGCCGCCCCTTCGGTTTCTAAGAAGGAGTGACCTCAAAAAATGTATCAATAAACTATTTTCGATGAAACGGACAAATTAATAAATACAAACAATAATCTTCTTCTTAATACAAAGAAAGGAAATCATGGCACAATTCAATATTCGATAATGTGAAAAATCAATTATGATCACCTAATATTCTTCTCATCAAGTCAATATTCAAAAGTAACCCAAAGGGGTACAATAGTCGATGTATCAATGTTTCGGTATATCCGGATAACCTATATAACCACAATTTCCAGTGGTGTCGATGTCGATGGTTAATGCCACATAGGCATGTCATGAACTAACCCTCATGACCGGGTGTCAATAGTATATCGATAATAACCCACAATATAAATGGGTGTCATTAAGTGATCATTCTTTTATCAATGAGGTTTTTTAATTGACCAATAATTCAATGTCAATTTAAGTTCAGATTTAGTTTAATTGACGGAAACGCTTAGAGTGAATTCCAATCAAAAATTACCGGCCATAACGGTAAAACAATAATTACTCTAGGAACGGAGGGTCAATAAATCACGATATACGATAGGACTAGGAGACGTAAATCCCTTACCTTAACTGCGGGCCTTGATTATCCCGAAGTACGAATTGACGGACCTTCACTTGAGCTTCCCAAAATCTAACAAAAGTATATTTAGTATTAATACAAGGTTTATTGCCCAATTTATAACTCTGTTAAGTTCATGACTAATCTGCAGCTTACTAACACCTCCAGGAGTTTTTGTAAATAATATATTCTTATAGAGTTTATTGTCATTTTAAAATACTTTGGACCTTACTGGGATAACAGGGACTGCCCCAAAATTATTTCTCCTCCTCCGTTTTCCAGTAGCAGTAGAACCCAGCAACTAACAAAATAGCTATTCATGATCATCCCTCTTCTCTCTTGACCACTCATACTGTATACAGGCATATAGTATACCCAATTTCAATATTTCATATCCTTGAGAACTCACCATGCTCTCGTATTAGAAAATATCAATTTCAAAACACTCTTCAACAAAACCCATAAACTGAACCTTAAAAAAAAAAAACTTGGTATGAATTAGTGTGATTACTCATGCTAATCTGCTTTTATAATTATCCTTCAATACAAATCCCCAGTTTAACACAATTGCTATTTCAACCACAAAGAAGGGAAAAGATTAAAAAGTTGAGAATTTTGACTCACCTGGGAAACGAGACTACCAATTGAATCCCTTCCCCAACCACCGTTCAGACAAGTTTTCCCTTCCCAATTCGTGTAAATCCTCAAAACACAACAATCCTTCCCTTTTATACTACTCCAAATCAGACTCCTTCTGTTCGACATTAACCATGGCGAGACCGCTCTCTTCCTATTCCTTCCGTTACCGCAAGCGACGATGAAACGAAACCTATTTTTTTTTTCTCTGTCGTTACTGCACAATCCCATCTGGGTTCTTTTCTTTTATTATTTTTTTTCATTTTTGTTTTAAATAAGACTGGCCACCATTGTTTAATTAATTAAGCCCAACTCAGCCCAACTTTACTTTATTCTACTAGGCCCAACTTTAAAAAAATTTGCACAACTAATTAAACCCAGTCCACTATTAAAATAATGGCCAATTAATTTATTTAATTATTTAATATAATTAATGGAAAATTCCCGTATATTACACCAAGATTATAAATTTTAAGCTCTAATTTTAAAGTTGTCTATATTGATGTCCCTTTCTCTTGCATGTTAATTAAACTGAAGGATTTTACTACTTGAATTCTGTTATTTCAAACTCATTTCTGCATACTTATCCATTTCCTGCCACAATTATTTTCAAGCCAAAGCAATTGAAAGCACAAAAAGTGAGATATCTCTGGTAATTTATTTAGTTGTAGGACCAAATTTATTATACATTTACATAGTATGTGTGTGTGTGTATATATATATATATATATATATATATATATATATATATATATATTATCTTCATTTACATAGTGTATATATATATTAGCTTTGGATAATTAATTTATGGGTAGCTTCTTGGTACTGCAGATGTTCTTGTCACAATTTTTCACACAGCCTTTCACTTTGCCAACATCTGCACATTGACAAACCATCACTTGTTAGCATATCATGCAACAAAACGCGCCCCTATTTCTTCTAACAGCTTAAACTCTTAGATGAATATAATATATATATATAGCGAGAGAGAGAGAGAGAGATACCACGGCCATATTTGGCACATTGATCAACATAACAACCGATACTACAGTAGTCCTCCGTCTTGGAGTCGATCTGATGCTCATGTTCATCAATGGCACATTCTCTTGTGCAGCGTCCCGAGCATAGATACGTATCCACACCAATGAGGCAATTGAGTAAGCAAGCTACGTAGCAAGATTTAAAACTTGCAGAGATTTGTTGCAATTGCACGCTTAAAATCAATCCAATAACTAGCATCTGCATTATCGGTATTCTTCCTCCTCCAGATTTTCTATCCATTTCTTGTTAAATTTTCCTCCTTTCTTTTATCTTCTGCATATACATACAATGGTGGTTACAAAATTCACTATTTATATATAGTTTTTGTATTGGATGATGATCATGAGGAATATCTTTTTGACACTTTTGGTGAGTTGAGGAATTAAGGAAATCCAACCTTTTTTTTGGTAGATTTCAGAAATCTGTAATCAAATTTCCATGGTGAAAGAAAAGGAGAATTAAGAGAATGAAACACCAGATTATGTGGATATATAACAACAATTTGGTGCATCAAACCAAAAAAGAAAATGCAACATTTATCTGGCAGAAATCAGTTACTCCCTCCGTCCCCAAAATAAATATCATAGTTTCCTTTTTGGTACGTTTCAAAATAAGTGTCTCGTTTCTAAAAAAGGAAACAGACTTACTTTAGTGTAGTTTTATCATCGTACAAGCAATGTACAAGCTAGTAAACACCATTCTTAAATATATTGACAAGTCAAATACGACATTATTATCAGATGACGGGAGAATTGTTGCTCCCTCTCTTTTCAGAAAGGAAATTGCCTTTAAATGAGAGTCAATTTCTAATGAATTTACTAAAATTTTCTTTATCAGTTACTTTGTCTACATGAACCAAAAACTAAATTGCAACTTTTGTCAACTCAAACCAAGAATTTAAGAAGCACAAAAGTACTTTGATCAAATCCAATAGAATTTTTTATAATACCCAAAAGACCCCTATACTACACATAATCAGTTTTATCGGACGCTTTTAGTCTTGATAAGCTTCTTGTTCTTCATTCTCAGTTCCCCTCTGTAGATGGTCTCCACTTTAAGTTGAAAATAGTCCGATTTTCATTTTTCTCTGTTGATGGAATCTCTCGATTTTCATCTCCTCCATCAGTAGTTACCACACATTCAAACTCTGTTTCAATCTCAACATCTTTCAAGTAATGTCGCCAGCATTTGTTTTTGTAGTATTTACAGCAACTTGGATTCACTTCTATGTTTATCATCTTTTCGCGTAGAAACTGCAAAAATATGGGCAGCAAAGTAATAAATACAACTCGAGTAGGCAATATAATAGCAAAAAGAACTCGGGAAAAATGAAAAAAACATCAACTCAGATAGTCCCACTTGACAAGTTAAAAACTTTTTTATTGTACGTTCTTGAAATCGCACTATAATTATTGCCTTCCTTAGAAATGAGAGCGGCACTATCTTTTAGGGAAAAATCAAAAAGAAAAAATGAGGGATTATCTTTTTGGGATGGAAGGAATACAGAGTATATGGACCTAATCAATCTACATGTGAAATTGCAATGACGCGCATTACCTTAAGGAACTCACTGCTGGGAGATGATATCAATGATAAAGTCTTTGGGCGAGACATTCTTAACAAATTATCCACACTCTTTTTCAAGTTTGTGGATGATTTTGTATACTCTAACTTGTACTTCCTTGACATAGGTAAGAGACCTCCAATTGCTTCATCATATATAAAAACATTCTGCAAAAACCATAGGAAGAAAAGAAAAAAAATTAATATCACATAATTAAAAAAAATAAAAAAATTAATGAAGGATTAGAAATAGAATTGCAGAATAGTGATAGTTCACACCTCGTTTGTGCTAGCAACCAGTTTCCAACCTTGCTATTAAACGTTCCAAACGTTGACAGGTCAATATGATCACCCCACAAATATTCAAATTGAAATTTCACATCAAGAAGACTAGCAAAATTCATGAACAAAGAAGGAAGTCTATCACCAGTATACTCCATTGAAACCAAATTAGGAGCATCACCAAGGGATTCCTTAAGTTTCTTGCATCGAATAATGGAAAGTTCCCTTAACTTTTCACTCAAGATTGTGATTCTCTCAAGAAAGTTGCATTCTTTCAGGGCTAGCTTCTCTAGATAAGGAAACTTAGATAACTGATCGTGAAACAAATCATCATTCATGTTGGACCATTGCAAAGTCAAACACCTCAAGTTTTGACAACCCGCCAAGTTAATTTCGCGCTTCCAAGATTTCTTTCCACAGTATAAAAAACTTCCAAGATTTCTTTCCACAGTATAAAAAACTTGTAAGATTAGGCAAGTCAACTTCAATGACCCTGAGCCCATGGCATTCATGTACCTCAACCCTTTTGAGCTCGGTGCAATGTACAAGTCTCAATGCAATGTAAAGACCATCCAGCCCAATGCAATGTACAAGTCTCACATCCTCAACCAAAGGGCAGCTCCGAATAAGACTCTGAATAATACCTAAAGTCAGACGAGTCTTTTTTATTGAAAGCTCTTTCAAATGAGGCAAGTCCGTAACACCATAATGATCCAATTCACAACCATATAACTTTAGTGAAGTTAGCGTCTTGGCTGTGAGAACATTCTCGGGTAAAACAAATCGTCTATTCTTTTTCACTTCCACATGAATCTCTAACTTTTTGACATTTTTGTTAATAGCAGAAGAAAACCAATGAGTCAAATGAGGGGTCAAACCAGGGTTAAAAAAAGTCAAATAGAGCCTGAATTTCTGTAGACCAGCCATTGACTCAAGTTTAGTTGCTAAAGAATTCTCAACAAAATTAATGAACTCCACATTCCTTTCGCTTCCTTTTTCTTGTGTTAAGAACTTTCTCTGATCAAAATCAAACGTAAAAAAAGAAGCCCATATTTTTATCCACTTCTTAGACAAGACAGCAGTTCGAGCAACATCCTTTGGGTTATGGAGGAACGACATAATGTGATGTATGACGGGTTCTGGCAGTTCTGAGATTCGATCAATGCCATTAACCTGATCACCCATCTTTTGATTCTTTCTTTCTTTCCTTGATTTGACTCCTCAAAGAGCAAGAGTTTTCAGTAGCTTCTAATTGAGAGAGTCCTTATTGGGCAACTCTGAGATCCGATCCACAGTTGGAAATCCTTCAAGAACCTGTTTAAGACTCTCGGATCTCCGCTTCTTCCTGTCTCTGATAAGATTCCTCAAAAGAAATGAGAGCTTTGTTTTGAACTTCCTGCCAATAGTTAACAAACGTTGGCTCTTTGTGAGAAAAGTATTAGTCTATTGCTTGCTATACAAAAAATTTAGTAACCAGTTCTTCATATAAATTCTATCTTTCCAAATGAGAAGATCATTCTTCAAAAGTTTCATATGCGAAACTTTTATCGGTAACAAATACATTCCATTCTTAAGAACATGGGCAGTTAAAAACGATCAGTTAATTATCATTTCTCCGAGCATGTACATCATATCCACTATAAGTTTAATGACAAGAACTTGCTCTGATACTGTTTTCGCCTTTGGGTCTTGCAAAGTGCAAACATTCATTCACAAACAAATTACACGTTGCTATGCAAAATGAACACACACACACATATAGAGAGAGAGAGATTAATAGAAGTAACCTGAAATCAATTTCGAAGCAATCAAGAATTACCAAGAATTCCAATACATGTATAATACATGATCAATCTAAACATGGATATAAAGAATTTATAAAAAAAAATCTTCGATAATGGAAAATTAAAGGCATCCAAACACTAATTTACGAATATGAATTACATTTACAGATAAACCCTAACAAAAAAGACGAGATTTTTTATGAAATAAGCTCAATCGACATTGACAACAGAGAGAAATGTAGGTGATTTAATGTCAAAAAAAAGTTAACAGCGGAAATTAAATTACCACGAATGATGTCTCTGATTGCGTAGCAATTTTTTCATTTCGAGGGGTAAATGCGAAAATGTCCCAGGTATTTATTTGTAGTTGTACGAGCAGGAAGAACGTATTCCTGTTTTGAATGAATTCTCGTTTCTTGATTTCTTGTCACAAGTATTTTATATGATGGGCCAAATTGAATTGAATTGAAATAATCAATACTCCCTCCGTCCCATGATAAGTTACACTTTCTTTAATATTTATCTCCTCATTTTCACAACACCAATCAACCTAACCTAATGTTTTCTACCCCGCTTTCTCTCTCTTATTTCACTTTTCACACTCACAACAACTACCCACTACTATTCTCCCAGCTTTTATGTCCCTACTCCCGCTAGTCGGGAAGAAAGAAGAGGTCCCAAGGAAACTTTCTTTAATTCCCGTGCACATTTTTTTTTTTTTTTTTTTTCAAATTTAATTCATAATTGAACTCAATACATAAACATCAACAGAAGCGCCTAGGAGACAAATCCAGGCAAATCCTAAGGACTCTAACTTCTGGGGGGAGGGGGGATCGAACCCATGACCTCCACTCCAAGTTGGAAGCCATGAGGTCTGGCCACCAGGCCGAGACGGAGGGAGTATATATTTATAATAATGCAACATTATATTACTTTTTTTTTTTGAAAAAACACAATATTTTATGAAAAAAAAAAGAGTTTTACGGACATTATATTTTGGAGAATTTTCTTCAAAATAACTTCTTTTTTTAAGTTAAAAAATAACAAAAACAGATTTTCATTAATTTAGCAAATGATTTATATGGAAAAAAGAATAAGTTAGGGCCACTGATTCAAATCATATACTCCATCTCTCTCAGAAAGATAGTCTCATTTTGACTTTTTATGGTCAACAAAAATGAACTTTGACCAATCATTAGTGATAATCTAATCATTTTAGTGACATTCTAAAATTTGTAATTGATAAATCATTAAGTGATTTATCAATAACAATTTTTAGAATTTAATTGTCATCATTAAATTGACACTAATGTTTAGTTAAAGTTTATTTTTATTGACCATAAAAAATCAAAATGTGACTATATTTATGGGACAACGGAAGTATTATGTATAACAAGCTATAATGTAAAAATAACTATGTTGTAACAAGGAGAGAATAAATCATCAATTATAGTTTGTAGGTTCCCCAAAAACCTACTCGTCCCTTTTTCTTGCATGTTAAACTGAAGGAATTTTTTGCTTTTTGTTCTGTTAGTGTTGATCATGTTTCAGTTTGTTATCCATTTCCTTCTACAAGCATGCATGACCACAACAGTATTTGATTTCAAGCCAAAGCAATTGAATGAACATTATCTTTGGTAATTTATGAGCTGTAGGACCAAATTTATTATACATTTACATATATATTAGCTTTGGATAATTAGTTTATGGTCAGCTTCTTGGTACTGCGGGTGTTCTCATCACAGTTTTTCACACATTCTTTCACTTTGCCCACATCTGCACATTCAAAAATCATCACCTTTTTTTTTTTTTTTTTTTTTTTTAAAGGATCGATAGTGGTTCCCCACATACCCCCTTATAATAATGATGTCCTAGGAGCATGGGAAGGGATCGAACTCGAGACCTCACACATTGTGAAGTTTGGCTCTACCACTGAGCCACTCCTTATGGACCATTCAAAAATCATCACTTGTAAGCATCATATACAACAAAACACGACACCTATTTCTAACAGCTTAAACTCTTGGATGAAAATATATGTATATATGTGTGTTTTTGTGTGTGTGTGTGTGTGTGTGTGTGTGTGTTGAGAGAGAGAAACGCACCACGGTCATATTTGGCAGATTGTTCAATATAACAACCCATACTACAGTAGTCCTCGGTGCTGGAGGCGATCTAATGGCTCCTATCCTTGGCACAACTTTCGGTGCATGCTTCCTTGCATACTTTAAAATGAACAACGACCACGCAAGGGATAAAGCAAGCTAAGTAGCAAGATTTAAAACTTGCAGAGATTTGTTGCAAATGCGAGCTCAAAATCAATCCAATAACCAGCATCTGCATTATCGGTATTCTTCCTCCTACATATTTTCTATCCATTTCTTATTATTTTCCTCTCTTTTGTTGTCTTCTGTATATACAGTGGTGGTTACAGAATTCACTACCCGGAATTTATATGGATTTTGTTGTTGGATGATGATCATGAGGAACATCTTTTGGTGAATTTGGGATTATTGAAATCTAAACTTTATTTGGTAGTAGATTTTACAAATCCGTAGTCAAATTTCCATGGTGAGAGAGAAAAGGAGGATTGAGTTAAGAAAATGAAATATCAGATTATGTGAATTTATAACAAGAATTTGGTGCATCAAAGCAAAATTTTTGCTTCATTTGGCACATTGTTCAATATAACAACCCATACTACAGTAGTCCTCAGCGCTGGAGACGATCTGATGGCTCCTATCCTTGGCACAAACTTTGGCACATGCTCCCATGCATATAATAAAATCGACAGCAACCACACAAGGGAGAAAGCAAACTAAGAAGCAAACTTTAAAGCTTACACCTGCAGAGATTTGTTGCAAATGCGAGCTTAAAATCAATCCAATAACCAGCATCTGCATTATCGGTATTCTTCCTCTTACATATGTTCTATCAATTTCTTATTATTTTCCTCTTTTTTTTTTTTATCTTCTGTATATACATTGGTGGTTACAAAATTCACTACCAGGAATTTATATAGATTTTGTTGTTGGATGATGATCATGAGGAACATCTTTTTGACTCTTTTGGTGAATTTGGGAATTATTATGGAAATCCAACCTTTATTTGGTAGATTTCACAATTTCATAGTCGAATTTTCAGGGTGAGAACAAAATGAAGCATCAGATTATGTGAATATATAACAAGAGTTTGGTGCATCAAAGCAAAATTTTAACTTTTATTTGGGGACGGAGGGAGTATTAAGTTTTTATTTCTCATTTGGGTTGTTCTGATGCATTTTATTGAGGTTCCTTCCTCCCTTGACCTGTTTGAAAATTTTGGCATTGGCAGTCTTCTTGTTTAATGTCACCTGCTTTCTTGTTCAGTCTGTTGCGTAAATTGATTTGGCACTCATGGTAAATGATATTTGAATGAGAGAGAATTGTTGACAATCAGTGATTCAACTTCTTTTATATTTTTATTATGCATTCTTTTCGTCTAGAAATTGTTTCAACTTTGTTGATCTGATTGTTACATTTCAACTAGATTGTAAACTGCTTAAAGTAAACATAGTACTTGCAAATTGTGCTATCTAATTTACGTTCCCGGAGATGAAACTCAAACGGAAAACTATAAAATTTGCCACCGTACTTTTGGCTTACGTACAAATTTGCCATTGTACTGTATTTTCATCTAGGGTAAATATAAAGTCACAAAATTGGGCTTACAAAATGATGTGTCATGATTTTGTTGGTGTTTTTAATTAGAGTGTGTCGGGTCCACTATCGATGCAACCACTAAAATATCGCCACCTCATTTTGTGAAATCCTTTTGTGCCCCCTAGCATTGCCCTTTCATATATTTCGCCATTGTACTATGGTATTCACCTTCATTTTTTTCCTTCGCCCTAATGGCCGTTCAAAATTTAACAAAAAGTTAAAAGACTAACGAAGATGTTAAGAACTTACACACAGAAGTGTTAAAACTTTCAAATTAAAAACACTGATGTCATTGCCAAACTGAGACTGAAAATCATCAATGAGTTTCATGGTGCTTTCATGGAATTTATTAGGAATTTGAAGCTAATTTTGAAATCTCCATTAACCTAATTTCTTTATCCCCAATGTCAATGCTATACTAAAATTGAAATCAAAATTACCAATGTCATTGCTTCTCAATACTAATAAACTGAAATCAAGATTGATCTACAACTTCAGAAACAAACTTTAAAAACATTCCCTCCGAATAGAATCCAAAAAAAGAAATCTTTAAACTAACCTCAAAATTGAGAAAAATAGAGACGAAAAAGAAAAAAAAAAAAAACACTTCACATCTGGAAACAAAGAGAATATGGAAAGACTGTTTTATCTTCCTTTTATTTCCTTCATAAATTGTTCATGACAATAGAAATCCAGAAAATTGGCCTGTCGGGATGAAACTAAATTGAAAATGACCTAGAAAATGGAGTAAAATCATTTAATGAAAGAGGAAAACGGAAGACAGAGAAGAGGGGAGACAGTATTCGTTTGAAAACAGAAATCATTTTATGTTGGGGGTGATAAGGGAGAAGCGGTGGCCTAGGAGGAAGGCGGATCCTACAATATGAGAGGCAGGTGGGTACAGAGACCAAAGAAGATGCAGCCGGAACCAGACTGGTACTTTAAATCGAGTGGCAGCCATGGAATCTCCAAGGAAAAGAGAACGGCGGCGGCGGTAAAGAATAGTAGGGTATGGGAGACTACTGAAAGGCAAGTGATGGGAGAAGAGGGGAGCGGCGGCGGAGGGGAGGGGGTCAAGTAAAGAATTTTAGGGTTTTATGGTCTCCCTTTTTCCAGATCAAGGTCGAAAGAGAAACCATCTTAGAAAAAATGAAGCGGTCTCTCTTTTTTTTTTCTAACGTTGCCTCTATATTTTTAGTATCTTTGTTAGTTTTTTAACATTGACGTTAAATTTTGAACGGCTGTTAGGGCAAAGGAAGAATGTGAAGGTGAATATCATAGTACAATGGCAAAAATGACAAAAATAAAGTACAATGGCAAATTTGTAGGTATACCCAAAGTACAATGGCAAATTTTATAGTTTTCCCACACTCAAACACAGGTGAACCATTCTTCTATTTGTTTAAATATTTGTTTTTGTAATTGTATAGGGCACTCTCAGATAATGTTTTGATTGAAAAGAAATCATTGTTGCAAGTTTTGATTAATTCTGGCTGAAATTTTTGGGGTGTCCCATTTCCATGGAAACCAAGATATAAATTTTGGGCTCTAATTTTAATGCTGTTTATACTGATGTCCCATCCCATAACAATACTCCCTTTATCCCGTAAAGATACTTTTATCTGATTTTTATGATCAACTCAATTAAATTTTGATCATAACTTTATGAAAATACAACAATATCTATGCATTTTTAAATGTGATTATTGATTCACTTTGCACTAGTGATTACAATTTTTAAAACTGTATAGATGTGATTAGGTTTTCATAAAATTATAGCAAAATTTGATTGAGTCGATCATAAAAGAAAGTCAAGGAGCATTTAGTTTCAAGTTCAAGCAATTGAAAGACCTAACAGTGAGATAATCTGGTCAATATATTACAGAACCAAATTTATTTTATACATAAAATAGATTTGGATAATTAATTTATGAGTAGCTTCTTGGCACTGCAGCTCTTATCACATTTCTTCACACACTCTTTTACTTTGTCAACATCTGCACATTCAGAAACCATCACTCGTAAACATACTAAATATACAACAATTCACGACCCTTTTTTCTAACAGCTTAAACTTTTAGATGCATATATATATATATATATATATATATATATATATAGGGCTAATTGCATATTGGTAACCTGAGTTTGTTCCGCTTTTGCAATCCCCAACCTAAAAGTTCAATTTTGCAAATTGATCACCTGGGTTTGTCAATTTGTTGCAATGTGGTGAATAAACTAACTTTTCATTAATTTTTTGATAGACCTAAACACACGTGCCTTGCACATGACCTTTTAAAAGGGCAATCTTGAGTACCGTTTTCGATATGATCAGTAACTTATATAGTAGCCTACAGGAATTGACAAGATTGCCCTTTTAAAAGCTCATGTGCAAGGCACATGTGTTTAAGTCAATCACCACATTGCAACAAATCGACAAACCCAGGTGACTGATTTGCAAAATTAAACTTTTAGGTTGGGGATTGCAAAAGTGGGACAAACTCAGGTTACCAATTTGCAATTAGCCCATATATATATATATATATATAGAGAGAGAGAGAGAGAGAGAGAGAGATACCACGTCCATATTTGACACATTGTTCAATGTAGCAACCAACATTACAGTAGTCATCCTCCTTACTAGAGTCAATCTGATTGCCACGATCCTTGGCGCAATCACGTGTGCATTGTCCCATGCATACAATTATATCGCTAGCAAGGACACAAGGGAGAAAGCAAACTAAGAAGCAAGTTTTAAAGCTTACATCTGCAGAGATTTGTTGCAAATGCAAACTTAAAATCAACCCAATAACTAGCATCTCCATTATCGGTATTCTTCCTCGTCCGCCTCCATATTTTCTATCCATTTCTTATTAATTTTCCTCTTCTTTTATCTTCTGTATATACTGTGGTGGTTACAAACAAGAATTTATATAGATTTTGTTGTTGGATGATGATCGTGAGGAACATCTTTTCGATTATTTTTTTGGTGAATTTAGGAATTATGGAAATCCAACCTTTATTTGGTAGATTTCACAAATCCATAGTCAAATTTCTATGGTGAGAGAAAAGGAGGATTGAGTTAACTAAATGTAACATCTTTTTGACTCTTATGTTTTTGTTATGCATTTTTTAGTTTGGGATTGTTTCAACTTTGTTGATCTGATAGTTAAATTTTAAGTATATTGTTTTAAGGTTTGTTATTGAAATTGTATAGGACACTTTCTAATTATGTTTTGATTGAAAAGAAATGCTTGTTGCAAGTGTTGATTAATTGTGGGTGAATTTTTGAGATGTCCCTTTTTCTTGCATGAAGGGTTTTCTACTTGTATCTGTGTGACTTCAATTTTAACCGTAACTTTATGAAAAGAGTATAGCAATACCCGAGGTTCTAAAAATCACTAGGCACTGGAGCCGGGCCTAGTTCTAGAGATCGGGGCCTAGAGTTTAGGTATGAATTATAACATCCTGGTGAAATATAGTTGAATATGTCACAAGAACATGCATATCATAGGTTGGAAAAATATTACTACCTCCTTCTGAGAGTAAGAGTCCTATTTTTATGCTGTTAGCACTAAGGTATTTTGAGCAATAATTTTAGGTTATTTCAATTATGTTAATGAACATCTAGATATTGATATTGGTAGTCCATAAAATGGAGTATCAATAACAAGTTTAAAATCTCCATTAGGATAATTAGATCAACGTAAAATTATTGCTCAAAATACCTTCGTGCTAACCGCGGAAAAAATAGGACTCTTACTCTGGGACGGAGTGATTATTTAGCAAGAGGATATATAACTTCAAGAACCTAAGAGCATCCACAATGGGAGCTTTTTAAGAGGTTTTTATTTTCATGAAAAAACTCTTTACTATTGTGGAGTTTTTGAAAAAGCTCCTTACTAAGGAGTAGCTCTTTCCATGAGCTATTTCATTAACTTTTCACTAATTATCCATACTAGTCATTAAATTTTAAAGGCTCTACCATTGTGGATGCTCTAATAAATAACTGATCTTTGTTTTACTAAGCTTCCAGACTTCCTGTTCCAAGTTCAAACACTTCACAGCAAGGCGGCATATAATATATTTAATAAGAAATTAAGAATTTTTTTTTTGAAATTATACTAATAAGAAATGACGGAGTAAGGCGGATCTCGCGGTTGGTGGCTCCCAGCCCGACTAGTCGGCTATAAGGGCGCCTAGGCGGCAATTTTTTGTCTGAACAAAATTTTAGGCGGATTTGAAGTTAAGCACGACGTTTTATGGCCGCCTAGCGCTTAGGCGAGCGACTTTTAGAACTGAGACTAAACCTAGCATTTCTAAAAGTTATTATTGATTCACCACTATGAATACTATCAATAACAATTTTTAGAATTGTATAGAGATAATTAGGTTCCATTAAATTATGTTAAAAAATTTATTGAGTTGACCATGAAGTCAAAGTGACACTGACGGAGAAGAGAGTATTCTGCAGTTCTTGTCACATTTCTTCACACAGTTTTTCACTTTGTCAACATCTACACATTCAAAACATCACTTGCCAAATAGAGGTTAGATTTATATTTTTCTAATGGTATGTTATTGTAATTGTCTAGGCCACTGCCAGATGATATTTTTATTGAAATGAAATGCTTGTTAAAAGTGTTGATTAATTCTGGGTGAATATTTGGATATAGTAAATTTTAAGCTCTAATTTTAAAGTTGCTTATATTGATGTCCCTTTCTCTTGCATGTTAAACTGAAGGATTTTACTACTTGAATTCTGTTATTTCAAACTCATTTCTGCATACTTATGCCACAATTAATTTCAAGCCAAAGAAATATATATATATATATATATTAAAGTTGGCCAAAAGAGCTATGGTATTGACATGTGGACAAACAATGGAGAAAGCTTGCATTTTGAGAAGCCACGTCAACAATATATTAATAAATAAGTGACTTTTTATTTTCTTTTCATTAGCTAATACTATTAGCTAATAATAATAGTTACTATAAATGGTAACTATAATAGTTAACTATTATAGTAACTATTACTATTATTAGTAATAGTTAACTATAATAGTTAACCATTATAGTTAACCATTACTCTTATTATTACTCTTATTAGTAATAGTTACTATTATAGTTAACTATATTAGTTAACTATTACTATTATTAATAATAGCTATTATAATAGTTACCTTATGTAGTAACTAATAGTATTAGATAATGGTATTAAGCAAATAACAGTTAACTATTAATATTTACTCTCCCCGTCCCACTATAAGGTTCCTATTTTGACTTTACACGGAGATTAAAAAAAAAATGTTGTGAGTATGAAAAGTAAAGTAAGAAAAAGAAAGTATGTAGTGAGTGTTTGTTGTGAGAATAACAAATGGGTCTCAGTTTCCATTTTAGGTATAAAGTAAAGTACAAACTTTAAATTGGGACAAACTAAAAAGGAAAGTAAGAACCTTAAATCGGACAAAGGGAGTATTTGTTATTGTAGTCAATATTTATAATTAACTATTATAATTAATTATTAAATAAATTAAAAATTACTATTAATAGTTTTAGTTATCATAATAGTATTAGGTAAGCATTACTATACAATAAGTGTTAAAAAGTACGCACTTATTCCGAGAGTAAGAGTCTTACTTTCTATTTTGGTAAGTCCCGGAGTAAGTGTCTCTGTTGGGTATGCTTATTATAAACCACTCCTATTACTTAGATTTGATTGACCCATAACCTAATTTTATCTTTTGTGGACTTTAGGATATATTGTAAGAAGTGTTAAACTTCATTTTTAGAATAGTCCATTTTGATAGCATATAGGCTTTAGTTTGATAGGTCCAAAATTTTCTAAGTCTGGAATGTGTGGTCAAGTCCTTGACCGTGAATCACTTGACCGGAAGTCAGTGACCGTGAGCTTTGTGGCATATCTTGACAGGTCATAATTGACCCCTCGACCGCAAGCCACTCGATAGTGAGGTCTTGACCGCAAATAAAAGAAGGTACCCAAGATTCCAAGTGAGATCAAACTTAACCATGATTAAACTATGGTTAGTCTAGATCGTTACAGAACCTAACTTGGACCCCAAGTAATTCAAATTTTGAATATCTCAGTGGGGACGACCTTCTCTCTGCAAAAGGACAAAGATTGAGCTCCAATCAGAATTCAACATCTCATTGTCCAAACTTAGAGCCCAAGTTTTCCCAACAGCTAGTTTCTCATTCAAGGCTATAAATATTCCTTGAGTTCTTCATTGAACATTGCTGAGATTCAAAGAGAGAATTGCTGTTGAAATACTTGGTGATTGAAGATCATATTCAAGATTTCCAGAATCCTTCGAATCTTCAAGTACTCAACCTTCAAACCTTCAAAAATCTCCAGCAACATACAAGTCATCTCAAGCCTCAACACACAAGATTCATTAGGCTCTAAAATCATATAGATTCCAAAGAGCTCTTGATTCTTACACACACTCACCCCAATTGATCAATCACATAGATTGCATCAAAAGGGATACACTGGTCTAAGTCTAGGATTTGAACTTCATAGAAAGTAGGTGTTGATTCAAAACTTCATCTCTGTAATCTGTACAAGTGAATCAATATATACCTCCATTCAAAATCCAAGACTGACCATCTTGGTAAAGGACGTAGATCTTTTAACAGATCGAACATTTCCAAATACTTGTGTCATTTACTTACTGCACTTTAATTTCTGCAAATTTACTTTCAAGTATTGTTCATCTTGTTCTTTATTGTTCATATTAATCTTGTTTGTCGTTTAGTGTTTTGATCTTTCAGATTTATGAACTGTTGTGAATTGTGTTTGTTTGTTCAACTTATTGCCTAAGTTAAAATCTGACTAACTTATCTTTTGCCAAAACTTCTAAGACAACTTTCAAACTCAACCTTATCTTGACCGCAAATCTCTTGACCGCAATACTCTGATCGCATCTCACTCGACCGGAACCTCTCTTGACCGTGAGTGAGCTTCTATACTTAGAGATTTTGTCAAAAACAACCTTACCTCATTTCTATCGAAAACTTCCGCTGTGCATATTACACATTGACCGTGTGGTTTTTACTTGACCGCAAATTCAAGATTGTAAGCACTTGGTTGAATTTTGAAAAAAAAATGTTGAAATTTTAAATAGGCTATTCACCCCCCCCCCTCTATCTTTTCATACCCTTGTTGTGTCTTTGGGACCAACAGTCAAAATTGAAAAAACCTACATTTTTAATGGTAAAATGATATTTTTCTAAACTTAAAAGGGTAAATATGACATGACTCCAAAATTAAGGGGGTCGGATGACCCCATGGCGATAGGGTGGCTTCGCCACTGCAACCCATAACGAAACATTAATACAATCATGTTGTGTTCAACAAGGCTCTCAATAACAATATTGATCAACAAGATGTTAATCAATAGTAAATAGTAATAGAACTCTAAATCATCACAAAATGAATCTATCACAGCAACAACACCAGCAATCCCAACATTTAAAAAAAAAAAAAAAAAAAAAAAAAAAAAAACAGCATCTCAAGAATGAGAAGAAGGTGAAAAAAACAGCATCTTAAGATAAAATGTTACTCTTTCCGTTTCAAAATGGAAAGTATGACATTTATTTTGGGTCGGAGGGAGTAAAAAAAAATGGCCTCTTGAACAGCACCAACACCAGCAATCCCAACTAAGGCACTTTTCATTCACAAACCAGCCCCTAACTGACCAAGGCATGCTGCTCTCACCAAATCCAGACGTACATGGCTTATAAGCTCTTGAAGCGAATACTCGTTCGACCTTAAAAACCATAAAAAAGCATCAAAACCGCTGCATACTGCCCACCAAATCCAGCTTGTCCACAATCATTTCCAGTAAATTGCTTTCAGCCAAACACTGCATCACTATCCACCTGAAAAAAAAAAACAAAAAAAAAAAACAACACCACCAGCAATACCAACATAAAAAAGCATCAAAACCATAAAAATATCCATGGTCAAAGCGAGTTTAGTCAAACTCGCTAATGGCAAAAGCGAGTTTAGTCAACCATGGTCAAACTCGCTACTACTAGTAGCGAGTTCAATTAAAATTAAATTAATTTTCGGCGATTTCTGTAAAAAAAAATGGCAAAAAAAATGGAAAAAAATTGAACTCGCTATCACTAGTAGCGAGTTTCACCGGAAAAAAATTAAATTCGCTATCACTAGTACCGAGTTTCAAAAAAATGGACATTTTGGCAAATACTTTGGGAGGGTTGATATTTTGGGAATTCTTATTTTAAAAAGGAATTATTTGAGAAAAAAATCATTTTAAAAGTTATTGGGTTTTTTAAAAAAAAAAATAAAAAAAATGACACGTATCGCGCTAGGATCGGAAGAGAGGCTGGGGTCGGGTCGGACGGGTTTGGCCCGCCTCACGCCCATGCACCTGTTGTATATAAGAATTTGTCCTAAATTTATTTTCGTTTCAAAAATATTTCTTTTTTAATATACACCGAGTTTTTTTTTTTTTCTTTCTTGAATTTATATCATAGTTATGATAGTTATCCCGGGTTTCAATTGAGAAGATAAAGACAATAAAAAAGGAGACATTAGTTGAGTAATAGCAACCTAATTTACATAAAATTTTGGGAGAAATTGATTCCTCATTAATTTATAAAAAGTCATATTTTAAATATACGGACTTGGTGTTTTAAGACTTAAACTCACTGTTATAAAGTCTAAATTTTTTATTTTATTTTCTTGGTGTTTTAAGGCGTAGACTCACTGTTTTAAAGCCTAAACGTGCTATTTTATTTTATTGTTGTTTTAAGACCTAAATTCACTATTTTAAGGGTGAAACCATATTTTAAAAACGTTTTTTTTTAATTTATGGAGAAACTAATTGGGCCAGTCTCCTGTACACCCGCCGCATGGCGTGCGGCGGGCCGTCGACCTTTTCAATTTTTTTTTATTTTTTTTAATGCCGTTTTTTTTTTTTTCAACTCTAACTTTTTTTTTCCTCCCAACAAAAGTAACACTTATTATGACGAAATGTAACACTTTTTTTTTCAAATGTAACATTTTTTTTCTTCAAAATGTACCACAATTTTGCTGTAATAGATTAAAGATAACATAAAGATTGACAACTACACTAATGTCACACTCTTTTAAAAAGAATATAACACTTTTTTTTCAAATGTAACACCATTTTTCCTCCCAAAATTAACATATGATTGACAACTAAACTAATGTTACATTTCATAAAAAATGAATGTAACATTTTTTTTTCTCAATTGTAACAGTTTATATTCTTAAATGTAACATTATATATGAAATATAACATTTTTTTATTGAGAAAGTAACAATTGAAATGCCAAACTATTTTTTTTGTAAAACTGCTGTTACCTTTAACAGTAGAAAGTGTTACTTTTTGAAGATGAAAGTGTTACTTGTACCAGAACAGAGTGTTACATCCTAGCTGATGAGCAACTCAAACTTTTTGTATGTAAAAAAATATGTTTTTTTTTAAAAAAAATCAAACCATATCATGACCTATATAGTTTTCTTCGTCTCGTCGAGACGAACACAACGGTATTTTTATTTTATTTTTCTGAGTTATAAATACCAAGATATAGCATTTTAAAGTTTTGGTTTTTTTTAGGGAGTACACGTGGCAGCGCGCGACTGGGTGAACCAGGGAGTGGCTCACAACGCGCCACGTGTCGCTCAGTAGCTGGATGAAAGACGGGCCCGGCGGGTCGGTCACCGGGTTTGCCCGCCACACGGCTGTGCGGCCGTTGTATTGAAGAATTTGTCATTACGACAAAGTCTCATATGCATCGGCCGCACCATGTGCGGCAACTTGGGATTGTTCCGCTGCTTCTCGCAGCCACTTGCTGTGCTACAGCCAACCGTTGGATCCAGCCCTCCCTCTTCCCAGATCGCGCCACGTGTCATTCCTTAAAAAAAAAACTCAATAACTTTAAAATGCTATATCTTGATATTTATAACTCAGAAAAAATAAATAAAAATACCGTTGTGTTCCGAATAAAACTACATAGGTCATGATATGGTTTGATTTTTTTTAAAAAAACATAATTTTTTACAAACAAAAAGTTTGAGCTGCTTATCAGCTAATATGTAACACTCTCTTCAAATAAAAGTAACAGTTTCATGTTCAAAAAGTAACACTTTTATAGTCAAATGTAACATCAATTTTACAAGAAAATTTAAATTGTTTGATAGTTTTTGTGGTTAAAAAAATAATATTTGAAGTGTAACAAAGTGAATATATGATTATAATTTTTTATATAGATGAATATAACATTTTTTTTTTTAGTAAATGTTACTTTTCTTCTTTAAAAAAAAAGTAAAAATTCATACTCCCTCCGTCTCATTTGAACCTTCACCATATTGGTGATGGCACAAAAATTAAGAAAGGTAGTGAGTGTAAGAAGGGTTGTGAGAGAAAAAAAGTTAGTGGGTATTATAAGTGAGGCCTACAATTTAAATATGTGAGAGGGAAAGTTAGTGGATATGACAAGTGGGCCCCATAATTTAAGTATGTGAGAGGAAGAAGTGAGTTAGTATGACAAGTGGGGCCTACATTTGTTACCATTTTAAGAAAAGATGAAGCTTTCAACGGGACACCCATTTGGGTAAATGGTGAAGCTTCAAATGGGACGGAGGGAGTATATATAATCGAGTTGCATTTCAATTGTTACTTTCTCAATAAAAAATTGTTACATTTCAGATATAATGTTACATTTAAGAATATAAATTGTTACAATTGAGAAAAAAATGTTACATTCATTTTTTATAAAATGTAACATTAGTTTAGTTTGTCAATCTTATGTTAATTTTGAAAAAAAAAATGTTACATTTGAAAAAAAGAATGTTACATTCCTTTATAAAAAGTGTGACATTAGTTTAGTTGTCAATCTTTATGTTATCTTTAATCTATTATAGCAAAATTGTGGTACATTTTGAAAAAAAAAAGTGTTACATTTGAAAAAAAAAAAATGTTACATTTCGTTATAATATGTGTTACTTTTGTTGGGAGGAAAAAAAGGTTGGGGGTGGCAAAAAAAAAAAAAAAAAAAAAAGAAAAAAAAGAAAAGAAGAAGGGAGGCTCCTGTTGCACGGTGCAACCGTTGCACAGGAGACCTCCTCAAACTAATTTCCCCCTAAACATACTCCGTAACTTATAAAACCGTAACTTATAAGACAAGAAGTTGAGACGAGGTAGTAATAAAACTTGTTAAAGTAAATTAAGAATTTAGGAAAGATAAAAGAGTAAGGGAATTATAAAACTATCTCCGTTTAATGCTAAAATAAACATTATTTATTATTTTTTGAGTGTCTCATAATAAATGCTACTATAACTTAAAAGGAAATTTAAAAATACTTTATTACTCACTTTTTTATTCATAACAAAAATATATTTATTATTATCTACCCCACATTCTTTTTTTTTATTATTTTATTTTTCATACTCACATCCCATTCCACCATCAATATTGTATTTACTTTAAAAAAAATTAATAAAAATCTAATGCATTCAATTGTAACTTTCATTATGAGGCGGAAGATTATTAAACAAAAAAAAAATTTGTTTTAACTTCAATTTTTGCTTATAGTTAACACTCAAATGTTTCAATCATCAAAATATGTTTAAGCGCATGCATTCTGAACATCAAAATTAATCAGACAATCAAAAGAGTAATGATATATTAATGTAAGACTTCACTATTTGGATGATTGCTACAAATCCAAACTTTTTTACTAGTAAAATCTTATCCGATATTAGTAATACTCTCAACTATAAAACTTAAAATAAAAATTCTATTAAAGTTGACAAATTAAACTTATCATTCAACATATGAAGAGTTTATGGGGAAAAAAAATTGAAGAAAAGTTTATGGAAATTATTTACTTGATTATGCAATTAATATTGCACTCAAATGCTCCCTCTGTCCCAGAGTATATGTTCACCCTCTCATTTCCACGGAAATTAAGAAATGGTGAAAATGATGTAAGTGTTATGAGTATAAAACTAAAGTATGAGAGAGAATGATTGGGGGAAATAATAAGTTGATTGGTGTTATGAGTATAAAAATAAGCAAGAAAAAGAATGAGTGAGAGGAATAGTAAATATTCTTTGCCATTTTAAGAAGTAAACCTATACTCTCAGACAAACTAAAAAGAAAATGTGAACATATACTCTGAGACGGAGAGAGTACATTTTTTTTAATGGAGCGGCAAAGTTGGAATACTTTTTTTAGGGAGAAATAATTACGATCTTTCAAAAAAAAAAAAAAAAAAAAAGGAGAAATAATTACGACAAGCTATAAAAGTAGATCCTTTGTACGTGGCCTTCACTTTCATTCCATAAATGGTCTACAAAAAGAATCTCTTCTAATCCCTCTATCTAGCTTTAAGTAGCTTTAAGGTTTTTACTTTTTTTTTTTTTAGTCTGTCCCAATTTAAGGTTTTTATTTTGTTTTATTATCTAAAATAGAAAGTGGGACCCACATGTCATTCTTACAACAAAACTCTCTACCCACTTTCTCTCTCCCACTTTACTTTTTATACTCACAACATTTTATTTTTTTTAATCACCGTGTAAAGTCAAACTAAAAACTTTAAATTGGGTCGGAGGGAGTAATACTTATGTGATGTGGCTACTTATTTTTATTTTGACGTCTCGTACTTATTGTTATTTATTTAAAATGTTCAATAACGTGCAATATGTAAATCATACTCCATGTCCCACTCGAATTAGGACAAATTTCTATTTTGGGTGTCATATTCGAATTAGGACAACCCAAAAATGGAAGTGTTTTATTTAATAGAACTCACATTCACACTCACAATAACTTTTCACTCATTATTTTCTACCCCACTTTCTCCCTCTTACTTTAATTTTCACACTCACAACACTCACACCACTAACACTTTTTTCTTAATCCTCGTGCCCAACCCATAAATCCTAATTCGGGTAAGTAGGACGGATGGAGTATTAAGCACGTGTAGTCGCCGGTGAGAGTTTACAAATACTAGTTCTTCTTTGTCGTCAGCAACACCATCAACTGAAGGCGACGCCGTCTTTTTTCAATTCCGTCACGTCTAAATTCTTACTTACCTTTTTTCTCATTTTCTCCAAACCAGTAATTCTCCAACAGTCCGAGAAGAATGAATTTTTCCAAATGGGTTCTGTTAGTATTATTCAATCTCTCTTTGTTTGGTATTCTGCCCATTTTATCAGATTCTGTTTCGACGAGTGAATTCCTTAATTATGCCAAGAAAAATGAGGTTTTTGATTGGATGGTGGGTATTAGGAGAAAGATTCATGAGCATCCTGAATTGGGTTATCAAGAATTTGAGACTAGTAAGCTTATCAGATCGGAATTGGATAAATTGGGGATTCCTTACAAATACCCAGTTGCTGTTACCGGCGTCGTTGGCTACATCGGCTCCGGCGAGCCTCCGTTTGTTGCTTTAAGGGCCGATATGGATGCTCTTTCTATGCAGGTTTATTTTTACTATTGAAAAGCTTCTTTTTTTTTCTTTTTTTTTTTTTTTTTCCATTTTCCATTATCTGTTTCCTTTGTTAGGGCATATGATAAAATTGGATTTTTTTTTGTGTGTTTTTTGTTTTTGTTGTTAGATTGTATTTTAAATGTGTTTTAAGTGTTTGTAACAGTAGATTGTGGATTAATTATGGATTTGTGGTCAAGTAGGGTATTAATGAGGTTTTGTGATTGTTATAGGAAATGGTGGAGTGGGAGCACAAGAGTAAAGTTGCCGGAAAAATGCACGCGTGTGGCCATGATGCCCATGTCGCTATGCTCCTTGGCGGGGCAAAGATTCTTCAAGATCATAAACAACTTTTGAAGGTGTTTTCTCTTTGGTTTTGCATTTCAAGTTTCATATCACGTGCCATCACTTTAGGAAGTGTAAAGTCAAAAAGGTTTCGCATAGACACAATACTTTCTGTGTCCAAAAAAGTATCCATTTTTGTGCCTGATCGTGAACAAAAATGGATAGTTATTTTGGGACGGAGTAATAGCTTGCTTATAGATTATATGAAATCCATGACGAATCTTGAGCTTAAGGGGATCGGATAAGATCTTAATTAACACTTCATCACAGTTTTCTTGCCATTGGCTTAAGATCTCCAAACTGGTTCTAAATATAATACTCACACCGTACCGGAAAGATAGTCCCATTTTATTTTTGATGGTCAACACTAAAGAACTTTGACCAAACATTTACAATTTTCAGAATTTCACTAGGAAGATTATACTCCCTCCGTCCCACCACAAGTGAGACCAACTTGTGGGGCACAATAATTAAGAAAAAGGTAGTGTATGTGTGGTAGAAAATGAAGAGAGAGAATAAGTGGGGTAAATAGTAGTGTTGGTTGAATAAAATGAGTGGTTGTGGTGGGACGGACTGAAAAGGAAATTAGTCTCACTTGTGGTGGGACGGAGGGAGTATTGACATAAATATTTGGTCATAGACTCATAGCTAGGGGTGGCAAAATGGGTGTTTTGGGTTTACCCATTAAAGTTAAAAATCCATTGGATATCCGGATATTTTAACTTTAATGGATACACCCAAAACACCCATTTTGCCACCCCTACTCATAGCTCACTTGTGTTGACCATCAAAAGTTAAATGGGACTCTCTTTCCAGGACAGAGGGAGTAAGCGATTCAGTTGCTCTCTCTTACACTTGTTGCTTATTTTTGATGTGTTGGGCAGGGAACGGTGGTTCTTGTTTTCCAACCAGCAGAAGAAGGAGGTGCAGGGGCAAAACAGATAATTGACACCGGGGTTTTAGAGAACGTCACAGCCATATTTGGTCTACATGTTGATCCGGGGCTACCTATTGGAAATGTGGCATCAAAAGGAGGCCCACTTTTGGCCGGAAGTGGCTTTTTTGAGGCAGTAATAAGTGGTCAAGGAGGTCATGCCGCCATTCCTCAGCAATCAATTGACCCAATATTAGCTGCTTCAAATGTAATCGTCAGTTTACAACATCTTGTATCACGAGAAGCTGATCCTCTCGAGTCTCAGGTCTCTCTCTCTCCCTCACACACACACACACACACACACACAGTCCTGGGGATTGTGTTTAATACAAAATGGTGAAGTGCAGGTTGTTACTGTTGCTAAATTCCAAGGAGGAGGGGCATTCAATGTTATTCCTGATTCTGTTACCATTGGTGGTACTTTTAGAGCTTTCTCAAGTCAAAGCCTCAGGCAACTCAAGCAGCGAATTGAGGAGGTAGGTTTCATATATAGCGACATAAAAATGTTCTTATCCTTTACCATAAAATTTTGCATAGTCCTTTAGGTTCACTCTATTTTTGCATGTAAATAACTTTGTTCAAGCTTCAAAACCTCAAAAAAAAAATGTATTCTTTTCAAAGCTCGATGAATTTATCACGTGGCATATGGCGAAGTACATCACTTTGGTATAATTTAAAAGTAATACTAAAATAGCGAAATTGCCATTATACTTAAAAAGTTTGACATGTAAAACACGTTTCTTTTTTACAATTGGAGTATTTTTGAAGCCTTATAGATCAGCAAGATTTCACAGATTTCTGCAAAATCTTCTACTATAAATTTCTGAATGCATCAAAGCACATATGTTCAATTTTACTAACAATGTCCCATTTTCTTCTTTAAAAAAAATAAATAATCTGTATAATAGAATTTGAGCCATCTTTCCCCAGTTTTCCCTATATCTGATCTTTTGAATTGTATTACATCAACAAGTTTTCAATTCTTTCAGTTTCATGTACATAAGCTAATCCTTTTACCTTGTAGGTTATAAAAGGGCAAGCCGCTGTACAAAGGTGCAATGCAACAGTTGACTTCCTCGAGAAAGAGAAACCTGTCTGCCCTGCCACCATTAACGACAAAAACTTGCACAAACATTTCCAGAATGTAGCTGCTGATATTCTTGGCATTCAAAATGTGAGAGACATGCCTTTACTAATGGGGTCAGAAGATTTCGCCTTTTACCAAGAAGTTTTACCCGGTTATATATATTTCCTTGGGATGAAGGACGAAGCAAAAGAAAAGCTCACGTCCGTCCACTCTCCATTTTTCAAAATTAATGAAGATATGCTTCCTTTTGGTGCGGCACTTCATGCTGCATTAGCTTCTAGGTATCTTCTTGAAATTCAAGAACAAGGAGCTTTACCCATGAATGTGAACCATCACGACGAATTGTAATGCTCTTTGTTGTAATTGAACTTGACCCTAAATTGGTCTGGGAAATATGTTTTATTTCACAAGTGCTCAATTTATCCTCAAAGCCCTATATTTCCTGATGATTCTTTTGGATATATACAGATGATGAATGTTGAGAGAATTTATAGTTATGAATTTTGTACTGGCCAGCGCACCGGTTTGATTATTAGAGCGTTAAGTACCAGTACCTAATTGTACTGGCGCACTGTTTTTTATTTGATTTATCTCATTTTTTATTTTTATTTTAATAATAACTTATAATCTTTTGAAATATGTTGACAATCCTCAGTATATAATTTCTCCAATCAAAATATAATTTACAAAGATTTAAGAAAACAGCATTCAATCTTAATAGTCATGTAGGAGTAATATTTTTCAAAAAAAAATATATATATTTTTGCATTTGGCCAGATATTGACATTTTTAAGCCATACATATTATACAAGTAGGGTTAAGGAATGCATGCATGATGCAGCAGAGAAGAAAAGGAAGAGAAGATGAAAACCAAGTGCCTGCCTGAACTAGAGGCTCTCTTTGTATAACAGATACATATGTTCTCATTCTGTATAATACAATACAAATATCATTACATTCAATAATCCTGAGTATATATATTTATTGTAGCATGAACTTCTATATGAACATGACTCTAAACCAAGCTTCCACCTATAATTCTAAGTATGACAAATTATATTATGCATCAAATTAATAATTTTCCAAAAATATTGCAGACCTGATATCAGTAGCCAAAGAACTCTGACGCATGCTCTAATAACGGCTCCAAAGCACTGGGAGCAAACTTTCTCGCAAAAAGAAAGCAAAGTGAAGAAGGTTGTTTGTTGTAAATACACGTTTGACTTTCGAGGATTTTCTTGAATAATTGCTCCTGAATATCGGCCTTCCCAAATGTAGCGGGATGGGCCCCACCTCTAGACCAATCCACGTAAGTGAGGGTCCTGTTTGCCAATAGACGGGGAGACTGTATGGTCAACATTGTAGGGAAGTAGTGCTCATCAACGTAGCACTTGTGTGGCTTACAAAACTGGTCAAACTTGGGGTAAAAGACGGTATCTTTGACTATGTCAATAGCGAGTTTTCTGTTGATCTCAAACCATTGAGACCCTTTTCGCCATTGGTCAATGTTGATTTCAGGTACCATACGTTCATCATATCGTCCTCTTCCATAAGGTCCGTTTTCATCAAATGCACCCATAAAGCTGAAACGTGATCTTGATATGTAGCGATAAACAATGCTAAAGTTCTGGAGGGGAATGCATGCCTCGGACACTAAAATGAACCACTCGTTGGAGATATCAAGTAGAGCATTGGCAAGGAGTCTTCTCTCTCCGTCACACATACTCATCTTTCCCCACTCTGCAACCTACAGAAATGCAAATCATCAAGTATATGTACAATGGTAAAATAGTAGTAAGAGCTACGGAAATCGTCCCAGTTTTACACATAAATAGACTGATAATAGGTTGTGATCTATCTTAGGAGAATGTCAAAACATGCCTATACACTTCAACGAAACAGCATAGAAAGTCTCCATCAGCAATGTACAAATTTATAACCACCGAATATATGGCATCAGATAAAGAGAGAACATAGGTCCATAATACATCGAGCCTCGTGTTGTGCATTGTGCTCTATTTCAAATGGGATAAAAGAAAAGAAAATGCATTTATAAAATGGCATTGAATGTTTTATCTACAAATGGAATAAAAGATATTGCAATCTGCTAAAAGAAGAATGTTTTTGTTGGTTCGGATTGCAGGAAGAATCAAGGTTATAGTATGGTTATCCGCGTCGCGCCAAACTGCTGTGTCTGCTTATAAGCTACTAACAACCAGTCAAGATCCTTGAAACACACTATAATACATGAATCCAAGAGTTGCCAACTCTTGCAACCAGGCCCTTGTCCTCGAGATCAATGTTACAAAAGCGATGAGCTATGTCAACAAGAAAACATTTTGTTGATTCAGAAATGTTTTATTAAATGAGACGAAGGATTATATACTTCGCATTTATTCTATACTTTCCAAAATACTAAAGGGTCAGACCCGTGATCTCCACGTGTCAATGGAACAAGCTTTACCGTTGTGAGATGGCGAGCCCCGTGAAACACTGATGTAAGTATTTAAACTAACCTAAGTAGTCGGTTGAAACCGTTTAAAGTCAAAGACAAAACCAGTATTTCATAGAAGCAACGAAAGAAAGAGAAATTCAAACCAATACATTTATTTCAAACTTTTTCATATTAATATCGAAGATAGAAAGTAAGGAGCTGCGGCTGTAGTTTCATCTCTTTAAATCATAACAGAAATTCAATGAATAATACTAGGGGCACAAAAAACTAACAAAAACTTGCTCACAAAATCCTAGGTGTAAATATGTTATTGGTGTTTTTAATTAGAGTGTGGCGGGTCCATTATCGCTGCAACCAATAAAATATCGCCACCTCATTTTGTGAGCAAGATTTTGTGACCTTATTTTGTGCCCCTAGCATTGCTCCAACATCTCAGACAAGTCTCTAGAGACTATTGGTAGTGCCAAGTAACGGACTTAAGAGAACCTCCGTACATTGGTTAAACTCCATCCACTGTGCTTACCTAACATACTATATATCAATATTTTTGGCTTCTTTAAATCAAATGCAATTTAATAAGCACAACAAGAACTGCAGAACCTACCCGCAGGGCCATAAGGAATAAAATCTCCATAGAATAACAAACATTTATTTGAAATATGGAATTACTTATAGTGTGCCGTTACACTTGAAACTGAACATATCTCTCAACCTAAACTTAGCAGAAATTCTGCGTAGAAACATACAAAATCAATCAAACTGCCAATTGTATGCATAGACTGGCAGCAGCAACAAACAATTTTCAATGCAATTCGCGCACTTAAAAATGCAATTTAAACAGGGAAAAAAAGTATAATACTTCAATCTCTTAAAAAACAAAGAAGCTAACCTGACTAGGAATCTGCTTCTGGTAGAAAACCGATGAAGGTGAGTAATTCGCCTTATACGAGGGAAGCGAATGGATGTATATGGAATAAAGGCCCTCATTCCCCTTGAAAAACCTTTCCCACAGAGGTGCTAAGGGGAGGGGCCCTCTAGTCAAGAACATGAAGGCAATCTTGGGAGTTCTCTTAAAAGGGTATTCTTTAATTTGAGGCACAAATGAAGCTCTCCAAAACAACTCACTGTCATTCATGATATGCAAATAGCTAGAAAGAGGCTTAATCCAGGTATCAAAACTAGTGGGCTCCACAAAACAGGGCTGTATTCTTGACTGTGCTACAGGGACAACATTTTCAACACCTATAAATCGGATCATAAAAATGCTAAGAATCGAAAAGGCAGCCCCCACACCCAGAAACAGCAACAGAAATTGGAGTAATCTTACTGGCAAAACCCTAGATTGGGCAGTTCTAGCTGCCTCTTTACCTTCCTCCAATTGGAGTAATCTTACTGGCAAAACCCTAGATTGGGCAGTTCTAGCTGCCTCTTTACCTTCCTCCAATGCCATCTTCAATCCCCCTTTGAGAATTTGAGAAAGAAAAAAAAAATCAAGAATTTCGTTTTTCAGTCGGACAAATTCGCAAACACCATGCCTGCTAGAAAAAAATAGTCCCTTTTCACCACATGGGTGTGATCAAGATTTTTTGGTAAAGCATATAAGAAGATGACAACTTTTACGGAAAGGAAATCTGACCCATATCGGATGAATCTTCAAAAAGAACCAAAATGGGTAAATCTTGCCAAACTAAATCAGATGGGTATACAAATCCTGATTGGGGATGTTGTAAGAGCAGAAATCGAGATTTATTACAGCTGATATTTCTGGGACAAGGATTGTGTGTGGATTTAGGGAATCGGAGAAATCAGTTTCGATGTCGGGAGAGAGAGTGTGTAAAAGGAGCGATGAATGTGTGCATGGGTGTGTAGGAATTTAATGAAAGATTAGTGAGAGTATTAATGAGATTTGCGTCTTAAACAACTTAATTTGCGTTTCACACTTTATGGTCCTGTTGTGCTGTCCCTCGGTTTTTTTGTTCAAACGTGTAATGTTTGTTTTGTTAGAGATGGAGAGAAGTGTCGGATTTAGGTTAGATTCTGATTATATTTCGGGTCTGTTCTATTGTCATTTGTCAATGATCATATTTAGGTGAATTTGAAATATTGTAAGTTGTTTTTTTAAAAAAAAAAAATAATTTTAATAAAATTAATTATTTAAAATCAAATTAGTATGCTTGAAGCACCAAAATTTTTGTTTCTGAGCAACAGAAAAAACACATTTCATAGAGAAAAAAATTGGCTCAGGGCTACAAAGTTAAGGTACATTATCTTAGCGAAATTAGTATTTTTATGAGCATAAGCTACAACTTTTCTACTTACTTTTCTACTTCCTCTGCTCCACAAAACTTAGACGCTGGATAAGGGGGAAAAAAATCCCAATAAACTTGACGTTAGTAGCATTTTCCAAGAATGTAAGGCCAAGTATACCAAAATTACCCCTAGAATTTCAAAAGTCTTTTTACTGATTGTAGTGACTTTACTCCTCTCCAGCACACTTTTAGAAATGTGTAAATGTACTAATTAAATGTGATTAATTAAGGGTAGATTAGTATTTTTAAAATGCTTCTTAATCTATGTGCCATTGCTTAAAACGTCATGTTTTATGGAACGGAGGGAATAATACTAAAGCTTGTACAAATAAGAGATTGTGTTTTGAAATAGACTGGTTCTATTCTGGAAGCCGGAGTCATCTTACCAATTATAAAAGAGCTTGCTAGTTGAGAATCAGTAAGTACTCGGATGCTCTTGTACTCGTGTTTAATTGCCCATTCAAGACCTTTAAGAATAGCTAAACATACCATATGAATGCTCGAGTTATCTATCACTATCAAGATTCAAAGCGAATTTGAATATTTATTTTGAGAGAAAAGTAATAAGTATTACTTTCTAGTGGTATGAAGAACTAATTTCAGGTAAAACTTACTCCGTTTCAGTATGTTTGATACAACACCACAAAATTAATTATAAAAGGGAAATACCAAAAAAATCCCCTTATAACATCTACCAAAGTATAGTAGCACTAAAACTAGAAGTACAGATGCCTTAAGCTTTAACTTCCGAGATATAACTAGGGCCGTAAACGAGCCGAGCCGAGCTTTGGGGGTCGAGCTCGGGCCCACTTGTTTGTTCGACCTCGCAAGTTGCTCGCGAACAACTCAAGTCGATATCAAACTCAAGTTTTAACAAGCCGAGATCGAGCTTAGGCTTCTTTTTTTTTTAAGAAAAATATGTTTTTAACGAGCTTATCGAGCCGAGTTCGAAAACAAAAATTCAAGTTTAATGAGCTTATCTAGCCAAACTCGAGCTTTTAACGAAGCTAAACGAGTTGAACACGGTTGGCTCGATAACAAAACGAGCTTGACAATCGGTTCAAGCTACACCTCAAGCTCGAGCTTTCACGAGCCGAGCCGAGCCCGAACCATCTCGGTTCGTATAACAGTCCTAGATATAACATATAATCATCCGTCACACCACATTTTGACATTATCAATAACTAGTCAAGGTATTTCCATCACACTATCAAATGCAAATACAAAATAATAAAGCTGTAAGAAAAGCTTGATGTTCCCTTTAAAACAATCCTTTTAACGGCGATACTAGCAACTAAATCATAACAAGTACTTCAATTAAAAGCAAAAATGCGCAGAAAAATCCACAAGGAAATGCCCGAGTAGAGCATAAACAGCTGCAACCCAAAGCACCATTACAAGTTCAAGCTTATTTCTCTGATGAGTTGGGTCCTCTCTTCTTCCCAAAGCCAACAACTGCAAGCCAATTTCAAATTGTCAATCATCAAGACACGTTAAGCCAGAAAATTATATCTCTGTTTTCATGTCCAAAACTACTACATGAAATAAAATGCTGAAGTAAACTTAAAATAGATGACGCAAGTTACGTAAAAGAAAACAAATTCTAATGTATCTTACTTTGTACACTTGCGGTTCAGGTATAGTAGAACATTTCATTGTCAACCTATTAAAGTTCAGTAATGCTCTGTATAGAATTCATAAATTCGTTGTCAAACTATTAAAGTTCATTAGTATTAACAATGAAAAAGGAGGGACTAACTTTCCGAGATAGAGGGTATAATAAACGAGATGAAATCCTCTATACCACTTTTATGTACCACTAGTGTTACCACAAGTGATCCAACGACTATGCATCATTGTTGACATTATAAAAAAATTTGTGTTAATAACTTATAACCGTTGGATCACTTGTGGTACACAAGTGGTATACAAAAAGTAGTACAGAGGATCTCCTCCCGTAAAAAACAAGGCTATCCACAAGGATAACTTCATAATTTATACTCCCTCCCTAATGAATGTACGAGAAGATTTCAAATTTGCTCTTGATCAAGAGAAAATTTGAAATTTTTTTAGACATTCATTTGGGACGGAGGGAGTATTAATCTTTTCCTTTCTCAGCAATTTTGATATGCAAACATTTTGAAGATAGTTCGTATATTCGTCTGACATTAAAATTGATTATATTTAACTAAAGCGAGAAACAAATCCCAAATGGAGTCTAGGGATCTAAGTAAAGAAACCATCAGAACCATACAGACCGAGGCTATGCATGATGTGAATATTGGTCAACTAAACCGTCTAAAAGATCAACATTCAACTGTCCAGTAGTTCAACTTCAACATCTAATAGAATAGTGATATAATATGTATTGTACTTATACCCACTTAAACCAATTGCGCAATAGATATGGAGGTATGTACTAGCATTTAAATTCCAATAATAAAGTGAAAAATTGAATTCCCATCTGCCTGAAGAAGAATCTTTTGAGCAAATTACATATTCAGATTCAAAAGTAAATGATTCAACAAAACAAATATAATCCAAGAGCACAGCAGCTGAGAGATGGAAACGGTAATTAGTTACCGGCGGTGACGAATCGGCGATTGTATTGCTCACGCTTGTGAGCACGGCCTCTAGGCTTCTTCTTCTTGTCTTGCTTCGCCACCTTCGGCGTCTGCCCTCTCACCTTCCCTGCTCGTGCTAGCGATCCGTGGACCTTACCTGCATTACATTCATCAACGAAATGAGAGACAAATTAAGATTGCGAAAACTGGACTGTAGATTTTGAGTATCGGAAGAGGCAAAGCTTACCCATGATGGTGGTGATTAGAAGTCGTTCTTCTCCGGCGGCGATGAAAGACGAGATTGGGCGAAAAGGCTTGGGCTAGGGTTACGAACGAAGGTTTATGAATTTATAGGATGATAAGTTACAATTTGCTGCCTACTCTATGGACTTATGTTAGTTGAAGTCCTTTATTTGAGAAAAATATACTCGAGAGGCTTCCTAGTTGTTACTAATACTCTTTCCATCCTCAAATTTTCATTTTTATTTTGTCAAAATTGATAAATCCACATTATCATTCTTTAGTATCAAATTTGATTAAAAGTCAGTCTTCTTACATTTCTCTTGATGTAATGAACTATATGGACATCAAGTTATGAACTGAGTTCCGTACAATTGTTATTCGTGAAATATTCTCAAAATTTTTTGGTGGGCGATCAGTCCAACTAAACTCAATGCGCTTGTGTTCAGTGTGCCAATATGTTGATGCTTATATACTTAACCAAAATTTTAAATTATGGCCATTACAAACAAAGACAACACCAAAAATTTGAATTATGGCTGTTACTAACAATAACAATAGTGAGAAATATATTTCTTGATAAATTATCAAATCTAACACTGTCAGTTTTTTTATGTCGACTTCCTTTTGTATGTTTTAAGATTGACCCAAGTGGTGGGAATGCTCAACATGATTAAGATCAACTATCTATTGATATTAAAACTAAAGTCAACTTTTTCATAGTGTAATCAATCACATTTTTATATTACTGGTGAAAAGTTGAAATAATTTTTAAATATTTTAAAGCTTATGACAATTTGGAATAATGTGTTTGATTACTTTTTGCTGAATTGTAATAAATTCAAGTTGGAGGCTCACTTTGATGAACATAATTAGGGTTGTAAACGAGTCGAGTCGAGCTTTGGGGTGTCGAGCTCGAGCTCGTTTAAAACTTGTCGAGCTCGAGATCATTTAAAACTTATCGAGCTCGAGCTAGAGTCCACTTGTTTGTTCGAGCTCTAGTCGAATCGAGCTCGCGAGCTACTCGCGGACAACTCGAGTCGATATCGAACTTGAGTTTTAACGAGCCGAGCTCAAGATTAGGCTTTTTTTAAAGAAAAAGATGTTCTTAACGAGCTTATCGAGCCGAGTTCGAGCTTAACGAGCCGAGCTCGAGCCGTTTGAAAACAAAAAATCAAGTTTAATGAGCTTATCGAGCCGAACTCGAGCTTTTAACGAGCTAAACGAATCGAACATGGTCGGCTCGATAACAAAACGAGCTTGACAATCGGTTCGAGCTCACTCGGGCTTTCACGAGCCGAGCTCGATTCGTATAACAACCCTAAACATAATATAATGGTTAAAACCAATAAACCAATATTATCAATTTCACTACTTTCGCTATTAGGAAGACTATATGAAGTGAGTCACCTTATAAACATGAATACTAGAAAGCATGAACTTGATTGAATTCCTAGTCTGTTTGTTTTTGTATAATGATCATATAGAAAAAAGAAAGAAAGAAAATAGTATGAAAGTGAAACCTATAGACAGGGAAAGGGGAAACATAAAAATAAAGGAGTAATGAAAACAAGTCATGTATTCACAAGACCTTTTACAAATGGCTTTCTGGTTTAGTGGTATTTGGGTGGGTGTGCAAGGGATTTTCTTATGGGAGGTCATAGGTTCAATTCTCTCTTAGGGGAAAAAGTGGAGAGCCCATAGTTTTTTAACCCCATAAAGGTTGGGTTGTGCGACTACATACATCATTCAGGTTCAGATGGCGCTGAACGTCTATGACAAGAGGATTACCAGATGGCGCAATATGAACGTCTATGGCAAGAGGACTACCAGATGGCGCAAGGCCGTCTATGGCAAGCAAACTACCAGATGGCGCGGGATGTCTATGAGAGATTGCAACATCAAATTGTAGAGCAAGTATCATTTGCTGTAATATGTTCGACGAAGGTGAAACTCTATATGAACTTGTAATAGGCAGGGGAATAGAATCGTAATAGACTTGATAGGGGTTTGTTTGTAAACGACGACAATTGCCTTGAAATGAATGATATGTCACAACTGTTCAAAAAAAAAAAAAAAAGACCTTTAGGGCTAATTCAAACTTGTCAAATTCTTAAGGGATTCTTGTGTAATGTAGGGAAAACATTAAGGGGCTTATGCAATTTATGCTTCAACGTTCAATTACGATGCCGTTTCAATTTTTCAGCATTGCTGAGTGTTAAAACTCGAGATTAGCCTCCAATGTTTCATGAAATTCCTAACGTATCCTCCAACCTCATCCAAAATGACTCCCAACATTTTGCCGCCGCTTTGTTAGAAGCCAACCGGAGCGTATATGGCGACCACCATGCCAAGCTTTGGCCTCCGGCGACTCCCTCCTCGTCCATGGTTTCAAAAACTCCGTTCAAATCCCCTTTCATCAGCTACATCATTTTCGTATTCGTTCTCTTCCGTTGCCTCATTACCTGCTTCTTCATCTTCGACTGAAGAAGAGATTCAATCAGAAAATATTGCCACTACCGCCGACGCCGATTCCCCCCGGAAAATTAAATTGAATGACGAGAAGAAGTCGTTTTTTCCAAAGAGAGGACAAATATTGGAACTAGAGTGCGAATCCCTAGCTTTTAAAGGGAAAGGCCTCTGCAAGGTGGTCGATACTGGTTTTGTTGTCTCGTGCGATCGTGCTCTTCCCGGCGAACGTTTCATTGGCCGCGTCACCCGCAAAAAGCACAATAATGCCGAGGTTTGTTCAATTTCACCATCAATGTTTCGCCAACTCCTCTCCAATTCTGTTGTGACGAACTATTTGATTACTTAATTTGTTGATAAATAGGTTTATTAATTGTTTCTGATAGCTAAGAGATTTTTCTTCTGTTCAGGAAAATAGGGGTTCAGATTTTAGTTCCACTTTGAAATGCAATTGTTTTGCCATTATGCATTTGCTTTCATGAAATTTATTGATTGAAAGTAGAAGTAAAAATCCACATTTCTCTTTCAAATTGTAGTTTGATATTCACGGGATGACTTGATTTTTCTTCTGGCTCGTAAGAAATGCAGGTGACTAAATTGAAGACAATAACCCCTCATACGGATTTTGTAGAAGCCCCGTGTGAGTATGCTTCAAACTGTGGAGGTTGTAAGACGCAGAATCTGCTGTATGAGGCCCAGGTCAGATATAAGGAAGAACAAGTTCAGGATTTGGTTTTACATGTTGGAAAGTTTTCAGATAAAGATGGAGATTTCTCTACTATCATGAAACCCATTGTTCCATGCGATTTGCAGTTTCACTACAGAAACAAGGTTAGTAAGAATTCAATACTGTTGGATACCTTACATTGGACCAAACTTAAGGCCAAAGAAGGACCCTTGTCGCCAACATATAATTGGATAGCGATCGACTTGAGCTGAGTGTGATTTCCCCCCTTATCGTACACTGTAATTTAAAAGTACATACGTGCAGCTTTTTATGAACGGAAGGCTGATAACTTGAACATCTTAATAATTCGTTTAATTAATCTCCTGTGCCATTCATCTACTTTCGAGATAGTTTTCATTAAGCTACAAATTATCGCTTCTGGTCCTATATGCCTTATGTCTTCCCTGACCCTACAGTTATCATGTAATCTCTTGTATAATGCTGTGCAATTACCACTTTTCCAATTGCAACATCTTGACTGAATGTTCATATCCATATAAAGCTTGTCGCCTTCAGATTCTACGCTCCAACCTGTTTGACTTGTGTGGGAGATACCATTATTCTTCTAATGGAAAAAGGAAGTAGGCTTACCTTATATAATTGATTATTCCTTGAATGTAATGTTTGCAATAATCTGCTCATTTGTTGTGATCTAACTTTAAGCCACAAAGTTCACTGCTTAAATAAAAAGTCACTTTCTGATTTTCAGATGGAGTTTTCATTTGGTGCTAAAAGTTGGGTGCCCAAAGAACAGCTAGAAGAGGAACGCAGTGAAGCTGATTGTTTTGCTCTGGGATTGCATGCTCCTGGGTTTTTCGACAAGGTTTTAAATGTCAACAAGTGCTTACTACAAAGCGAGCCTGCCAACAGGGTATGTTGTTTTAGAATTGCAAAACCAATATCTCTTTTAAGCTGTGACTAATATTAGCTGCTGCAGATCTGTTTTAAGTTTTTCTCTCCAAAAGTTCAGTCTTCCCTTAGTTTCTGATGGCCATCATTTCCAATCACTCCAACCATTAGAAGCTTTGAGCATGAATGTATATGAAGAAATTAGTTTTTTCTTTCTCAAAATAGTGCAATTTCCTCGTGTTGCTTAAGTAATCTCTTTGATATGGACACAGCCAGGTCATTCTTGTATTTTCAATGGTAGCACTTGGTAAATCCATTGTAACTGTTTTAATTTATTTATTTTTACTATTTCTTTTTTTGGGGGAACATTGCTTTTGTTTTAAATTTCAAAACAGTTCTTTCTAATATAGATTCCCTTTGTGAATCGTGCAATTAACCTGGATGTATACGAACACAGAAGCACACCTACACACAAGTAGAGATATATAGACATAACGTAGTAACGTACACAGATGTATGTACATATATATTATCAGATTTGCATATGAAGGCCATTAATGATTATTTTAAGTCAAATTTTGAGGTTACTACTAACCTTTGCCTTAATTGTGTATTACTTCATGATAATAGGAAAGTAACATATGACGGAACACATAAATTAAGAAAATGGCTTGAAAATCTACCAATTCTCAAATTAACCATCAAAACTTTAAATTCAATCTAGGTGCCAATAGTGGGATTCAAAATAGGAGGCAAAATGAAGGTTTAATTAGTCAGTTTACTGTAAAAAGTTTCCTTAGAGGGAAGTGTTACTCCTCAATGAGGGCTCAAGAGGGAATACACACCTCTTCTGTTGTGACGGAGGTAGTAAAATATATGTTATTTTTCCTTAAAAGAAAAGGGAAACGTTTAGTATGATTTACTTTGAATTTGTATTTTTCATTTCCCCGTGATGTGTCATGTTTTTGGACGGATATTGGGACTAGATACATGCTGTATCAAGGAAATTTTATGATTATTATTGAAGCCATATTCTGATTTATAGGTTCTTGCAGTTATTCAAGATTGTTGGAGGGATCCACAGCTGAACCTTTCTCCATATAATTGCCACTCTCATACTGGATTTCTGAAACACCTGATGTTAAGAAGTGGAAGGTACTGAGAAGTTAGATTATACAGTTCTTGTGGGATTATAACTGTCGTGGCCATTACCATCTTTGTCCCAAAATGAGTGCCCCTTTTTATTGATGATCACAAAAAGGGGTTTTGTTGATGATCACAAAAAGGGATGTTAATTTTGGGGCAAAGGACTACTTTTAACCTCAGATTGTTCTGGTCTTGTTTTTGCAAGGGGATCTTAAAAGTCAAGTTGTGGATTTGTAGTAGTCACTTCAACTTGGTACAGATATGTAAAATTTTAAAACTCTTATTTGGAGCTCAATAATGTATGGATATGACTTTCTATCTAAGTTGTAACATGACCCAATAATATCGTCTCAAATAAAACATGTAAAGATGGCAAACTAAATGAGATGTAGGAGCTACTTTGCATGACTCGAGGAATTAAATATTATGATGGAGCTTGTTTTTTCAGAGAAATATTTGCTAGCTAGCTTGATCCACTAAATGGGCAGTCTATATGTTCAGTTACGTATCTTTGAGACATGATTATTTGAGTACTGATGGCCGCGTTATAGTCAGTGTATTGGCGGAAGTGCATTTAAAATTTAAACTAGATAAATAGAATATTAGATCAACTCTGTTAAGCTATATGTATCATACCTTCTTTTTCATTCGGAAGTTATTCTAGATAAATGTTTCTCTTATAAAAGCCAGGAGTACTTGTCTCTGATACTATATTTACCTCGGAGCATTTTCTTCTCTGGATACCTCTAACTTTCTGTTTGTTATGCTCGTACAATTGTATGCCATCAGTATAAGGCATCATTTGTTTCATGTTTCATTTAGTTATCTTGTCCAAGATAGTGTTTTTGTCTCTGTCTACTCACTACTGGCCACTTTGATCATATCGTTCAAAGTTTAACTGCTTAAATTGTGTTTTATTTTTTAGGGATGTTGAGACTGGTCTACCAGAGCTTATGGTTAATTTTGTGACATCATCCTACATGCCTGAATTGCTGGAGCCCCTGGTTAATAAAATTGCTGATTTTCCTGAAGTGGTGAGTTATTGGATCTAAGGTCATTTTTTTTGTTTCAATCACCTTGCGAACATTATTCCAACTTCTGTTTGCCGTTTTATGGTGAAGGTATGTGATTTTCCTGTTCAGTATTCCTTATTAAAGTTAGGTTCAACGCCTATTATATTAATTTGTTCTTTATCCGAGTTTTTTTTTTCCAATCTTAAATGGATTTTCTAACGAATCTGGTGATCATATTGAGTAGGTAAGTATCATGAACAATGTTAATTCTTCCGTGGGTAACACCTCTGTCGGAGAGCAAGAATACACTCTATATGGGAAATCTATTATCACAGAAGTCTTAAGAGGACTAACATTTCAAATTTCAGCCAACTCTTTCTTCCAGACAAACACACATCAGGTATTAATCGGAAGAGAAATCACACACAATGCTAATTGTTTTTCGCACCATTAGTTTTTTTATGGATTGCTTAGGCGTGTTCTTACTTGATCCATCCTTGGGGTAATTACGAAAATCCGTACGTGCAGGCTGAGATTTTATACAAACTGGTTGAAGATTGTGCCGGGCTCAAAGGAGATGGCTCAGAAATAGTTCTTGACCTCTTCTGTGGGACTGGAACTATTGGCCTCACTCTTGCCAGGAGGTAATCGTTTGTGCTCACCTAGCAGTTAATTTCGTAGGTGCGGTTTAATGTTTAGTCAACCTGACTAGAAACGCTCTGTTATTTTTATTTTTTCAGGGTAAAACATGTTTATGGTTATGAAGTAGTTCCTGAAGCCATATCAGATGCACGTCGGAATGCTAAACTGAATGATATTCATAATGCCACATTTGTCCAAGGGGATCTCAACAAAATCAGTGAAAACTTTGGGGATGATTTTCCGAAACCAGACATCGTTATATCAGGTTTATCCTCTCTTATCATTCATTTTACATTCATTTTCACACTCCCTCCGTCCCCGAAAGATAGTCCCATTCGATTTTTAATAGTTAACTTAACCCAAGTGAACTTTGACCAAATATTAACCCCTATCTAATCATCCTAGTGAAACTTTACAATTGATATTGATAAAAAATAAAGTGATTCATTAATAACAATATTTAGAGTTTCATTGGGATAATTGGATTGACCTTAAATTTGTGTCAAAATTCACTTGTGTTTACCATCAAAAACCAAGTGGGACTATCTTTCCAAGACGGAGGGTGTATGAAAAACATAGAGATCTGGAATGTCATTGGTCTGTTGCAAATTGCTTATATTTGTATCAAAATGTTTCAAATTGCAGATCCAAACCGCCCAGGGATGCATATGAAACTGATAAGATATTTACTAAAGCTTAAGGCGCCACACATTATTTATGTATCATGCAATCCTGCCACGTGTGCACGTGACCTTGATTATCTGTGTCATGGAATCGTAAGTATTTAACCTACTCCCTCCGTCTCATATTTTTTTTTTTTTCAAATTTGCTCTTGATCAAGAGAAAAGTTGAACATTTTTTGGACATTCGTCTTGGGACGGAGGTAGTACTTTTCACCAGTTTCTCTCATCTTCTTGATTGTTCAGTCATTTGAGCTGTTATGACTTTTATGCAGGAGGAGAAAAATATAGCTGGATGCTACAAACTAAGAAGCTTACAGCCAGTGGATATGTTCCCTCATACTCCTCATATTGAATGTGTTTGCCTGCTCGAGCTTTCTTGATCCCTTTCCATGTCTTTTTTTTTTCTTCTTGAGATGCAACGTTTATTCAACTGCAGTGTTAAGGTGCAATATATACATGAAAATTTCGTATGTCTCCATCTTTCTGAAGGCTTGAGGTTAATTTTGCTGGAAATTGGAGGCAATTTAGGAAGTTCACATGAGCACCCAAGTTTATAGAGTACGTATTTGGACTGATTCTTCCAAAAGCTGAAAAAGGCGTTGTCGAGAGTAGTTTTGAAGCTAATATAAGCATGCTCCTGCTCCTGCTCCGCTCCATTTGTGCACGTAGTTGTGTTACTTTTCTCATTGGAGGACCCAAGTCGGTATATGTAAAATTATAGGTTATGTAGGAATAAAAATCTCACTTTGTCTGGGACTGAGGGAGTATTCTCTTAAGTTGTAACGATGCTCTACTTCAAATAATTTATGCCCATCATTTTTGTAATATTTTCCCGATTCAATCGAGCTAAATTGAGTTGAGCTCGGTAACTTCGATGTTCTTAGTAACAAGTGAGATGCACATTTTGTAGTTTTTTTTTTTTTTTTTTTTTTTTAATATACTCTCTTTGTCCCAAAATGAATGTCTATTATTATTGTTGATCAGTTTGGGATAAAGGGAATGATTTTTCCAAAAAGAAGTAAGAATAATGCTAGGGGCACAAAAAACTCACAAAATCTTGCTCACAAAATCCTAGGTGTAATGATTTTATTGGTGTTTTTAATTAGAGCGTGGCGGGTCCATTATCGATGCAACCAATAAAATATCGCCACCTCATCTTGTGAGCAAGATTTTGTGCCCTTATTTTGTGGCCCTAGATTGCTCGGTAAGTAAAACTCAAGTAACTTTGTTTGTTGACAGTCTCTAGAAGTCCTAAATCTAAGGACATTATCTGTTTATTGTGGTAGACAACAATTTTCTCAACAGAAATGTCTTTTATCCATGCGAATTACATGCATGATATTTAACGTAGTAGACGACCAGTTTCTCTGTTAATTCTGACGTGCATTTTTTTCATACACTTTAGTACTCCGTATTTTTTATATATATATACATATATATATATATATATACATATATATATATATATATATATAGTCGTGCTCCTGTGAGAACCTAAATATCGTGAAAACTTGGATACATTAGGTAAAAAACTAATGTATCCAATGGTTCACTTGGATACATCATTGGATACATTACTTGGATACATTAGTTAAAAACTAATGTATCCAATGTGCACTTGGATACATCATTGGATACATTAAGTTCTTACGGTTCTCACGATATTTAGGTTCTCATTTGAGTACCTACCTATATATATATATATATATATATATACACACACACACTACCCGTTTCAAACCCAACCGCCATTGGATTGTACCCCTGACAATAATCTAGATTTTTATACCGAAACTATGGATATACCCGCGAAAATATTGGCCATATTTTCTAGCATTTGTTTCGCGAAAACTGTGAACACTTGGTTGGGTTATTGTTGAGGCATTTGGGAGAGAGAGAGAGAGAGAGACTGTTTCTCTGTATGAATTCCTTAGGCCTAAAACAAATCCAATCCTTAAGGAGAAACCTTCTTATGTCTATCCTACATTTTCCCTTCTTTTCGCCTATTTTCTTTCTCTTATTGATGTGATCCTCTTTTCTGATCGCTCCTCAATCTATATAACACCCCTTTATCTGTCCATTTCCTCTCTTCCCGAATCATTTTTGTGTTGTTTTACGTGTGTTTATGATTGATTCTTGATCTGCATTGGATTTTTCAGCTCAAAATATTAGACTCTTCTTCACTGTTTCTTGTTTGCCTTCTGAATTCAAGCTTAAAGTTGGTTTTCTGACAGTGGCTTGTCTGGACTTTCCAATTTTGATTCTAATTGAGAAAAAAGATCAAATATTTTCGACTTAGATTGTGCCTGGTCATTGTTTATTCTGTTCGTTTAATCACAATTTCATGTGTTCTCCTCAATTTTTGATATCCGTTTACCAAACTACACTTTCTTTTGAGGTGGGTTAATTTTAGTTTTTGGTAATACTCAAATAGCTTTTTCTTTACGAGTAATAAATTCGTTAATCTTTCCTCTTTGTAGCGTCTGTTAGAGAAGGTCGACCCAAACTGAGAAAGTGGAGGATGAAAAGTGGGAAAGATGAAGGGAAACAAATGGAACCGCCTTTGTTCCCTAGGATTCGCCTCACAAGTGCAGAGAAAGGAGGGCCAAGGGCTCCTCCAAGAAACAAGATGGCTCTTTCTCAACAACTCTCTCTATCCTTGCCTAAATTCACCCCTCCTTCCGCTTCATCTAGCAGTAGCTCTGTCTTAGTTCCTTCTACATCATCCAGTCCCGTAAGTCTCATTTTCTTACTTCACTAAACACACACACACATATATATATGTTATATGTATGTATAAATGTCTTGTATTTGTTGTCGACTAAATGTGTATTGTTTCTAACGGATGTAGGATAGCAGTAGTTACAGAAGGAGCATTTTTTCTTCATACCACACTACGCCTGGCTCTCTGTATTTGTCTGCCAGACGAATTGATTCTCAGAACTCCGGTGGGATTAATTTAAATACCTCACGGACAACTATCAGACCAACTATCAGACCCGAACCAGAAATTATAAATCATCAAAACTTATGTCATAAAGGTTCTGACAGTTTTAGGCTTACAACCCCAAGTGTTACAAGCTCTAGAATCACTTGTATCAAGAATCTTGTAGATGAGGATGATTACACAGTTCCAACTTTTTCAGAGCCAAAAATGGAGTTAGAAAAGCTCGCTTCCTCCTCGAGCACAAGAAAAAGAAGTGCTTTTACAATGGAAGGCTTATCATTATCCAAGTCATCACAAGAAGAGAGAAATCAGAAATTTACCAGAACTGATCAAGATTGTGGGATTAAACTATCTGGAACAGAGAAGAAGCAGGGCGATTTCGAGAAGAGCACTTCTAAAGAAATATCCCCGGATGATGTTGTCGAATTGATTGGCCTTAAAAGATTCTGGAAAGCAAGACAAACACTTGAACAGTAAGTTCCCCCCCCCCCCTATTTTTTTGCTGCACTGCAAAATTACTAGAACTAAGTACCATTCCCTCCGTCCCAAAATGAATGTCCAAATTTACTCTTGAACCAGGAGCAAATTTGGACAGTCATTTTGGGACGGAGGGAGAAAAGTTGTTTACTTGTTATCATATGCTTTGGTTTTCAGTCAGCAACGAGAGTTCGCTTCACAAGTATTCGAGTTGCATAGACTCATCATGGTAAGCCTATTACTCTTCAGACTTTTTTTCTTTTTTATCTTTTAGATTGGGCTCAAGAAATACTGATATAATGATCGAAAATGATATTTCAACAGGTCCAGAAGCTGCTCGCGGCCTCACCTGAGCTTTTAATCGAAGAAAACTTATATTCAAGCAAACTTAAGACAACAGAACCAATTAAATCTTTGGTTACTAAGCCCAGAAATGATCATATTCTTCGTAAACCAGCTGCTAAGAAAATATCCTCTGCTTCCAGCATCGATAAATCAATCTGCAGCAAGCCAATCCCGCTTATATATCCACCTTTATCAACAATACCCTCTGATCCATCTACTTGGTGTATAAACCCTCCTCCAGGAAACCAATGGCTAGTACCCGTTCGATCTCCATCAGAAGGACTAGTTTACAAGCCTTACACTGGGCCCTACCCTCCATCCGGTGGTCTCCTTGCACCTATTCTCGGACCTCCAATAAGCCTAACTCATCACACATTTAACGTTCCTGATTCATCAGGGCTCGGTCCAATGGGCCCCACCTACATTTCACCATACGTCGTCCCAATGATCAAACCTTCTCCCCACATCTCATCCGTCCATCAAGCGATTCCTTTAGTGAAAGCTCCATCAACCATTTCTTATAAAACGTCGTCTAGAAAAGGGGGTTGTTGTGGGCCCATGTTGATGAGGAGTAGTAGCGGATGCAGTAGCAGTACAGAGAGGGCCCACGTGGGGGATGAACTGCCGCTTTTTCCGACTGAGCCGACACCGGAGGAGGGTGTGAAAGTGATCAAAGTTGTGCCTCATAACCCCAAGTTGGCATCGGAATCAGCGGCTCGGATTTTCCGGTCTATACAGGAAGAAAGGAATCAGGGCAATGGCTGTAGGATTGATTAGTTTTTTTTTTTTGTTTTGTTTTGTTTTTTTTTTTTCTTTTTTGTATCATTTTTAGAACACAATAATTTCTAGCTAGGAAACTACAAGTTCTGAATATACTTGCATAAGCTAGTGTGAGTTGGGATAGATAGGTATATGTCATTTTTTGATGTACAATATACTTGTAGAAATTTGGCAGGAAATCACAAATTGTCAACATATGTCTCTCATGTTTAAAATTTATTCTCTTCTTTACTAAATGCAAATATTTTTACTCTTATTTCATTTAGGCTCCGTTTGTTTGGAGGAAAACATTTTTTTCGGAAAATATTTTCCGCATTTTCGGTGTTTGTTAAGCACCGGAATATGGTTTTCCCCTTTTTCTAAGGAACTTACCTCCACTTAAGAAAAACATTTTCCGGAAAAAGTTAATGATACAGAATTATTTTTGAACACTCTTCCACCTCCGCCTCGCCCCTTTCCCACACCACTAATCCCACCCCACCAAAAAAAAAAAAAAAAAAAAAAAACTTCTTTTCACTCATTTTAAAATTATTTTTGAACACCTCCCCCACCCCCACTACCCCCACCACCCACCTCCACCCCCACTCTACCCCACCATCCACCCACCCCCAAAAAAGAAACTTTCTTTTCACTCACATTAAAATTACTTTTTGAACAACTCCCCCACCCCCACCTAACCCCTATCCCCCCACCTCACCTACCCCCAACCCCCCAACACCACCCATCCCACCTCAACCCCCACCCCATTCAAATTTTCTCATAATATTTTATTTTCTCATATGAAATTATTTTTTGCTCATATGAAAATATTTTTCGAAAAACATTATCCTTAGATTTACCAAACAACCAAAAATATGTTTATGTCATTTTTTAGAAAACATTTTCATTTTCCAGAAAATGTTTTCTCAAAACAAACGGAGCCTATCCTTACTTACTCTGCACTAATTTTTGGGAATTTTTTAAACAGATTCTTGAAATCAATGTCTTTAATTGTAGTAATGTCTATCCTTAATTACTCTCTCCGTCCCGTAATGATAATACTTGCACTAAAACTATTTCTATATATGAGAGACAATTGTTTTGAGACATAAAAAAAATTGCATCATTTGTTTGTTACAGTATTTATTATGAGAATATCTGATTTCAGAAATACTTTTAAGATTTTTCAAATACTCATTCCGTCCCATTTTAAGAGTCAAAAAATGAGTGAGTTCAAGAATTAAGGAAATGTAATGTGTTGTGAGTGTTGATAGTTGGGTAGGAGAGAGAAAGTGGGGTAGAGAAAAGTTGGTGGGTAATTGTTGTGAGATAACATGTGGGACTCACTTCCTATTTTAGGATTTTGACTCTTAAAATGGGACGCCCAATTAAAAAAAAATTGACTCTTATAATGGGAGAGAGTATGAAATATAGAAAATTTGTCACGTGACAATAGTCAAGGGTCACGTGCGAGGTGAAAATTAGAGAGAGTATGAAATATACTCCCTCCGTCCCGGACTAAAGTTTTTAGTTTAACTTTAAACGGAGATTAAGAAAAAGTAAATGTTGTGAGCATGCAAAAGTAAGAAAGATAAAGTGGGTAGGGAGTTTTTGTTGTGAGAATGACAAGTGAGTCTCATAGTCAATTTTAGATAATAAAGCAACTAACAATCTTAGTGTGGGACAAACCAAAAAAAAGAAACTAAGAACCTTAGTTTGGGACGGAGGGAGTAGAAAATTTGTCCCGTGATAATAGTCAAGGGTCACGTGCGAGGTGGAAATTCTCCATACAAAAACCAGGGAATCTTTGTTTTTAAGACAATAGTCAAGGAAGAAAGAAATGGCCTGAGAACAAAACAAACCCATTTCTAGTGTGTAAGTTCATACCAAAACTGTTTTATACGAATTCCTCCATCATGTTTTTCCGCTCCCAATTTTTGTTTGCTAATTTATTTCTGTAAAAGACATAGATTTTGTTTGTTTTTATGTTTTGAATGTTTTTCTTAGGAGGGAAGAAGCGCGGTTCTGATCAATCAAAATGGCTCTTGCTACTGCAGTTCATCAGACATGCATTCCTCTTCCTTCCGACTCCGGTATGTAACGCCGCCGCCGCCGGCTGTTCTCATTTAATCTTTCTGAAAATGCGATTTTGGGTTATGATTTGCTTGTGGGTTTTTGATGATCGTCACCTTTGTTTGATTATGGGTTATGTATGTTTAGTGTTTTTGTCTGTGGGTTTTAGCTTCTTGGATTTCTAGGGTTTTGCTTTGGGTTGCTGATTGCTGTTTTTTTTCCGCTTTCATGGGGTTTGTGGGTGGCAATTTTTCATGTTTCTTTTCCCTTTCCTCTTTTGTGATGTTATGGGCTAGTTTGAGGGAAAAGGAAGGAAAGGGAAAGGAAAATGTAAGCGGAATTCTTGATCATTAGCTCTACAGTGTATAGGAGAAAGGAAAACAGAATAAAGGAAATGAAGTTGGGAAAAGGGATGATCAATCCTTCATAAAAGTTGAGCTGTTTTAGTTTTGTCTTTCAATCTCCCTTCATTAACTTTTCGATTAGTTTCGAGTTACCATATTTAGGGTGAAAATATGAAAGTTCAATTTCCATCTTGTCTCTTTTTACACCATGCTGTTTCGAACAGCTAACATTAGGGTTGTAGTGTCCTAAGATAGTATAATTGCTACTGAGTTTCAATGTTTGAGGCTTGAGTAAACTCTGTTCAAATTGTACATTTAATGGGAATTAGTATTCTCAAATAGATTTTTTTTTTCTCTTTAGCCATTAAATGAATGTCTTTAGCCGGAACACTGACCACTATATACAATGTAGGTTAGTTGTCTATAGTCAAAGAGGGGAATGTGATACTTCATCTTTTATACTATGTGTGTCTTCATGGTCATTTCTACTGTTCTCTAACTTTTCCACTCCACCTTATATTGGTTCCCTTTTTTCTTTGCTTCACCATTTCATAAATGTTCTACAGGTGACAACCGAGACCATCAAGCACTTTTATCAATGGTTCCAGTTCATATAGTCACCCATGAATCTCAGCTTCCAACTGAATTTCTTCATCCATCTGCCGGAAAAGAATTTATAATTGGATTTGATTGCGAGGGTGTTGATCTTTGTCGTTATGGAAAGTTATGCATTATGCAGGTCTGTGTTATTTGTTTATAAATCTTGCCATGAATTAGGCTCTAAGAAAGTTTTTTGCTCTTTAATGCCTTCAAGTTTCTTTTACTAGTATGAAATCATTGAGGCTGTTTCTTTCTCCATCTCATAGTTAATGGGTAATATAGTCAAATGGTTTGTATATATTTTTAAGAAATGGAAGGGGGCTATTATTTGTGGGGGGTGGGGGTGGGGGAAGTACCTCCATGTGGATATCTGATTTTGGGCTTTGCCTGACTGCCTAACTATATTATAAAGTAATTTTTATTCAATCTCATGCACTTGGGGTATGAAATCATTGGGAAAGCACCTTCCACCGATTAACCTTAGCAAAATGAACGGAAAGCAATCACATAATTGTCACGTGATCAGTAAAATGACTTGCATAACCTTCTCTTGGCAAAAATGTCAATTCTCCGTAGTTTAATATTCTTAAAAATCATTTATTTTATTAATTTAAAGTTCAAAATACCCTATTAAATAATAAATGATCAATCTATATACTGTTAATACATTTTTTCTTTTTATCCTTACTCCTTTACTTTCTAGTCCTTCTTCAATTTTCAATCCAAACTCACCACTTTCTTCATTCACGTTGATGGTGACTGCTTATTTTTCCTACTTGGTTTCCTGGAACATTACATAATTGAGTTCTGAATTTCTTTTATCCTTCATAAGAAATAAGTGAAGTCTTTCCTCTTTGCTCCCTCAGTCATTTATTCAACAATGGGGTGATTTGTGTTGGAGTCCTCTGAATTTCTTTTATTCTTCGTCGTGTTACTTTGAAACTGCACACAATCGTTATTTGGATCAATCTGGATCATACGGCCGTTTGATTTCTGTTGGAATCCTGTGGCCATTTGACCATTTACATGAGCCTAAGTCCCAACTCACAGAAGCTTCCTGAAGCATTTAGTATCATAAGGAAGTGATACTGCATAAAAGGAAATATCGGGAGGTAAAGCATAAAACAAGGAGGGGCTTCCTCCCATTTCCCATCATTTTGGGATGGCGGAATCCTTTTTCTTATATTCAACTCGAAAATTTTATTGTAAGATGGGGGGAATTTTTTTTGGTTGGGAGGGGGGGGGTAATATTAACAACGTCCCCCCCCCCCCCCCGGTGCCTGAGTGCTACTTTTGAAGAGTTAAAAGCTTTCTTTCGATTGATTTTAAGCCACAGTTGACAAATATTATCCATCCCGTGATAGTTAAAAAATAAATGTTCATGCATGTATTATGTAGATATCATGCTTAAATTTTTTGAGTTCTTTGGAAGTACTTGTCTAAAAGCGGTGTTGTATTGAAGGTTTTGACTGCATTTATGATTTAATCTAGTTGGCTCATGAGGAATAAATTTGTTCTTTTAACCCTCACCCGTTGGTTTTTACAGTTTGCCTTTCCTGATGCCGTATATCTAGTTGACGCCATTCAGGGTAGTTCAAACCTAATGAGAGCGTGTAAGCCTGCTCTGGAGTCTAACTACATCACCAAAGTTATTCACGATTGTAAACGGGACAGTGAGGTCTTCAAATACTTTAGTTATTGCATTTTTTATTTTCTCATCAACCTTAAGTCACATTCCTGACTAGTGGGTTTAATGCAGGCATTATATTTTCAATATGGCATTAAGCTTCACAACGTTGTGGATACCCAGGTTAAATACTCTTAAGACTCTTTTCGCTTTGTGCTGTGCCGCTCAACATTTCTACCTTATACATACTTGACAAATAAAAAAGGGGGGGGGGGGGGGAGTCTAATATTCTTTGACGAAATTGAAATTTCCATGCCCTCTTTATACTCTCTAAACCTTGAAACTTGGAAGGGGGGGGGGAATCTAATATTCTTTGACGAAATTGAAATTTCCATGCCCTCTTTATACTCTCTAAACCTTGAAACTTGGAATGCTTTTCATAGCGTCTGCTGTTCCCTCTATTTGATCACGTGCTATACTATATGCGACATGTTATTTTGGAAATTTTACATCTTGAACATCATTCTCGGTTTTTCTGCTTGTCAAGGTGGTAAAAATACAAAAAATTCTAACTATGAAATGAGCAGGGCTAGTATTTTTTTCTCAGATTACAAAGTTGTTTGTTAATTTTTCAATCTCATTTTAGTAAATTTGCTAGATTGTCATTAACTATATAGATATGTATCCAACATCCAGTTGGCTGCTTATTTATGAATTTACTATGAGTTTAGAAAAAAGTGGCTTGCCGATTTCAACTTCAATGTTTCATCTTTGGAAATTATTTAAGCTTGTTAATCTCCTGGTTTTTTCTTTTATAAGTTTTTATAATGCTTTATTGTGTTTATGGTGATCAGCATTTTTCTTATACTGGATTTCTAATACACCCTTGCAAATATTCACATAAGCGTTTGTTATGATTTGGGAGTGACAGGAAAACCACATAAGGTTCATGCTGTTGTATGTCTACTTTCAAGTCAACATGTATAGACACAGAATTAGGGTTTTTATTTCTTTGTGTGTCCGTTCAGAGTTTGCTTCTTGTAACTTACTCCATTTTTTATTCTCTACCTTATCAAACCATGTGTAGAAGAGATAGTGAAGATGTTGAATCAAATGGACAGTTTTGAATGCGGTTTCTGATCACTTTGTTTTCATGCAGATTGCGTATTATTTGATAGAGGAACAACAAGGACAGAGAAAGAGGCTAGGTGACTCCATTTCTTTTGTTAGCCTTCTTGCTGATCACCGTTACTGTGGTACCGTCCTACCTACCTACCTATACTGCAGTCTTATTTTAAATCTTTTATGACAGTATCAAAAATTATAGCAAGTTTTTTTGCCATTATTTAAACATTTAGTTATTGTTCTTATTTCTGGTTCAGTTGTGTCATTTCATTGCTATCTAGATGGGCCTTTGTCTTCAATCAATTCCTATTAAATTTAAGTCCTGTTGATTCCACATCCGCCGTCTTTTTTTTTTTATAGCAAAGACGGTATAGGTGCTCTTTGTGTTGCTAAAGCTTTGAATGCTTTTCCTTTTAACCCTTGTCTGTCTAGAATTATTTTTCAAAACTGTAATCAGCGTAAATTAAATGTCCCACGTGCTAGAACTTGTTCTCTTTAGCTTGGGTCTACTCCCCTAACACCAAACACTGAAAGGAAAAAAAAAAAAAAAAACCAGTAAATACTTGGCTTCTTTTTGTGCGTCGCCATATTCTTTTTATTCAGTGTGTTTGTGCTAAGTCCTAATGGATTATGGGGTTAGTATCTGGTGTTACAAATGAACCACCAAAGAGGAGTGAAACGGGAGCGAGAATAGGAACTAGCTAACTCAGGAGAAGACAAGACTTGTGGGACCTAATCCTAGTATATTGTCCATTAATTAACGTATAGGTGATTCTAGTCCATTAATTAACGTATAGGTAAGTCTAATCCCTCTTATATTGAAGAACAAATTTGTTAGTTGAAGTGCAATAGTAATCCCTCTGTCCCAGAATGATAGTCCCATTTCCCCTTTTTGTTTGCCCGAGAAAGCTAGTCTCATTTCCAAAATGAAGGCTTGAACCACCTAATTTCCAAAACTAATAACGTAACCTTAAAATGTTTGAAAAGTCAAACAGCGGGAGTATCATTTTGGGAAGGAGGGGGGAGGGAATAATTTTTTGTCTCTCGTGTTACGTGGCAAGAATATCTATGATAAGGCAGATCCTTGTATCATAGCGTGAACTACGATGTTTTCATTTGAGCAATAGTTAGTAGAAAAAGAAGTATCAATGTTTATTTTTTTCTCAGCTTCTTAACATTGAGTTTGTATGTGTAGGAATATCTTATGTTGAGAAGAAAGAAGTCCGCTCCCTTCTTAGAGAGGTCAGTATAAGCAGTGTCACGAGCCTCATGCATTATGTCGTCCTTTTTTTTGTTCGATCTTTATGGTTGAGGTTGATGCATGTGTTGATTTATTGTTTCCCAGGACCCTAACTTTTGGACATACAGACCCTTGTCTGAACTGATGATCCGTGCAGCTGCAGACGATGTTCGGTTTCTCCCTTACATTTACCACAAAATGATGGAGAAGTTAAACGAACAATCCTTATGGAAACTTGCTGCTCGTGGTGCCCTATATTGTCGAAGTTTTTGCATTAATGATACACAATTTGCGGATTGGCCATCTGTTCCTCCTATTCCAGGTTTTCCTCTTTTAATGCGTCATAAAAAAGCATGCAAAATAGCGGATTGCAATTTCCCTTTTTAGATTATAGTCGAGTTATTCAAGATTTGAGTTAACGGATTATATTACTACTCTCTCTGTCCCATTATAAATGCCACACTTTCCTTTTTATATCGTCCCAGAATAAATGTCATGTTTCTTAATAAGAAAATAGTTATAGTGCAAATTTACCATGGTACTTTCAAAGTACAAACAAGCACACATTTCTCAAAAAGCATTGACAAGTCAACTGCGACATTTATTTTGGGATGGAGGGAGTATACACCAATTTTTATGGAGTAACTGCTTTGGAGGCACTAATGTAAATCATCAGACTGACTGTTAAGGTTTGATGTTGTCTGGTCAGATAACCTGATGAAGGAAGAGAATGCTCCAGAACAAGAGATCCTTTCTGTGCTTGATGTCCCGCCTGGAAAAATGGGTTGTATCATTGGTCGAAAAGGAGCCTCCATAGTGGCGATCAAGGAATCTTGCAGAGCGGAGATTGTGATTGGAGGACCAAAGGGTCCACCTGATACGGTTAGTTCTTACTCCCTCCGTCCCAAAATGAATGTCCAATTTTAGTTTCGAGTAAGATTTAAGAAAGTTGGGATTTAAGCATTTTTAGTAGCACAAGTATAAAAAACCTTTAATGGTCTCACCATATTGCATCATATGTCTTAATGTGAATGAGAACTTGTTTAATGATATATTATTTAGTAAATTCTTCAAAATAATGTATATTTGAGGAATGATTTTCCATCTCGGGTGGGATGATATTGACGCACTTAAATTTATGGTGATTGTAGGTTATAATTATAGGGCCGGTGAAGCAAGTGAGAAAAGCTGAAGCCATGCTAAGAGGAAGGTTGCTTGGGAACTGATGTCAGTCCATTACAAATACAGACAATGATACAGAGTAAACTACAGTATATCTCTCCATTTTCCCATTCATATTTGCTTTCTGAAATGACAATTATGGCCGTAATTACTTAAATGAATGTTGTCGGATTATGATGCACTTAAAGTATTTTTGAAATTATGTTTTGGACATTCATTTTGGGGACGGAGGTAGTAGAATGTAGTCATTGTCGTGAAGATGGGGCAGCCAGGGCAGGTGGGCAAATCTAAAGCATTGGAACTGATTTTTTAGGGCCAGTTCCAGAAAATTCTACGAGGTGGAGGGGTCTGGAATTGGAAAGTGACGCCTCATTGGGTTGGTTTGGAACTGCTCATGCATGAGTTTGCTGCTTCGAAATTACCCTCCTTATCCTCTCGTCGTTGAGCTTGATGGATGAGATGAATTTAAATCGAGTAGGACTTATATTTTTCTCAAAAGGAAGAAGAGGTGATGTGGTTCGGGTCGGGTCGGGACTACTTATCCCGTTGCAGCAGATTCACTTAATGAGTAATGGTTGCACGTGCACCCGTAATTATAACCCTCCCTGAATGCATCTGTTTTTTGAATTAATAAATAATATAAGTAGATTTAGATTAAATATTAATATTAATATTAATTTAATTATTTAAAAAATTTAAACCAATCTCGATCAGCTACGTGGAATAAGGGACCCACTTCACGTGTGATCCCCTATAGGGACCGCCAGAGCTGGAAGCCGACGAAAGTAGGGGCCATATTCACACGCATGAACGCCCTTCCTCCCGTAAATAAACAACAATAATAACAACCAACCGCAAGCATTAAGTTGGACCACTACAAGACCATCTTTATCAACAATCTAACTCAACCCAATCTACAAATAAAATATTATATCTCTCTCTTCCACATACACAATCTACAACCCCAACTAACTATATTTCTTTTCATCCTTTATTCACAACCCAAACCAACCCAACCCAACCCAATTTATCTATCATTTTTTTATTTCTTTTATTATATATATCTCAACCTCAATTTTTATTATTTTTATGTCATGTAATATATTTGTATAAGTTAATTACTAAAATTGAAATTGTTAAACAAAAAATAGAATATATGAATTTCAATTTTTTATAGAAAATAAAACATGTGAATTTTGATTTTTCTTATTTTATGTTTTACTAAAATTAAAATATACTTATAAGTTTAAGAAACTATATAAAATATTAACTAGTAAATGTCAACCAACAAATGAATGCCATGTGTCCCAACAACTTGGAATTTTTCCCTCTGTGAAGATTGCGATCAAGTTCGGTTCACCGAACCGATCGGTGATCTTCCTTGATTTTTCATTTTCTTTTTTTTCAACTTTTTTTGTCTTATTCCAACGATCTTAAGCCAGATTGCCGATAAAGGTGGTCTAACAATACCACTATTAAGAGTCTAAACACCAAAGGCCTTCTGGCCGACGAGTGGTATCGGGTGGGTGTGTTAGGGTTTTCTTTGAAGAGGAGGTCCTGGGTTCTGTTTTATATATTTACGTAATTTTATTTTGAAAATTTGAGTGTGTGCGTATGATATGTGGAGAAGTAATGAAAACAATAATAAAAAGTTAATATAAGTTATTATGAGACGAAGGGATAATCTTTTTAATACCCAGTAGGAAGGTGAAGAAAAACATGAGAGTTGATCTAAAATGTCATAAAAATTTAGCCGCTTTATTCAAAATTATTATGCAAGTCCGAATATTAATTACAAAAATAACTCAAATACAATAATATTCATTCCGTTTCAAAATAAATATCTATTTTTTTTTTTTTAATTTTGCTCTTGATCAAGAGCAAATTTGAAATAGTTTTTGTCATTTATTTTGAGAGAGATGGAAGTAATAGCATAGGAAAAAAAGTAGGCCCTTCAAAATTAGAAGCCCTGATAATTCACCTAGCCATGTTAAAAGAGTTGCCATTACACATGATGTTTAAAGCAAGGTTCTAAAAAACGCTAGGCGCCGCATGGGCGCCTAGGCGGGGCCGAGAATTCAAAGATAACTATAATATCATAGACGGGACCAAAGCGTTTCATGAACGCCTAAGGCGGTTTAGACGGAGGACTTTTAGAACCCTGGTTTAAAGAAAGGTTGTTTCATTTTCGTTAAATAAAAAGATAAGGTGAGTAAGAAAGAAAATGGAGGAGGCCATGGGAGCCCATTCAACTGAGCTGGAGTCATGGGTCACATGTGGGTAGGAAGGACTCTCAGCCACCCATTTGGCTGCCCAAATCTCTCTCTCTCTCTCTCTCTCTCTCTCACTCACTCTCTCTCACACACACACACATAAAAAAAAAAAAAAAAATAAATAAAAAAAAAGGACGAAAACGGTGAAGAGACAAAATCCTAGGAGAGCAACTTGTTTATTTTGTTCTATCTACCTCTGACTACTACTAATATGTTACTCCCTCTCCCACTTTCCCTATGAGTGTCTATTTTCAAAAAAAATTTGTTTCAAAATGAGTGTTCATCATTTTGATCATAACTTTGTCCCTAAATGTTTTTTTTTTTTTTTCGAAATTTTTCCACTTGTCTCTTTATACTTGCAAAAACTAAATGTTTGTAAAGAGAATTACAATATTATATATGAATTTTGCCACTAAATTGTACAAAAAATTATGTCCTTTAAAATAAATTTTGGACACTCTTTTTTTAAGGACATAGGTAATACTACCTTTTACACTCAAAACCTCTTCATAACAACTAGTGCACTACTTGTGTGCCCATGATCACCTAAATATTTTTCTGTTTTATTCCCATTTTCCACTATTTTTCCAGTTTAACCAATTTAATTAATATTTGATTTAAAAGCAATGCCATAATATGTGCATACATCACATACTCATGTTCTTTGAAAATTTGTCCCTCTTTCATCACGCGTCTATGTGAACATGGTACTTCTGTTATTTGCTAAAATTAGACTATTCAGATGAATATATTTAGTATTTACAATGAAAATGAAAATAAAAATAGATAAGTAAGTATTAGTTTTGGGACGGAGGTACTTATCACTACCTCCGTCCCAAGCACATGAAGACAGGGTTAGCATTCATCTCAACCCAAATTTGTACGCCCAATAGCTTCTCTAGATACAATAACTTTTATAATCAAGATTTATGTGATTTGTGACAATGAGCGGTCTTGATCAGATCACTTTACTTTACAGGGTGATACAATTGAGATCTATATGTAACTTTGTCAAGCTAAAAAGTTGTATAATCATAAAGTTTAAAAGCTTACTTAAAAGAACTAAAACAATGCTTAAACATAATTAAACTATGATTAGAAAGTGTTTATAATAATTAATTTTAAAGAAAACATGCTCACTCTAACCTAAAAGTTTTCTGGAACATTACAGAGCGCATGGCATGTTAAGCCACCAAAAGGAACCTGCACCTTTCTAGCACTTAGCGCGCGCGCACACACACAACATTGTAAATCAATGAGAGAGCACAAATATTAATTAAATTAATTTGATTTTTAAATTAATACTCCCTCCGTCCCAAAATGATCTTCGCGTTTGACTATTCAAACTTTTTAAGGATATGAACACTTGCTTCACTAGCCATGCTTTGTTTAAGCTTAAAATGTAGACATGTGAAGAACTTTATGGGACAATGAAAAATGGCAAAAATGAGAAGATCATTTTGGGACGGAGGGAGTATTACTCTAAGATCTCATACTCTCCCATTATTGCAGAGTTTGCATCGATTTGGAATTGCTCATGCGGCCCGCACTGAAACAATGCTTTGTCCCTAAATATCCAGTTATCTATGTCCAGTTTAACTGCATCACATTTTAATGGTGAGTAAAAATGTCAAAAATGACACATTTTGATTCTGACCATATAAAATCGCAGTGATACAATTATGATGGTGAAAATGGGGGGAAATATAAAGTCAAAACTTTCAGATTTATAATTCTAAGTAATGTACACTACCACTCAGTCCCCAAAAAATTACTCAGTTTGACATTTAGTCTACACGTTAATTTTGACTAAACATTAATGTCAACTTAATCATCCTAATGAAATTGTAAAAAATGCTATTGATAAACAGAAAGTTTTAAGGGAAACTAGTTCCTCCATAAGTTATAAAAAATCCTGTTTTTATAAGGTTTAAGGTTTAGGGTTTAAAGTTTAGGGTTTAAGGGTAATACTAATATTAAAAAGTGGATTTTTTTTATAACTTATGGAAAAACTAGTTTCCCCCAAAACCTACTCATTGATAAATTACTTAGTGATTTATCAATAACAACTTTTTAAATTTTATTAGTACGATTAGATTGACTTTAATGTTTTATTTAATGTTTAGTTATTGTGTTGACAAAAAAAAAAGTCAAATTGAGCACTTTGTTTTGGGATTGGAGTGATATAGTTTTCCCATTTTCACTCATACTAATTTTAGCACTTGTACTAGGCTACTACCTAATACTAGTTGGATCAAGTTGCATTTATATACAGTATATATAAATATATACTCCCTCCGTCCCAGAAAGATAGTCCACCTTTTTTCGTTGTTCCTACGAGGGAACTTTGAGCAGTTATAAATGCTACTTATAATTATGTTAATATGAATCTAAAAATTGATATTAATAGTATTTATAATGGTGTATCAAGAACAATTTCAAAAATTTCATTAGAATAATTAAAAGTAGCCTTAATTATTACTCAAAGTTCTTTCGTAAAACACATGAAAATAGGGGGACTATCATTCTGGGACAGAGGGAGTATATAAACCAAGCATATCTTTTAGCAAACAAACTAGAAAATCTCAAATTGGTCATCAATGGCAGCTAAGCTGTAACACACATTTCCCTTTTTTAAGACTTTGTAACTTTGCTATATTAAATGAGTTTTTGTTCTACTTTCATCACTCTCCTTCTCAACCTCCTTGGGAGCTTGCAACTTATTGCAATGGCGGACAAAAAACTTGGTTAACAAAACTGACGTTTGCCATCCTTTGTTTTTCTTGCACCATCACATCAGTTTTTCTTATATATAAACACTTAAAGTTGGTCGTTACAAATTTATTCATCTCACTCTCTCCATCCATCTCTTCTGTTAGTTCTTCCATTAAAAAATTAACCACCCAAACCCCAAATATTTTCCCGTCTTCTTTCTCGGGTTTAATCATCCCCGTCGCTATACGGTATATATCAATCTCTTGTGTTTCATCATTTTCGTATGGATATGAAATAATCTTCAGTTTTTTTTGTTTTTTTTTTTTTTTTGGACAGGCAAGAAAATGGACAGCTTGGGATGGAGTCCATGGAGAATTAACCAGCACGGGGAAGACGAAAGCTTCATCGAGTTGGATGATGACATGTTCAGTTCAGTTCAACTGCATCTCGCTAAAACAGGTTTAATTCATGCAGCCATGAACTCCAATTCAGAAAGATTAAGCCATATTCAAATGGCTAATCAGTTAGCCACAGCTGCTAACATAGCAGCCGTGGCTAAATTAGGAGTCAGCACAGATTGGGATGACTCCTTATCTACTGACTTGAGCTCTAATTATAGCATCCCCTCTCCCTTAATGACTGGGTTTCATGGCAATCGCTACGGAGGAGTTTCTATTTCAAACAACAGCGTCTCTTTAGAATCACTTGATTGCTATAGCAATACGGATGACGGTGAAGATGAAGGCATCAAGAATTTATGGAGTAACATTAGTGGCATATCCTCTGGAGATTCAGTCACAAAAGAAGCTGTGGACGAGACCATTTCCCATTGTTCTTCAGAAAAAAGGGCTATTTTTTCAATTGATCAGGGCCATCAAATCGGATTTTCTGACCACGATCAGCGAAAATCAAAGAAACCCAGATCAGAAAAGGCTCCTAGTTCATCAAACATCAATTTCAAGAATCCAAACAGCTCAACAATGGATGATCATGATGAGCCCGACTCGGAGGCTATAGCACAAATGAAGGGGCTGATATACAGGGCAGCGGCATTCAGGCCAGTGAATTTCGGGGAGGAGGCATCGGACAAGCCAAAGAGGAAGAATGTTCGAGTCTCGAGGGACCCACAGACGGTGGCAGCGAGGCAGAGGAGGGAGAAAATAAGTGAGAAAATTAGGGTTTTGCAGAAGATGGTACCAGGAGGGAACAAAATGGACACTGCATCAATGCTTGATGAAGCTGCTAATTATCTCAAGTTCTTGATTTCACAAGTTAAGGAATTGGAAAAATTTGGTTCCATTACTACTCCTCATTCAAATCAAATTCCTTTCTCTCTGCCTGATTTCAACCACCCAATATTTCCCATGCATGCTCAATATTTTCCTTACAACCTTGGCTCTATTCTGCACCACCAAGAAAAGAGGTAAGGAATTTATTGTTGTTAATTAGATTCCTCTCTCTAAAAAAAGAAAAATCTCATATAAAAAACCCTAACTCTAGGATTTTAATCAAGTACTCATCATCATTTGATCATTCAGAGATCAAAGACCCCAAAAGCCAGGATCTCTTTTTATGATCATAATTACCATCATCATTGTAACTTTTGTGATTAAGGGTAGTACTTTTTCTAATTATAATTTATGTTTAACATGTGTTTATTAAATGATTATGGATATTCATCAATGATGAAACCCTTGGTATTTGTTTCCTTTTATGGTATTTTTTATTTTTTTGTACTAGTAATATTTTTGTTGTGGGTTGATGATAACTTAAAAGTAAGAGTGTTGGGGAAGAGGCAAAAAGTAAGGGTAGAAAAAGGGTTACCAATTATAGCACATATGATTAATTAACCTTTCTAGGGAAAAGAAGGGTAAAATTATAGCCCAAATGATTAATAGCAAGGATATAACGTTATTATCACTTTATGCATTTCTTTAATTCTAATATCCATATTCGAGGTTTGGATAGCTATGAACAAGTATTACTTTTTGTATCATTATCCCTGCTTTAACTTAACTTTATGTAAACAAGCTTCAATTTTATGTAAATACTCATTCCGTCTCAGTTTAAGGTTTTTACTTTCCTTCTTAGTCTATCTCAGATTAAGGATTTTAGTTGTTTTATTACTTAAAATAGGCAATGGGACCCACTTGTCGTTCCCACAACAAAAACTCTCTATCCACTTTCTCTCTCCTACTTTACTTTTCATACTCACAACATTTAGTTTTTCTTAATCCCCGTACAAAGTCAAACTAAGAACTTTAAACTGGGACGGAGGGAGTAACTAAAATGACTGATTTACTCACAGAAGATGCGGGGGGACATTCTCTTGGCAGCCGTGGGTGTGAGTGGTCCTGTCTCCTTGATTCAATCCAAGCCCAAAGCGTGCTTAACCTTATCTCCCTCCACATGTATGCTTCTTCTCCTCCTTTTTTTTATTACTCCCTCTGTCCCTAAATGAGTATCCATTTTCCAAAAAAAAAATTGTCCCAAGATGAGTGTCTTTTTTTAACATAACTTTGTCCCTAAATGTTTTTTTTCGAATTTTTTTTCACCGGTCTCTTTATACGTGCAAAACTTAATGTTTGGAAAGAAGATTACAAGATTATATATGAATCTTTGCCACCAAATTGTACAAAGAGTTGAGATTTTAAGATGTCCCTTAAAATGAAATTTGGACGCTCATTTAGGGACGGAGGTAGTATTCTAATTATATGTTTTATTGCTACTCTTTATTGATTTTAGCAACATTATGACCCATTCTCATTGATAACTCTACCTTGTTGTCTCACTTCGGTCGTTGCTAAGAATTTGACTAGTGCGAAGACACTAAAAAATGGTCACAGACAGTTTTATAGCTAATGTTATGTTATAGGACATGTTAGCAAGGAATTGGGTTTCTCAGGTTAATCAGTCATCACAAAGAATCTTGTGTCAACAGTTTCTTATAATTATTCATAAATTTTACTGTCTTGGATCCAAAAAATTCATTATTCGTATGTTTAAATGAAAGAACGAACCTCATTGACAGCAATCCATTCCTTGATTTTTCGCGGAGTTGTGCTGGAATAAATCATATCAACTTGTTTCCGTTTCAAGTTTCTCCAAACGAAAGGACAGAATAAAACAAGCATCATACCAAAGCCCAAACCTTTAGTGATTCCAGCTAAAGCGTTTAGTGACTTACAAAACCTTTGGAAGCCAATTGAGTAAGAAATTCGGGAACTACTCCAGTTAAGTTGTTGTATGATAGATATCCCTGAAAATGTCCATAGAAAATAATGCATTAAAATTTTATGCAAGTTACAGAAAAATCAGCGTCAACTTAATGTAGAAGAAGCAAGCAATGTCGTTGTGTTTGTCACCTGGAAAAGGCCTCCATTCTCAGTCAAATGCATCGTCTTTGTACCTATGAAATATATCAGTTACAATGTCATGATGAAACTAATTATTCACTCTGTCCAATAAAAAATGTCATATTTTGACTTTTTTAGTCAACTTAATTCAAGTTTGACCAAAAAGTTACTTAAATCTAATTATTCACATAAAATTCTAAAAAAAATTATTGGAAATATTTATAATGGAGCATCATAAACAAATTTTAGAATTTTATGAAGATAGGCAAGTTCTCACATTTTGGTCAAAGTTAAATCAAGTTGACCAAAAAAGTCAAGATGCGACATTAATTACAGGAAGATGGGAATATCTCTTTATAACTATAAGAAACCTGAGGAGCGGACTTGGCAGAGTGACAAACATGAATATAATCCGAGTAGGAAACGTGGACTATCTCAAGTTTTACAGGAACGGAAGCAGTAATGAACATGCCTTTATCCCACAGATCAAGTCCGAGATGCACATCAAATTTTTGGTAACATATCGAGATTATCATAATTACCGTAAAAGAAGCTAGCTTTGATCAAATATTTATGACCCTTTCCTTGTGGAGGTCTTAGGAGTAGCAGTTTCTGTTTCCTTGAGGAAAGCTTCTGAGATATAAGAATTGTTGTTCAAGAAAATTGGTCTGGTACAAGGGTAATATAGTCTTTTTACACCACTGCTGACGAAACTTACTTATCACTGTTATGGCATCAGTGTAGCTTGAGCTTTCCAGTACCCCACAGCCTATGCTTACTCCTGATAAGAATTAAGAGAGATACATTAGGGGTAATACAATTTGTGCAAAAGGATAAATGAAAGATGAGTTTCGAACCTAATAATATGTCGTCCTGGGCATTAACTGCAAGATCACCAAGAAAAACAACTCGTAGCATTTCCATCCCAGTACAGAGATTCTTCAAGAAGTTGTATATGCTTGAATATTATCAATTAATCAAGACAGACATTATCTTCTCTATTCAAATGTCATGATCAACACTGTTATCGGGGCATTACTAAGTACTAATCAAGACAGACATTGTTTAATGATGTTTGAGGGATGATTGTGATAGTCATTGCATCTGCAAATGTATTGTTCTAGTGTTCAACCTTTGTGACATGTCGACAACAACCTCAATAATGGAATAATCAACCCCATCGTTATCAACTAATAAAGTACTACAAAATGCCCAAATTTTTGAAATTCCAGAAACAAATTCAAATTACAGGCAATCTAATAATTATAAAAGACAGTTACAGTTCAAGAATTAAGAAAATGGCAGCTCTATAGTCCTTATCTCATAATAAATGTCGCACTTTCCTTTTTTGTCCCACGTAAAAGAATGTAAAATAATGACGTGTTTCTAAATAAGAAAATAGTCTTAGTGCGATTTTACCAAGGTACAAACAATGTACAAACATGTAAAGCACATATTTTTAGAAGATTGACACGGATAGATTATGGTCTCAGCAACTTCCCTTTCAACATCACTGAACTCACTCATCCGCATCTGTCTCTTCACGCCTGGCCAGAGAGTCTTTCCGAGACAAAGAATTCGACTCTATACACATAAAAATCAAACAAGAAGTTAAATGATATTTTTTTTAAAAATAATCATCTTTTATCTATAATAATATGATGCATGTTGGAGTATGTATTATTTACCATGCTGATTTCTCCTTCTAACCATCCACAGAATTCCCAGTACAGCCAAGATCACAAATACTGCAGCAATCACAGATGCTAATACAGGAACCACAACACTGCTCTTTTTCTTTTTGCATGGAGTGGACCCACATGGATTACTATCGTTCAAGGGATCTATACTGCTCATCACAAAGAATCTTGTGTCAACAATCTCTTATAGTTCATTAATTTTACTTCTTGGGTCCAAAGAATTCATTATTTGTATGTTAAGAATTGTGGTCACTGATAAAACAAGTTCATGTAAGGAAAGAACGAACCTTATTGATAGCACTCCATTTCTTGACTTTTCAAGGAGCTGTGCTGGAAGAAATCCTGTTAACTTGTTTCCTTTCAAGTTTCTGGAAATGAAACAACAGAGTAAAATATACATATCACCAAACCTTTTGTGATTCCAGCTCAAGGGTTTAGTGACTTACAGAACCTTCAGGGAAGCCATACGTGTAAGAAATTCGGGCACTGCTCCAGTTAAGCTGTTGTTTGATAGATCCCTGAAATATCCATGGGAAAGAATGCCTTATCATTAATACAAGTCAAAGTGCCTTATCATTAATAAAAGTCAAAGGAAAATTGGTGACAAATTTTCTGGAATTGCAAGCTTTGTTGACCGGAATACTCACAGTGTTTCTATTTTGGTGAGATTGGAGATAGAAGGAGCTACCGCCCCTGTCAATCCACTTGAGGAAAGGTTCCTGATTTGAGGTGAGTTATTTTATCAGTAACTAAAATTAAGTTGGGAAAATGAAGTAAGGGTACTTGAATGAGAGTATGAGACTTACAAGGATATGATCCTAGGGGGATCATAACTGTTATAGCTGCAGCTAACACCATCCCATACAAAAGCTTCGGGTAAACACGGATCTCCTTGCCAGTTTCTTATCACTCCGTATGTTGACTTGATGTTCCACATTGCATTCACTAGTATGCAAAATAAAGATGTGTCAGAAATTTTATATACGGAAAAAAAAAAAAAAAAGTTAAATGATAATTATTTATATATAGCAACATACCATCAACAATATCTGTTTCTGAGTGCAAATAATCTCTGACATAATATATCTCAAAAGCATTGAGGATGGGCGGTAACGTTGAATCAAGAGTTTGGTTAAGTGAAGCTCTATAGATGGGACTGACGGTTTCTGGTGAAGTGCTATATACAGAACTTGCAGATAAATATGCAGGAACAACAGGACCTTTCGTATTCAAGCGATGCCCGTTAATATAAATGTCAAATTTCCGGGACTCATTAGCTTGCAGTTCCATAACCTCAGCAAAATGGAAGTAGAGATACAAACGATCGCTCACACTCACAGGTGTAAACTCAAAGTACAGAAACCTATCATTTACAGGGGTGATGGGAGTGCTCAAGAGAATCAACGGTATTTGGAACTCGTTGTTTCTAACCAAAGATGTTGCAACCAATGTTGTTGTGTTTATCAAATGGAAACGCCCCCATTCCCGGTCATATGCATCGTCTTTGTACCTACGAAAGATAATAGTTACAAGCTCTTGATGAAACTAACTATCCCAAGATAAGTAAAGAAAGCTGTATACCTGACGAGCGATGCTGTCAAAGTGGAAAAATACCCTCGTAAATAGAGATCAAAGGATCCAGATTGGGAAGTATATAAAGAACTAACCATGGGCCTCAGTTCAAGAGCTGAAATGAAGGGATATGAAAGGGTTGTCTTTACAAGACAAACATGAATATAATCCGAGGTGGCAACGTGGACTATCTCAAGTTTTATTGGAATGGAAGCATTGGTGAACAAAACTTGATCCCAGAAATCAACTCCGAGATGCACATCGAATCTTGGTAACCGATTGAGATTATCATAGTTACCGTAAAAGAAGCTAGCTTTTATCAAATATTTATGACCCTTTCCTTGTGGAGGCCTTAAGATGTAACAATTTCTGTTTCCTTGAGGAAAGCTTCTGAGATTTAAGAGCTGTGGTTCAAGAGAGTTGGTCTGGTACAAAGGTTGGATACTCTCCTTTACGCCACTACTAATGAAGCTTGCATCCGAGGTATAATTTATCCCGGTTATAGCATCAGTGTAGTTTATGCCATCTGGTATACCGCAGTCTATGCTAACTCCTGAGAATAAGAGAGATGGGTTAGAGTTAGCGATACATTTGTGCTCATATATTGCTTATTTGAAAGATGAGTTTTGAACCTGATGAATCGTCTTGGGCATGAACTGCAAGACCAACAAGAAAAACAAAGAGGAAAACCCGTATCATCTCCCTCAAAGTAAACAGATTCTTCAAGATGGAGATGTATATGCTTGTAATGCTGGAATTCAGGTAATATGCCTAGATGGAAGACTTGAAGGGAAGTCAACTAGTCTACCAACTTTAAATTTTAGGGATTTTTTTTTTTTTTTTTTTTTGATATTTTCTATTTCCATGGTCAACTTTACATATTTTTTGTCTATTGAAATGCCTTGATCAACACTGTTATTGGCGCATTACTAACCATACTATGGTATATTACAAGTATTCTATCAATTCATGCACTGCACCATTCATGACTAACAACAAATCGAGACAGACTTGATTGTATAATGATGGTTGAGGGATGATCATGACAACAACTTCAACAGTAATCATAATCGAATAATCAACCCCGCCGCTATCAAAAAAAAAAATGTATTATGTAAAGATATCTTAAGAAAGTCAACCAGGGAATGTTACACAAGCTAGCATTGTCAATCACCATCACCATTGTAAGAGTTTCTATTTGTCTTCTCTTAGGCATTTATTCAAACATGTTGTCCACAATGAAATTACAGTTCTAAATTCAGTCAACCCAGCTCATTCATTCATAGAATATTATCAAGGAAATTGAGAGTACTTTACACAAACACATCTTCCGATACATACAATAATCTAAAGGAGAATGGTCAAAGATTTACCTCTGATGGAGCAATCTTTATGTGCAGATAACGTTGACTTTTGAGTTTTGACTATGTATTTGCCTGAAATGTTGAATTATAGCCAGACAAATTCGTGGAAATGGGTTAATTAACAACTGGAAATTCCAGTTGACATAATTTTTAGCACACCCACCAACCACCGGGCTACATACATATTTTCCTTCTCCATCGCTGTCTTTGCCTTTTCCTTTTCATTGAATCCGAGTATTATTATCTTCCAATCTTATAAATAGTGATCGGAAAATACACATTGATCAACTTTCCTTAAATCCAAAATCAGAGTTCTAATGCTTATGTTTAAAAAAAAAAAAAAAAAAAAAAAAACTATTAAATGTAATTTCAAGAATGTAAAAGAAAGTTCAATCTTAATATATCTTGGTGATGGATATGGAGTACATGGGGATTAAGAAAAATGAAACTGATACTGGGAATAACCCAAAATTGAACAACATGAAAACTAAAACCAAACAAGATGATTTAATGCCAACCTCTCAGTAGATCCTAGAGGGAAAAGTAGAAACTTTCACACTTACAACACTCAAAAGTACACATACCCGCACACGACCGCCGCAATATCCCTTTTGTGAAGGCACAAGAGTACGTGTAGCTTCACTTGTCATAAACGGTTGGTCAAAGTTCAAGTGAGTTGACCAAAATATTAAAGTGGGACGGAGAAATGAGAAAGAGAAACACTATCTTGTTGTTGGATCAGCCATGCTGTCTAAATTTAGAGTAGTCACTGATCCATCTGATTCCTCTGGTTCGTAATCAAGCCGAGCCTTCTCCAATGCCAAACAATCCTTCAACTCGATCACAACATTGTTCATCGTCGGTCTCTTGCTTGAAGCCCGACCAACACAGGCCAATCCGAGTTCTATTGCTTTCCACACTGAATTAGCATCAAAATCTCCTTGTAATCTAGGATCAGCAATATTTTTTACATCCCCTTCCGCAAGAGCCGAGCTTACCCATTGGGATATGTGGCAATGGTTCTCCGGATCATCACTCACAGTTATAGCTGTCCGGCTCGTAATAATTTCTAGGAGAACAACCCCATAGCTATACACATCACTTTTTTCCGTCAATCTATTTGATGTGTAATACCTGCAATTTACAGAACATATTTAGATCGACATATATGCCCAGCGGCGGACCTAAGGCAACATGAACAGGCACGGGTGCACCTACTTACTCAGATAATGTGTCTATTTTGTGGGTGAAGAGCGATGTTTTTAACCTTGTGATTGTGAGTTCGAGTCTCACAATAGGGTTTTTCACATTCACAATTTGAAGCTTTATATTGTAATTTGTGCACCTTGTTAAAAAAGGTTTCGGGTAGACATATAATATGTCTAGGTCTAGAAATGTGTGTTGTGTATGTATTTTGTGTAGAAAGGGATCACACTCACTCTGGGTCGAGGTAACCTGGAGTTCCGGCTATTACTGTTGAAACATGAGTGCCGCCCTCTACTGGAAATGCTCTGGAGAGCCCAAAGTCTGCTAGTTTTGCTTGAAACTTTTCGTTCAATAAAATGTTGGTGCACTTTACATCTCTATGGACTATTGGCTGCTTGCAGCCATGGTGCAGATACTCTAGCCCTACAATGCAAATTCACATCTCATTGAAGCTTAGTGAACTCAAAGAAAAAAGCAAAAAGGATCCAAATTATGAGCCCTCTACTAACCTTGTGCTGCATCCAATGCTATTTGAAGCCTTCCCTCCCAGCTTAAAATATTTGAACTTTTAGCTGCTTCAACAAGTCAAAATTCAGACCATTTTTCTTTTTCAAGATTTCAAAATTGTAAATAGAAGCTGAAAAGATGAGTCATGACTTAAACGTACCTAACAGATGCCCGTCTAAGCTACCATTAGCCATATATTCGTATACGATTCCCATGTAGTTTCCTTCGTTGCAGTATCCAACAAGAGACGTCAAGTTTTTATGATGAACGCTCGTAAGAAGACTGGCCTGTTATAATTTATAAACCACAATGTTGCACGTCTGAAATATATTTGCGTATAATTTATTGATATATACAAGAGTATTTCTAGTACTTTAGGCAGGTATACATATAGAGATAGCTTAAGTAATGAAACTCACCTCAGCCTGAAACTCCTTATAACCCTGGACTGATGATGGGGAAAGCATCTTCACAGCAACTTCCATAGCGGATACATAGCCATGATAAACTGTGCCAAATCCTCCTCTGCCGATAACCTTTTGGAAGTTGTCAGTTATAATCAGGACCTCAGAGTATGTGAACTGTCGATTTTTCAGTCCAACCAGTCCAGGTTTATTCCTCAAGTCTGCATATCCACTCGTAACACACAATCCATTATCAGGAATACATTCGATCATATGATATGAACTCTTTAATACTGAAGATTATTGTTAAGTGTATTGGATAATCTACCTTGTGATGCTTTACATCTAATCAGCCAAATGATAGCCAAAGCTAATATTACCACGAACACAGCGGCCACTGACGCTACTGTTGGAATGATAAATTTGTTCTGCTTCTTCCTTTTGCAGGAATCAGGGAGACAAGAACCCGTAATTCCATCCATATTTCTTCCATCAACACTGATGATAATGCAACGAGCATAAAATTAGATACCACGATTTCTAATCATCCTAACATTTAGAGTTCTAAAATGGGATACTCGACCATGAACCTCAAGGATAATGATTTCTTGTTTGACTTAGCGAGGAGCTCTGCTGGAACTGACCCCGTGAAATTGTTTCCTCTTAGGTTTCTACAATAAAGCAACAGCTGACTTAAGCTTATTTCATGCCATTATGTTGGTAAAGCCAGTTCTACAGACAATGAACTTACAAAACTTTCAGAAAGGTCAATTGAGAGAGAAAGTCCGGAATAGGTCCTGTTAAGTCATTGTTCGACAAATCCCTGAAAAGGGAGAAATGTGTGTGAGAGATAAGATTTCTGATCTCGCTATGCATTTGAGACTCCGACACTTACAATGTTTGTAGCATAGTGAGATTCCCCAAGTCACGTGCAATCTGACCCGTCAATCTCCCAGAAGACATGTTCCTGATTCCAAAGTTAAATAGAATCTGCTAGTTAAAGGATGAATGGAAAATAAAATAAAAAAAATTAATCAGTAAGAATTTGTAGGTTACGCAGCCTTACAAGGATATGATTCTAGGGGACTGGAGGCCATTGTAACTACAATTGAGACCGTTCCAGGCAAAATCCTGAGGTGTACAAGGATCTCCTTGCCAGTTTTCTGTTATGTTGTATACTGACTTGATGCTCCAGATAGCCGCAGCTAATTTTTCACCGTAAGCAAAGAGATAATTTTAGACCTCATGTACGAAATAATTATGCCCAATAAAATAGAGGTTAGTATTATGAAAATAAGTAATTACCATCTTGATCATCTGTTTGCCATTGCAGGAGCTGCCTCACTCTATAAATCTCCAAGGCGTTGATGATGGGAGGAAGAGTTGACTCTTTGGTTTGGTTAATGGTAAGTACATACGAAGAAGATATATTCTCAGGTTTGTCACTGAAAATGGTTGCTGAACTGAGATTGAATGGAGAAAAGGGTCGAGAATACCAAAGTTTGTCGTTAAGGTAAATGTTGAATTCTCTGGTCTGGTTTGGTTTTAGCTTTTCAATCTCAGCAAAGTGCATAAAGATGAAAAATTGATCGGTTATGTTCCGAGGAGTCCACGGGAAGTGAAAGGAATCAGTTGGGGCTTTAGGCTTGATGGCAGTGCTCATGACCTTTGTTGGTAGTTCAAGATTGGTAAACAAAAAGGAACTGACTGTGTCGAATGTCCATATCGATGTACTGTCTATCCAAGGAGTACGCAGCCACAACCGATCATATTTATCGTCATCGTACCTAAATTAGCAACCCATAACAAACATTTATGGAATAGAAATGAAGGAATAAACATATCAAAAATATAAAAGTGGTGGAGGAGGGGGGGGGACCTGACAGTGTCGTATACTGAACCAAAGTTCATGCGGCTAAATGTAAGCAGTGAGCCATACTCAGTCGCGTACATGGAAGTATTCAAAAGCCTTAGCTCTAGAGCAGATATAAAAGGGGTTCCATGGCCAGTATTTACGAGACAAACATATATATAATCAGAGAAGGGGACATGAATTATCTCTAGGTTTAGTTGATCCAACGAGTCAGTCATGTTGACCGTGGCCCATTTATCAGCTCCAAGATGAACATCGAACTGCGGGTTTTGGTTTGTAGAATCATAGTTACCGTACATGAACCTTGCCCTTATTAAATATCTATTGCCTTTCCCTTGTGCAGGCCTTAGAGCATAACAATTCCTAGTTCCTTGAGGGAAACTTCTGACTGTCAGAAACTGCATCTCAAGGTCATTTGTCTGATATATGGGTAAGATAGTCCGAGGTACGCCGGCACCATTTACGAAGGCTGCATCAGAAACATAGTTTAAGGTTGTCGTGTTGTCAGTGTAGTTGGAGCCGTCTGGTATTCCACAATCGATGCTTATGAATCCTGTAGGCATAAAGAGAAATAAGACATGTGCTAAGTGAGACAAGAACAACAATTTTGAAGAATTATTTGCATACCTGCTTGATCATCCCCATAGGCAACATAAACGAGAAGGAAAACTAAGAGTAAAGTTTTCAAACTCTCCATCAGAAAAAAACAGGTTTGCAAGATTTGACGAAGATACGAGGTTAGAAAGCATAAATAAAGTAGTTTGATGTTTGATCCTTGAATCGTACACATATGCACGATCAAACTAGCTTGTGTGTTGCCAGAATATGATTGATTTAAGTATAAAATTAAATAACTAGTAATATTCCAAAATTAAATAACTAGTAATATTCGACAAGTTTAGTCAATAATCAAAGGAGTTTTTATATGTTTACAAGACAATGTTACATTTAATGGAATATTTGTTGAATTTTCAGTTGACTAAACAAATTTTTTTTATGTTTAGCCAGCTCTATCCTTAAAAGCAACATTGATTAGCCGAATGTCGTGGTGGTCATAATTCTTTCTTTCATTCCTTGGTAGATTCACATACCAACCCAATCATTCCAGTTTGGTTTGTTGCATAAGTTCCATTATTCAAACTGAAATATATAAGCTATAGTGGTGTTTATCTGGATACAGTAGTCGAACTCTTGAAATGGTCAGATCTGGTCGTTTTATTACTCGGACTTCAATTTCCATGTTGAGTTCCTAGCCAAGTCAAAAAAAATGGATCACGACCACTGACTATCTCAATGTAGACTCAATTTTTCAAACCACATTAAAAAGCTGCAGAGCAGAGTAATTCCCAAGAAAACTTGGAAGCCTTTCTCTATGAAGGTCTCAATAGTACTTTCAACTGGGGATACATTGGTTTATAATTATAGCGCCAACTTTGCTAATAGTCCAAAGACAATTAAGTTCGACCAAAACTTTAGGGGCGATTAGTAAAACCAATTAGGTTAAATTTAGATGTAAGTTAGAAAAAATGATCAATGGGAAGAATTCACATATTTCCCATATGCTTGATTACTCCCTTGTCTCCCTTGAAAGTACGAACACTTGCCACATTTAAATAGTCATTTCATATGCTTATTTGATTTTGGTCTTTTTATGGCTCTTGCCTTATTTATATAGTCATTTAAATGAGTGACTGTTTTTTTAAGGAAGTTACTCATTTAAGATGATTTTGGGACTTAAGGCTTTGTTTTTGTTGTCGTTGAACTCGTTTAAGATGATTCTCTTTGAGTTGGTCCTCCCAAAAATTAGCATTTCTAAAAACAAAGTTCAATGTTTGTAATATATTCCAAATTCTCTCTTCCCTTTTCAATAACATTATGTATGTCCAATGTTCTATACGAAAACTATCGTGCCCAATTTGAAGAATTATATTGAAGTACTCCCTTAGTGACTTGTACTTTGTAAAATTGCACTATAATAATTAATTGGAGTATAAGTGTATACCTTCATGATTTCACCGAGGGGACGGCAATAAAATGCTGGACATATAATTTCAGGACTAGCGCTCCATACTCCATAGTAAGCAATCAGCAAACGATTCAGTTCTTGATGGTATTGAATCAAATTTCAGCGTCAAGTGTTTAGCATCGCGTCTCAGCATACATGCAACTTTTCTTGCATCTTCAGGCATCAATATAAGCTTCGCCATCCACAAGAAACTACTAAAAACAGCACAAAACTATTAGATAGTTACGTAAATTAAGAAGACAGTGTAAGCCACCATTCCTTTATACCTTGCAGAGGTAACGCTTTTAAGAGAAATGAGAAACAGGGTTGGGGTTATTCTCTACTCCATCACAAAATGTAATGACCAAAAACCTCAGACTTTCTTTCAATCCAAGCAAGTCAAATAGGACCAAAGTTTTGAGGATCGGAAATTCACAACCCCTGCCTAGAACATTTTTTTCCAGTGTGGGCATAATATAATTCCAGTACCAGTAATATTATTTTTTTCAAACACATAACTTAATGAGTACCTCCACCTCCAGAGCAAGGCCCATCATAATATTCGAAAGTATGTAGCTTGGTTAGAGTTCCACTTCCATAAAAATTAGATACCGAGTTTCATAAAGCCAGAAAGTATGAGTTCAGTCATCCCGTGATAATTCTCAATACTGAACAGACATGGAGACACCTATCAGCAAGAAACATCCATAAAATTGTTCTTCTCCAAGTAACTTTTCTACCTGCAATCTTTGCGAAAATTCAAACATTTCCAAAGAACATTTGAACATTTCCAAAGAACAGCCACTTAACCTAACACTGGGTAACTTAAAACTGATCAACGAGTTGGCTGAAACAGATATTGTTTTCGGTAAAAACATCATCAAAATAGAGATATTGCTACGGTCAATCCAACGGTCAATGCTGAGGCCTGGGGCCAACGTGAAAAGATGGACAGATTAACAACGAAAAGTTATAGTAACGAAACATCATTGTTTATGAAATTGATGAGAGAGTTCGACGGAGTTTACATATTGGGAAGCTTGATCGATGATTTCCGGTGTGTTTTCGGAGTATGGAAAATGGAGGCAAAGAAGGTAACGAATTGCGAGTTGGGGAGAGTTATAACGGCGCGAAGTGAGAGCCAAGAGGATTGTTATCATTCCGGGTTCCGGCAATGCCGACATTCGATCGATGGCGCCGGTCATCGGTAAACCCTAACTACTCCGGTGGGATCGCGCGAAGCAAAAGGGGGCTTTATATGGATTTTTGGCAACTTTGAACACGAGTGGCGGTATTTCTACGCATACCTATCAATGGGCTTATAAAGGCCAGGCTAGCCCATTTGAATAACGGGCCGTTATGAGCTGGGCTGATAGGGGCCAGTTCAGCCAATATTAATAAGGGATCGTGCAGCGCTGGGATCGTGCTGGATTAGCTATTGATATTCAAGGGCCTAGCTGAATTTGCAAAATGTTCCCATTTGGAAGGTGAGTATCGTAATTATGAAAATAAAAGGCTAAAGGCGGTTAAAGACATTAACCCACATTGAAAATTAACTAGCTATGCATTGATTATATATAAATCTTGGACTACTCATTTCATAGCCAATTGGTTTTGGGTTAGAAATGCATTTAGCCAATTGGTTTTGGGTTAGAAATGCAGTTACACGTGCAGGCCCAACAACCCACGTTGTTGCTCTGCAACCAATTGGTTTTCGGATAGAACCTCAGACTTTATATACTCCCTCCGTCCCATATATACTCCACTTTATATACTCCCTCCGTCCCATATACCACTTTATATACTCCCTCCGTCCCATTTGAAGCTTTAAGAAAATGGATAAGTGTAAGAAGGGTTGTGAGAGGGAATAAGTTAGTGGGTATGACAAGTGGGGCCTAAAATTTAAATATGTGAGAGAAAAGTTAGTGGGTATGACAAGTAAGCCCCATAATTTAAGTATGTGAGAGAAATAAGTGAGTGGGTATGACAAGTGTGACTTACTTTTTTATTATTTTAGGAAAGGATAAAGCTTTTAACGGGACACCCAATTTCAAATGGGACAGAGAAAATAAATATTACTTCGTATAATTAGTGATGCAGTGATTATACATCATTATTGATTAGACATCATCATAACGAAAATTAAAGTCGAAAACCTAAAGGACCACACACGTCATCACCAACCGCGAAGCCTATGCCTATCACGTTCTCTCTCTTAACAATTCTCAACCCTCTTTCTTTTTTTTTTTTTTTTTTGATGCCCAGGTTCACCAACTTCGCCAGACTTACGGTTGCTCGGCCTAGCTCCGCCAACTACTCCTGGGGGTAGTAGTTCCGGTCCCTCTTCCCTACCACCCGTTAAATCGCGGGATGTGCCTCAGTAGCCAGGGTTTGAGCACATGTCAACTAATAACACAATAGAAGGTCCGACCCCGGAAAAGAGCCCGGAGAGCTCCGTTGTGCCAGGACTTACGGTTACTCGGCCCTGGCACTAATTGCTCCCACCAGGAATCGAACCCACACTCTATGCCTTCAGCTCAACAACTTATGTCCCCCTCCTTAACCACTGAGCTATGCCCCGGGGGACTCAACCCTCTTTCTTTCTCTCTATACAATTTGGGGTTGTTCGTAAAAAATATTCGATGTTCTAAAACTAGCAGATAAATATCTAAAACTAACAAAAACTAATAGTTAAGGCTTTTTGACGGAAATGGTTGATTTTATAATTAAATCAACATGCGTAGTACACACGTGGCTTTAACTTAAATTAATATTATATTTAAGGGGTAAAATGATTATTTCAAAATTTAAAGGACTAAATTAAATTCTCACTTATATATATATAATTCACTAAATTATTATTATTTAAAAATAATTTTAATTAAATTATTATTTTTTTGAAAAAATAAATTCTTAAATTAGTCTTTTTAAAAAATATTTCACTAGATTTTTATTTTAGCTTTTGGAAAATAATTTACTTGAAAATTAAAATCCCTAAAATTATATCTTCCCTCTCCTATGTATTGAGTAAATCCACGTACACTTAAATTTAATTGTATACTCCCTCCATCCCATCTTAAAATTAAAAAAAAAAAAAAAAAATGGGCACAAGAATTAAGATGGGAAACTTTATACTCCCTCCGTCCCAATTTAAAGTTCTTAGTTTGACTTTGCACAGAGATTAAAAAAAAAGTAAATGTTGTGAGTATAAAAAGTAAAGTGTGAGAGAGAAAGTGTGTAGGAAGTATATCTTTTTTATATGGCCAAGTTTATAATTTAATCACACATACCAACGCAATCCAGCAAGAATACTGCAGCCTTAAGTTGCTTAAATTAACATTTTTACTATATTAAAACCCAGAATTTCTTTGACAACCAAACTTGTGTCTACAATAATTAATACAGCGCCCGTATGTTGCTTCAAAACAGGTTTGACTAAATTTAAATTAAAGCCCAAAATATTACTCCATCCGTCTCATAATAAATATTGTCTATAATTTATCAATATATTTTAAAAAATATGCTTTATAAATACTTGCGCAAACTGTTTGTACAATAAAAAAGGTTGCATTTAATGATATTTTCATATTTAAAAGTATACTAATATTTACTTTTAGACGGATTAAAAAAGAACGTATGGAATTTTTATTACGGGAAGTGGAAATAGACAATCAAACTTGTGTAACACGAGAAATGAAGTTACAAAGTAATGTCTATAGACCCAATAAACACGTCAATGACCCCAAAATCAAAGTCAATATCCACTGGCTGTCCCAAGTTTATACAACTATATATAGTACTCTTGAACATATTCATCATATAACATAAAGATTTCTGATCATTTTTCTTGAATTAGAATTACTAATTACAATTATTTTTTCAAATCCAAGGCAACAACAATGGCAATGGCAATGGCAATGGCAACGGCAACTAGTCGCAAATCTACTATTAGCTCAACTATGGTGACATTTGTGATCTTCATGCTCGTTTTATCACCCGCCCTTCAATGCAACGCTGCAACAGGATTGACTCCTCGTGGTAATCTATATCTGTCATATGCTTGTTATCGCGATTGAATAATTATCGTATTTCTTTAAATTAATTAGAAAAATATTTAATTTTGATATTTTGTTAATTGCAGAACTACGACAGAAGACAAATCACCCACCTTGTCTGTGTTGCCAGTCAACTGCACCACCACCCCCTGGTTGCTATTGTGCTTGCGCCGTTACTTTTGGCAACAAGTCACCGTGAGGACAAGAGAAAATGAAAATATGTATCGAAAAAAAAAAATAAAAAAAATCATCATTTTGTTAATCACAATCATTGGTTTTCTTTAATAAGTGTGTGGAATTAATATATACTATGTTTGAGGGAATTTAAAGTTCTTATTCATTAAATAAGTAAACATCGTAAAGATGTTTGTTATCTGTAAATTATAGGCAAGATGAAACAAACAATGTAATTTTTGCTTTTATGAATATAGTAATGCTTGCTTTTTTTTTGAGCAAATATATAGTAATATTTTGTTCTTTATAATAAATGTCGCATTTTTTTTATGAAGTTTCTAATTTATATAAAAGGAAGAGTGTTTTGAGTACTTAGTAAAATCGCAAAACAAAGTATAAACAAATAATTTTTCTGTATTGTCTTACTATTACTATTTTCATTGTTGTTTGAATGAATTTTAATAATGATTGCAGTTATTTTTATTCCAATAAAGTGAGAAATGAAAACTATTGATCAATAATAATGTTTCTTTTTTCGTTAGAATAATTAAAAATAACTTCCCAGCTCAGTGAAATTGATTCGAGCTTTGTTAAATGATGTGTAATCCCTCATTCTCATTTTAAATTTCCAAAAAAAACATTTTGGTTCTCATTTTTCAAAACTTAAGAAACGAAAGTTTTTTAATACTTACTTCTTTATGTATGGACCCTACATATCGTACTCACAACAATTATCCACTAACTATTCTCTATACCACTTTCTCTCTCCTACCAAACCATCTACACTCATAACAAATTACTACCTCCGCCCCGCCGGAAACTTAAAAAAAAAAATTATGGCACAAGAAATAAGGGAAAAAGTGAAAAAGATGATGTGTTGTGAGTGTTGATAGTTGAGTGAGAGAGAGAAAGTGGGGTAGGGAATAGTTAGTAGGTTAGTGGATGTGAGTATGAGAAGTGGGACCCACTAATTAAAAAGTATTAAAAACTTTCCATTTATGGATTTTGCAATTTCTATGGGACGCCCAAAATGGTAAGTTTTGCAATTTCTGGCGGGACGGAGGGAGTATTTTTTATTTTATTTTTCTTAATTTTTGTACCCAATCATTTTGTGAAGTTTAAAATGAGACGGGAAGAGTATTTCGTAAGAGTTGGTCTCCTGTAAAACGCGTTTTTCCTAGTGGTTAGGAAAAACGTGTTTTTCAAAATCATCTGGCGGTCCTCAACACACTCACTGGACCTTCATAACACATCAACTGGTCATTCTAAACATTGTCACTGGCTACCTGTTAACACTTCTATTACTCTAAAAAAAATCAGAAAAAACCTTCTGGCTATCACTTTCAAAGGTTCTGGCTATCATCTCATATCAAGAAGGTTATATATTGATATCCAGAAGGCTTTATATTTATATCAATGACCCTTCTGGCTATCACTTTCAAAGGTTCTGGCTATCATCTCATATCCAGATTCCGATTACTTACAAAAATGACCCTTCTGGCTATTACTTTCAAAGGTTCTGGCTATCAATCTCATATCCAGAAGGTTTTATATTGATATCCAGAACCGTTGAGAAGTTCTGATTATTTATAAAAATGTCAACGCGCGTTTTTTTAAAAAAGTTTCCATATATTTACAAAAATGTCACTGTGTTTTTTTAAAACACGTTTTTCCTGAGAATTAAGAAAAACACGTTTTCCCAAAATTTTATGATTTCGTAAAGCCTCCTCCTTAACGTCACAAATGCGCTGGGGTTGACTAGAGTTATTCACAGTCAACTGCCATGTGGAAGACTTGGGGAAAAATTAAATTTTAGTCAATTAAATAACCGTTGACGCTTAAAATATTGAATACATCCCCCTCAAGTTGCTTAACGGAGACGGCAAATTTTAATTAAGAGGGGGTGGTTGAGTGGATAAATTCATAAAAGGAACAAAAATGAGCGAGATTTTTTTTTACAAGAATGAAAGAGATGGCTTATGAGAAACAAATTTTATATTTATTAATTTATTTTTTTGCCTGAACCGACAGTTATATTGGATGTTGATTAATCTGGTTTAAGGTATGGTAAAACTACAAGAACAACAAAGATCTCCCAACTATGTTTTCGAAGTTGTTGCATTACGAAAACTCGAACCTTAGATATTCAGTTAAAATAGAATATTTTTAACGGGTGATTCAAGCACTAGTTGGTGAACAACACAATTTACGCTGTAAAATAAAGTAAGAAACCAATGTTAAATTACCCATGTCTAAATATGAATGTCGAAACAAAATGATCTTAATGTTGAAACCGAATGCGGAAACTGATCTTGCACTTCCACACACCCACACGAACAAAGTAACAAATGAGACACGAGAATTTACGTGGTTCGGAGAAATCCTCCTACGTCCACGGGTGGCAACCAAAATCACTATAAGGTGATTACAAATTGTTTACAAAGTGATCTCTCACTACAAATGTGTCTCTCTCTCACAAAACCGGGTCAGGTTGCCACCAAGACCACCGGCTATCATCTTCGACCAATGTTGATCAAATCCAAACAATGTGCAAATTTATCTCGAGTGACCACCTTAGTCAACATGTCAGCAGGGTTGTCAGCAGTTCCAATCTTCAATAACCGAATGTCACCTTCATTAACAATTTCACGAACAAAATGAAAGCGAACATCAATATGCTTTGTTCGAGCATGGTGCACTTGGTTTTTCGATAAACAAATAGCACTCTGGCTATCACAAAACACACTAACGTGTTGCTACAAAATCCCCAAGTCATTCACCAACCCATGCATCCAAATAGCTTCCTTAAAAGCTTCTGTGACTGCCATATACTCTGCTTCGGTGGTAGACAATGCAACTGTGGACTGGAGTACAGAACGCCAACAAACTGGTCCACCAGCCATAATGAACACATAACCAGTAGTAGATCGACGCATATCCAAATCACCAGCGTAGTCCGAATCCACATATCCGACCACAAGTTTATCAAGCTCAAGTTTTTCTTGCTTCTGAAACTTGAGACCAATATCAACAGTACCATGAATGTACCTCAAAATCCACTTAACTGCTTGCCAATGCCCTTTTCCTGGATTGTGCATATATCGACTAACAATGCTCATAGCTTGAGCGATATCTGGCCAGGTGCAAACCATAGCATACATCAAAGCACCAACGGCATTTGCATATGGAACATTTTCCATCAACTTTTTCTCTTCATCTGAATTAGGACACATCGAAGCACTTAATTTGAAGTGAGGAGCGAGCGGTGTGCCAACTGGTTTTGTCGAACCATTCATGCCAAATCTTGCTAACACCTTTTGCAAATACTGTGATTGAGTCAACCGAATAGTACCACTTCCTCGATCTCGCTGGATTTCCATACCAAGTATCCTCTGTGCTTCACCCAAATCCTTTATCTCAAATTCCTTTGACATCTGAGCCTTCAATTTATCGATTTCCACCTTGCTCTTGGATGCTATCAACATGTCATCAACATACAAGAGCAAATAAATGAAGGATCCATCTTTGAGTTTTCGAAAATACACACAGTGGTCAAAATGGCTGCGAGTATAATCATGCTCCACCATAAAATGATCAAATCTCTTATACCACTGTCGAGGAGACTGTTTAAGTCCATACAAGGACTTCTTCAATTTACAAGCCCAATTTTCTTTACCAGCAACTTTAAAACCATCTGGTTGGGTCATATAGATCTCCTCCTTCAAATCTCCATGTAAGAAAGCAGTTTTCGCATCTAACTGTGCAAGCTCAAGGTCAAATTGAGCAACCAATGCCAACAATATCCGGATAGATGAATGCTTTACAACCGGAGAAAATATCTCGTTGTAGTCTACCCCTTCCTTTTGTGCATAACCTTTCGCCACCAACCGAGCCTTATAGCAAATCCCAGGAGTGTCATCTTTCTTTGCAAACACCCATTTGCACCCAATTGCTTTCTTACCCTTCGGAAGCTCCACCAAATCCCATGTCTGATTTTTCTTTAAGGACTTCATTTCCTCGTCCATAGCCTCTTGCCATCTCGGATTATCAGAACTCTGAATAGCTTCTTTATAGTTATTGGGAACTTCTTCAATCATCGGAAGAGCATATACAACCATATCATCAAATCGAGCAGGCCTACCAGTCTCTCTTCGAGGTCTATCTCTTGCAATAGAGTACTCTGGTTCAGCATCCTATTCTTTTTCATCCTCATTATGGATTGGCTCCACCTGATTGGAGTTCTCCGAACTCTCCTCCACCTGTTCAACATTTTCAAATACAGGCTTAACAACGGGATTAAATACAACTTTTTGTACCTGCATGTGGGCTTCATTTTCTTTCTCTTCCTTCTTCAAAGTCATCACAGACTCATCAAATGTCACGTCTCGGCTCTTGACAATTTTTCTTGTTTCAGGGCACCATAACCTGAAACCCTTGACACCACTGCTAAAGCCCATAAATTTGGCTTTCTTTGCTCGAGGGTCCAACTTCGAATCATCAACATGATAATATGCAGGGCATCCAAAGATGTGCAACTGGTCATAATCTCTGACTGGTTCACCAGACCATACTTCAAGAGGTATCTTCCCTCCATTTCCAGTTGTAGGCAACCGATTCACCAACTCAACTTCATAGTTGAGAGCCTCAGCCCAAAATGCCTTACTCAAATCCGCTTGGGATAGCATGCAACGGACCTTTTGCACCAATGTCTGATTGATTCTTTCTGCAACTCCATTCTGCTGTGGCTTGCCAGGAATAGTGAAGTGTCTAACAATGCCCTCTTTTCTACACACTTCCAAGAATGGATCATACTTATACTCACCACCATTATCTGATCGCATCTTCTTAATCTTACGGCCCGTCTGGTTCTCCACCATTTTCTTCCATTCAAGGAAGACACTAAGAACCTCGTGTTTATGCTTCATGGGGTACATCCAAACTCTCCTTGAGTAATCATCAATAAAGGTGACGAACCACCTTTTTCCACCCAACGAAGCATTCTTCGTAGGACCTCATACATCCGAGTGAACATAATCCAACACACCTTTGGTTCTATGAACCGCAGTGCCAAACTTCACCCTTCTATGCTTTCCATAGACACAATGTTCACAAAATTCAACTTTGCCAGATTTGGCACCTTTGAGCACGCCTTGATTCACCAAAGTCTGCAGGGGATTTTCTCTAACATGTCCAAGTCTCATGTGCCACAATTTTGACATGTCTGCCTCATTCGAGCTTGCTACTGCTGCTTGTTCAACAACTGTGCTTCCATTGAGGTAGTACAAGTTACCTCTCCGAGTCCCTTTCATCACTACCAAAACTCCTTGACTTACTTTTAAGTGACCCCCATCCAAAGTGATGCGATAGCCTTTTGCATCCAAGGCTCCAAGAGAAATTAAATTCTTCTTCAAATCAGGGACATACCGAACTTCGGTAAGCTTACGATCAACTCCATCAAACATCTTCAAATGCACAGTACCAATCCCCCTTGTTTTGCAAGTGTTGTTGTTACCCATGTAAACAACTCCACCATCTAGCTCTTCAAATGCCGAGAACATTTCTTTGTGAGGACACATGTGGTAGGAGCATCCGGAATCCAAGATCCACTCATCAACATGACTGACTGAAACTGAGAGTGAGACCGTCAAAACGTCATCTCCGTCGCTGTCTTCCCTCCTAGCCAAATTTTCTTTTGACTCATTCTTCTTATTATTTATTTTCGGGCAATCTTTCTTCCAATGACCCTTCTTCCGGCAATAGGCACATTCATCTTTGCCGGCTTTCTTTGGATCAACAGATTGTCCTCTTGATCTCGATTGGGAATGACCACGATCTCCATTATTTCTACTAGTAGTCCTCCCACGAACAGTAAGAGCATCCGAATCTGAGTCTCGAAAGGTTCCTTTATCCTTCCTCCGTACCTCGTTATTCATCAAAGCATTGGAAACATCATCAAAACAAATTTAAGATTTTCCATGCAGAAGGTAGTAGTCAAATGTTCATATGACTCAGGCAAAGAATTTAACAATAACAAAGCCTTATCATCATCGGCTACATCAACATCTTAATTTTGCAAATCGGTAATAATTTTGTTAAATTCATTCAAATGTTCAGTCATTGAATTACCTTTCTTGTAATCAAAGAGGAAGAGCTTTTTCTTCAAGTAGAGTTTGTTCTCTACACTTTTCTGCATATATTTGGCCTCCAATTTGTCCCAAAGCTCCTTTGCCAAAGAGACCTTCATAAACGGATATTTTTGGTCCGTCCCCAAACAAGAACGAATTGTTCCACAATCTTGGCGATTTAATTTCTTTCATTTGGACTCTTCCATTTCTTCGGGCTTCTCCTCGAGGGTGAATTCGAGGTCTTGCATCGCCAAAAGATCCAAAACTTCGCCTTGCCAAACTCCAAAATTGTTTCCCCCATCAAACTTTTCAACTTCGAGATTAGTACTAGACACCCTCGGCCCACGTTTTTGTGACTTAGTACTAGTCTCAGTTTCTACCATTGCACAAAATTGCTCCAAAACAATTATTCGGATACGAGAGAAAACAAACAGATTTTGGAAAAATAAATTTCCAAGACAGAAATAACAAATGACTTATCTCAATATGTGATATGTGAGGAAGCACCAAGTAGAACAACTTCTACAACCAAAGCTCTAGATACCAATTGTTGAAACCGAATGCGGAAACTGATCTTGCACTTCCACACACCCACACGAACAAACTAACAAATGAGACACGAGAATTTACGTGGTTCGGAGAAATCCTCCTACGTCCACGGGTGGCAACCAAAATCACTATAAGGTGATTACAAATTGTTTACAAAGTGATCTCTCACTACAAATGTGTCTCTCTCTCACAAAGTGTTTAACACTCCAAATGATTTCTCACAACTTGCCACAATGCTAGTAAGCATCCTACCAAAGCCTATTTATAGGCACAAACCATCCAAGGATAAGGATGTATCAAGAGAGAGATGGAACACCAAAGTGTTTCTTGGGAAACACCAAAAGCCATCATACATTCACCATGTGGATAATGATGAATGTCCAAAAGGATAATGAATCCTAGATTATTCTAGAACTTGAAGCCAAAACCAACACTTAATCCATTAAGCAAGAGCAAAAGTTGGAATTTTTTTAATTTAGACCCAAGGGAAGGGAGTACTCATAGATAAGGTGAAACATTTACGAAAAAGTTGCAGTTTGAAGTGATTTTAACAAAGTGATACACCATCTGTTTTATAATAAATGTTATACTACCTCTGTCCCTAAATGAGTGTCCAAATTTCATTTTAAGGGACACTGAAAGTCTCAACTTTTTGAACAATTTGGTAACAACGATTCATATATAATCTTGTAATCTCCTTTCCAACCCTTTAGTTTTGCACGTATAAAGAAACCGGTGAAAATTTTTTCGAAAAAAAACGTTTAGGGAGAAAGTTATGTTCAAAAAAGACACTCATTTAGGGACAAAGTTTTTTTGAAAATGGACACTCATTTAGGGACAGAGGGAGTACTTTTTATTTTTGTTTGTCTGAAAATAAATGTCGCCTTACTAAAACTAGAGTATGAAGTTCTGTTGGTAAATCAGACATAACAAGATGGTAGAAAATAACGAACACAATCGATAATAAGAAACACAGATTTAACGTATGGGCAAAGGGGAAACATATACTCACTCTGTCCCAAAAAAATAGTCTTATTTTGATTTTTTATAGCCAACAAAAATAAACTTTGACTAAACATTGGTGTCAATTTAATGATCACAATAAAATTATAAAAATTATTATTAATAAATCACTTAATGATTTATCAATTAGAAATTTTAGAATTTCACTAGAATGATTAGATTGTCACCAATGGTTGGTCAAAGTTTATTTTGTTGACCATAAAAAGCCAAAATGAGACTATCTTTCCAGGACAGAGAGGGTATTATTAATATGGGATATCCAATCACCGAATACAGATGATGGATCTTGCGAACCAGGAAACACAGGAGATCCAGAAAGAAAACTTCAAAACCAAGAAATATAATTTTCTACTAATTCTGAAAGAGGAAACGGAATTCTGAATTGCTTGACCTAAGATGGTGTTGTGGAACCTACTAGTTATTACTAGTATTTACACTAACCAATAACCTAGACACTTGCGAACCAAGAAACACTAAAACTGAAAGGAATAGTAAAAAACAAATATGCTAGTTAATCACGCTGGCCCAGCCCAAATCGACGGACACACTCGTGTCACTGAGAATCCTCCAAAACGTGCAATCCTTCTGACACGGTCGTGTAGCTACCTTGACACAGTCGTGTTACTGCTGCTTCGACTTTTCTAACTTATCATTCAAAGTCTCACATTCCTAATAAATTTGGTGATCTTTCTATACTACTCATTCTAATTGGCACAAGTATTGCAGTGTCATAGTAGGTGTCACTCAACCCATATGAATAGATTAGGGCAATCAAGAAAACTTGACGAAAAGTTTAAAAACATTGACTTGTCAACTATGACACTTATTCCGGGACATAGGAAGAGTATTAGCGAGTAACACAGACACTCCTATTCCAACCATGATGATCTCTATCAGTCCGACCATCAAAGCTGATTAAACAGGAAAATGATTTTCCAATAACTCTAAATTACAGGCTTTCAGAAATAATAACTCATAGAGACTTGAAAGAAAAACAGAAAATGATTTCTAATGACTAAAGCAATCACATGAAATTTGTGACACCAATTGTCAACATTAATAATTACTGTACTTCGGTGCAATAAACTCAAAACAAGTTGGACAAGTTGGACTTTCCAAGTTAGGATTTGCCAGAAGCAGGCATCAAGAATCAATCTTGAGATTCAACCTTTTTTTAGTCAACGATCGCAAACCATTTCCATTGGCATCTAAAAGAGTACGTATCTCCATGGACCGCAAATAATATCTACATTAATATCATCTCTCTCTCTCTATATATATATATATGTATGTATGTATGTATGTATGTATGTATGTATGTATCCGACTTGTAAGTCTAAACAAAGTAAGATAAATTATGGGAACTTTCTCTCCGAAATTCGTCATTGCGGCACTCATGATCTTCACCATTCTTCTCGCTCCCTCACTACCGTCTGAGGCTGCTCGTCTTTCTCAAAGAGGTAACACGATCCTGATTCGTTTTACTAATGAAACTGACAGTTTTAATTTGTTTGACAGATTTATTGAAAATGAGTATGAAATTAGCTTCAAAGTGTGGATAAAAATGATTATGGTTTAACTGTAATTGGGTGATGCAGATCCTGGAAACTGTCCTGCATGCGTATGCTGCGAAGGCCGTCGTCAGATACCTGGCTCATGTTGCAAATGCTGCACTGGCGGCGGGGGTCCTAGCGTTCTCAAAGCTTCTCCTTGATAATTTGGTAATAAGACCAACAAAAAGTGGAATCATATTATGAAGGAGCTTCAGATTGATTTTCTTTCTTTACTATTTTGTCTAAATAAAGTTTGTAATAAAGTTTGTAAAAACTTGTTTTCATCTCTTAATGTAAAACATATTTTACACGTCGCTTAATGTAAAAATTAATACTACCCATTTTTGTGTTTCAGGAAAAAATAAAAGAAAAAAAAAACGAATTGATTGTTGTATTGGGCATGGATAGCCCACGATTTGGGCCACCTGTAAATTCCAAACAGGCTTGGTCTAGTACTACTTACCAGCTCCTCATATGACAAGGGAGCTAACAGGACATGTAGCCCACTACTAAGACATACTCCCTCCCTCAGTCCCAACACAATTGAGACTGCAAAAAATTGAAATGTTTTAATATATTTATATTCAATCAATCTCACCATTTAAATCCACTCATTCTTTCTCTTTATTTTCCACCACTCAATTTATTCAACCAACACTACTATTTACCACACTCATTCTCTCTCTTCATTTTCTACCACACATAAACTACTTTTCTCTTAATTATTGTGTCAAACCCTCTAGTCGTACTTGTGCTAGGACGGAGGGATTATATGGAGTATGAAGTTACATTTTGGTTTCATTAACTGGGTTTGGTTTGACCATTTGACTTGGATAGGAATAAAACTCCCTCCGTCCCATAATTATGTGCACAAAACAAGTTATGCACGGTAATTATGGGATGAGATGAATAGTAGTGGAGAGTTGTTGTGAGTGAAAAGTGAAGTAGGAGAGAGAAAGTGGGAGTGATGAATAGTAGGTTGATTGGTGTCGTGATTATAAAAGTAAAGTAGGAGAGAGAATGAGCGGGAGGAATAGTAAAAATTCTTTGCCATTTTTAAAAAGTGACTTATCAATTAGACGACAAAAAGGAAATTTGTGCGCATGGGACGGAGGGAGTACAAGACTAATACTAAAATAAAAAGAAAAAAAAAGTTAACAAAATGGGACAAACTGATTTGTCAATTTCTTTTTAAAAAATGATTTGACAACAGCTGATTGGATTTTGTGACTGTGGCATTTGATATTTCATTAATTAAGTATTCAATTAAATACTGTAAACTCATTTTGTATACAAAATTAGGGTTCGAATTAAGATGAGCATTAAGCGTAACTCAGTATACAAACCATACAAATCAGAAAATACAATCAGAAAATACAAATCAGAAAATAATGAAGCATGTACCACATATAGGTATTTGCAAACATCTCACTCAATTCCCATTCAGTTTGTACCTGAGGGCATAATGGTATTTTTACATTTCAAAACAAGTCCACGAGGAGAGTTTTTATAGCCTACATGCATTCTAACCATTTCTTCAGTGATCTGGCAACAAACAACAATAATAGTACTTCCTCCATCCTCTGTTGTTTAAGTTTTTTAGTTTGGCTTTACACGCTTATTAAGAAACTAAAGCAAATTTGAGTCAACAATAATAGTATGTGGATGATATAATTGTCCATTCATAAAGCAAGTGGGTGAAAGGCAGATGGGTGAGTGATGGTTTTTTTGTAATATATGAACTTTATGAGGACAAAAATGTCTAAAACACTATTCATACTTTATCATTTAAGGAATAAAGCAACTAAAAACCTTAAACTGGGATATACAAAAAAAAATTAAGAACCTTAAACTACTGAGACGGATGGATGAAGTAATATATGGCAATAAGTTTTAAACACATTACCATGTGAGGACTTCACTCAAGTCAACTAAGTAGTAAGTATTGGCTACCATATTGCCAACTAAAATCTTGGAGAAAAAATTGAGTTACTTTTCACTTCCCATTTTGCCAGAACAAATTTCATAAATGTCTAAATTTTTTCGTAATGTACCAAAATAAATGTCTATATTTGTTACCATCACGAAACAAAAAGGAAAATTATTTTGAGATGGAGATAATGTCATATAAAAGATCCACTGATGATACAATATCTTAGCTAATTAGGAGGCTGGAAAACACACAAATTAAATTCCATCACATGGAAACCTTACTTTCTTGGTGGCTTCACCCCAATGCCTTCATTCATCACCACCACCTTCCCAACCACTTTGCCCCTCCATCACTTATTCTTCCATGAACCACAAAATCTTCAATATTTCTCTTATTATTGCCACCCTAAAAAAAAAAAAAAAAAAAAAATGAACTAACATTGTCACTTGGTCACATCTGTATTCTTCAATGCTGTTTAACCTACTACCTCTGTCTCAAAATAAACGTCCATTTTTGTTCTTGATTAAGAACAAAAAATGGACGTTCATTCTGGAACGGAGGGGGAAACATTTATGCTTCACCATTAATGTAACTATTACCAAACTTTCCATTTGTATCTCCTTTCTGTCAATTGTCAACCCTCATGACTTGTTCAATTTCCCAATTTGTTCACTCCCTTTATAAGTCAAGTCTAGAAGTGAAGGAAAGAACCATCTTTGGATCAATCATTCAATCCAACTCTGAGTTAATATAACATGGGTAGCAAAATTTTAAGCAGAGGGGTAGTATGGGTATTGTTTCTTGCAGTAACAGCAGCCATTACGGGCGGCAATGCTCAACCGCTAGTTCCAGCCATCATCACTTTTGGTGACTCCGCTGTTGATGTTGGTAACAATGACTACCTCCCCACCATTTTCAAGGCTAATTATCCTCCCTACGGTCGGGATTTTGCCAACCATAAGCCTACCGGCCGCTTCTGCAATGGCAAACTAGCCACTGACATCACTGGTATTACAATTTTACCCCCTCCGTCCCTAAACCATCAATCTTCAGTTTTGAATCATATCAAGTTGATATGCATTTTTAGTAGCGTATAATATGTGTACATAAATACGTAAATTAAGTTAACTTAAATGCCTTTTTAGAAGCTGAAAATTGTTCTTTTGTGCAGCTAATACTCTGGGATTTACTACTTACCCGGCAGCATACCTTAGTCCACAGGCTTCCGGGAAGAATCTACTTATCGGTGCCAATTTTGCTTCTGCTGCATCTGGTTACGATGACAAATCAGCATTGTTGAATGTATTGATTCTCTCTTCCAGCAAGTTGGATTTGTTTATTTATTTTGTTATAAACAATTTAGATTTATTTATTTAGATTTTATTTTTTATTTTTTTGGGTATTGTAGCACGCGATTCCACTATCCCAACAGCTAGAGTATTACAAGGAGTATCAAGGTAAGCTAACAAAGGTAGCTGGAAGTGCTAAAGCTAACTCCATCATCAAGGATTCCTTGTACTTGCTTAGTGCTGGTAGCAGCGACTTCGTACAAGGCTACTACATCAACCCTTATCTTAACAAAGTCTACACACCAGACCAGTATTCATCCTTCCTCGTTAGCCAATTCTCCAATTTCATCAAGGTAAACTACTCTCTCTATATATATACACACACATATACGCAAACTGAATTGAAAACTGAAACTTCTTGGTTTGGGGGTTACAAACAGAATTTGTATGGATTAGGAGCTAGAAGAGTAGGGGTGACTTCACTCCCACCATTGGGCTGCCTACCCGCAGCAAGAACTCTGTTTGGATTCACAGAGAAAGGGTGTGTCGCAAGGATCAACACTGATGCACAAGGGTTCAACAAAAAGATCAATGTAGCTGCAAAACAGCTTCAGAAGCAACTTCCAGGCCTAAAACTTGCCATCTTCGACATATTCCAACCCCTCTACGACCTTGTCAAGTCCCCTTCTAGCCACGGTACATATTTTATGCTCCTTCCGTCCTAAAAGGATAGTCACATTTGACTTTTGATGGTCAGCACAAGTGATCTAATCATTCCATTAAAATTCAACAAATTGTTATGATAAATCCCTTATGATTTATCGATTACAATTTTCAGAATTTCATTAGGATGATTAGATTGACATTCATATTTGGTCAAAGTTCACTTGCGATGACTTATCTTTCTGAGACCGATGTGGTATTTAACATTACTTGAGAATTCTAAATAAGGGTTATAATTGACTAACTTATCATGCTAATTATACTCAGGTTTTGTTGAGGCAACAAAAGGGTGCTGTGGAACAGGGAGAGTAGAAACAACATCATTACTTTGCAATCCTAAGTCGATAGGGACATGTAAAAATGCGACTCAGTATGTTTTCTGGGACAGTGTCCATCCGTCTGAGGCAGCTAATCAAGTCCTCGCTGATTCTCTTATCGTTGAAGGGATCAACCTCATCACATGATCATGCCACGTCTTAGTATTTTAAAACTTGTTTTACTACAAAAATATGTCCCGTGTACTTGTGTACGATGTCTGCAATGTCTGAGATCCCTAGGTCGTGTTAGTACTCTTTTTTTGTGAGCGTGTGTTTATATGGAGGGATGATAAGGCAAGTCTTGTATGATTTTTTCCGACATTTGTCGTCCTAAATCGAAAGTAATGAAAAATATATCTACCTATTATTTCTTACTCTTTTAAGCCATGAAATAAGTTTCTGTATCCTTGCTCTTTTGAGCCATGAAATAAACTTTAGTAATGCTAAAAGTGAAGAAGCAAATAGCCCGTGAAGGAACAGTGCTTTTGTAGACAAAAGCACAAAAAATCAACAAATTAAAACCGCGCACTATATTACATGCAAGCTAACTTATCCACACAATGAAGCTAATATTGTCACGGGGAATGGCAAAAACTGGATGCCTTTTTACGTACCACAAGAGAGTTCAAGAAGTTAAGTTCCTATAATGTTTGATATTGTAGCCTAAACGAAATCAAACCTAGGTGAAACAAACAACAGACCCACAATTGCCACGCAAAAGAAGACGATGTTACCAGGTAACAACGCAATCTCTAATGGAGGAGTAAAATAAAAAAGAAGCCATCTTAATAGGAAAAATAAATACGCCAAGGATACGAGTAGCTCAAGCCTCAAGTAGTGTCATACATAAATCTACTCTCATTTATCACTAAAACTAAAATCACATAGTAACTTGTAAGAAACTCATTCTGTACACAAATTCAACTTGTAGGCTATAGATGACTTTGAAACCATTTTTAACAGAAAACGTGATTTTAAACCAAAACTATAGAACTACAACAGTATAACCAGACAAATGATCTTGGCACCCCGCGAGTAGTCAATAAGAGTACCAACTCGACAAGACAATTTTACGCACCAAAAAGTAAAAACGAAAAAGGGTGCGCAACTTCTGGCATCTGTTATAAACATATTTTCATATCCATTTTCTAACTTTTTACAATTTAATGTATATTCTAATGCCTTAAATTTTCAAACGGGGCACTAAAGAAGCTAAATTAACTCTTACTAGTTAACTGAAAACAACATAAATGTGCTAAAAGGAAAAAAAAAATACTTTTGAAACTATAAATACTCAAAAGGAACTGACCGATGCCGATCTCCTTGGAAATCTTGATGATTTACCACGCGCGCCCTTCAAAGCTCGGGCAAATTTAGCCAGTTCAAATTTGTCAGCATCTTCTGATTGCTGATTCGTTGCACCTTCTGCTATAGAATCAATCCGTTTATAAACACAAGAGGTCCCAACATCGCTATGTCTCAGACCCCCTTCTGAATCATTGCTATCATCTGTTTTTCCGCTCTTCAGCCTTTGAAAATACAAGGCTTTTTGAAGATCCAACGACCGTCTAGATGAACTTTGTGATGAATTAGTCCTAAACCTATTACTTTTACCATCTATACCACTATCACTTAGTGCAGAATCCTCAGACACAGTTCTTTCCAACGATGAAGCTCTACTGTGGTGGTGATGATGATGATGAGTGTTTTTTCCCCTTAAAAGTTTCATAAGCTTGCTAAAAAACTTTTTGTTGCTTGAGCTGTTTGTTTTGTTAGTGGATGAATTATCATTAAATGAATCCTCGAAATCAGGGGAATCTGTGAGATAAGAAGCTTGTGAAGACGACCACTGATCAGAATCAAATTCTGTAATATTTATCTCCTTTTCTCTGAACCCTTCCTTATTTGCATACTCTAGTATTAGTTGCTTGGCCTTTTCCTCTGATTTTGGACTTAATGATTTACTAAGGTCCTTAGCCATTGTTTTACCAGCGACTGGTTGGTAGTTTCTAAGCTCATAACGTAAACATGCATTAATCCATCGGAGGTAGACTAGTTCCTCAACATCTGCACAGCGGTCTGCTTGGAGTTGCTCAACTTCCTTTGATAACTCCTCGTTTTGTTCTCTCAAACGGAGGCTTTCTTCCTTCAGTCTTTCTGTCTGCAACATAGCAATAATGAAAAAAATAAAATGAGTTTACCAAGAAAAAATAATTTATACTCCGTCCATCCCATAACAAAGGTTACGTATTTCCCTTTTGGGCGTCACATAACAAAGGTTACTATCCCAAAATGGAAACTGAAAGATACTTCTTTATTCATGCCCACTCACAACAGCAATCCACTTGCAATTCCCCACCCCACATTCTCTCTTCTGCTTTACTTTTCATACTCACAAGAGCTACTCCACTATCAATATTATAGTAATTTTTCCTTAATTCCCGCACATTCAATTTTAGTAACCTTTATTATGGGACGGAAGGAGTATACACTTTCTATTCCCTCCCCCCCCCCCCCCCCAAAAAAAAAAAAAAAAAAAAAAACTCAGGACGATAAGCAAGGAATAATGCAATTACCTCTTCATCTTCTAAAACAGAAGTGGCAAGTAATTGAAGATACTCCAGCCTCTGACCCATTTCTGATTTCTCTATCCTCAAACTGTAATTAGACTTCCTCAGTTCTTCCACTTCGACCTCCAAATCCTTTAATTTTTGGAGGTTCAATTGAGTTTCTGGATCACTTGAAAAAACATTTTGTTCCTCATCCTGCATCTTTTGAACTTTTCGTTGTAGAATTAAAAGCTGCTCCTTATTCTGCTCAGCATCCGACCTGAGTTTCTTCTTCAACATCTTTATTTTTGCTCTTGCAGCTTCAAGATCCGTCACAACTTTAGCATAATCAGCCACCTGTGCCTCTAACCTCCTATTATCAGCCTGTAAAGACTCGATCTTGAGCGCAAATAGCTTAGCCTCCATATTGTTCAATTTTAACCTGTTCTGAAGCTCCATGACAGCTGTCTCTTGTTCCTTAAGACCATAGTACTCGAGCAATTGAATTTCAAGGATCCGTTCTCTTTCCTTTAGGTTTTTTACAAGATTTCTCAGGCCTTTAACCTCTTGCTCGTATTCATCTTTTTCTGTGCGTGTATGTCCTCTGGGAGATTCTGTATCAGATGTATGTAGGTCGATGTCCTTCCTGGGAGACATATTGGCCATTGTGGCCGCCAAATCAATTTCTTTCACTAGCTCACTGAATTCTGGAAGAAGATAACCATCTTTATCGCCACTCGATCTGTGACTTGGAGAGAGATCAGGAATTGAATGACTAGAGTTAACTTTTGGGAGATAAGACTCATCCTGCAAGAGAAACTCAAAGGATTTTGAGTTGCTCATGAGAACAAAAATATTGCAAGGGCTTGTAATCGATTTATTTAACTAGTTTCTTAAGCATATTTCACCCTAAAACTAGTTCATTAAGGATCATAGTTCTTCCTCGCTTTCCGATAATCTTCAACCTAGATAAGTACTTTCCAAATGTCTTAACATGAACTATGTTTAAGAAAACAGGGTAGAAGAAACGAGTGGAAATGAAAAAGAAAGAAAAGGATACGGTTTTATCGGGATAAAAATATATAAAAATACTTTTGTAAAGTCAATTTTTTTTAAATGTACTTCTACTAAGATATATTTCTTTGAATCTGGAAGAAAAGTTAGTACTCCCTCCCTCCCATTTATAATGGCCATATTGGTCAACACAAGCGAACTTTGATCAAACGTTTATGTCGATTCAATCATCCTAATGAAATTCTAAAAATTGTTATTGATAATTACTAAGCAATTTACTAATAATAACTTCTAGAATTTCATTATTATGATTAAATTGACATTAATGTTTGGTCAATCTTCACTTGTATTGACCAATGAAACCAATATAAATGGGACTAAGGGAATATCATTTTGTACGAGCGTTAAAGAGTTACATAATTTTCTTATGCTTTCTTAGGAAACAGTAAGAAAACATCAAAACATACATACTAGTTTATGGATTAAATTTGATATAGAACTCCCTTATATTGGGGATAAATATAAGAAACACGGTGAAAATAAACATCACATAGAGAATAAATTCGATGCTCCTTAATCAACCTTAAATTACATTTCATGCACTTTTTCTTTACAATTCAACCATGACTAAGATCTAACTCCAGCGAAATAGATGATGCATAAATTAATTGCCAAAACAATCTGCAAATTAAATGACTTCTTCTTCCACTGATTTCATTAATTTGGCTAACAATCAGATTACATCATTAGGTGAAGCCAAATTACATACTAATGGAGTCTAAAAAAAAAAGAAACAGGGAGGGAGCACTACTCAATCTAAATACTCAGCAATAAAAATTCAAAAATTAATCATGGAAAACAGGGAAAAGGTAACCAAAATTTTATTTATTTATTTTAAAAAAGGGTGACAGGTCAAACAATCTTACATTCTTTTCTGGTGCAATAGAATCGCTTCTGGAACCGGCTGATGCCCTACCTGGATTTACTGGGGTTGCCAAAATCTGAATCCATGAGAAAACAAAAACATGAATTGAAACCCAGGCAGATATAGATACAAACACTAAACGGTCAATTAGATATAGTAAATTTCATTCCATAATAATTCAAATTCAAATTTCAAATTCAAATTCAAATTCAAATAGCTGGACAATTATTGCATACCAAACAAGGAATTAAATTACCAGATGATCGAGGTGAAGTAGGAGGTTGAGAGGGTTTAATCCGCTTGTTTCTCATAATGGAATAGAGAATTCCGCCGATTGAAAGAGCCAACGCCACCCCAAATTTGAATAACACCGGCCTTATATCTCTCTTGTCTCTCCCCATCATCAAATCAATACAATTACGCCGTCGCCGTCGTAGACCTCTTCATCTTCTTCCATCTAAAACGCTCCAAAACTCAATAAATAAAATCGAATCACCCATGATCATGCAAAACCCTCGATCACAAAATGCAAGAATAATGAATGAGAGAGAAATTCGAATCAACCTAGCTGGTGGAAGATGAACAGAGAATCAATGCAATTCGCGTTGCAATTGCTTGTTTGTCATTGTCTGCCATAATGGAACTTTTTTTTTATTAAATTAAACCAAATTTAATAATCTAATCAAACATGGGGCTTTGAATTTTTGTCTTTTGTTGTGTCATGTTGAAAGTTAGGTATTCCGTGTATGGAAAGAGAACTCTCGTGCTTGCGGAAAAAATAAAATAAAGGGGGATTTGATTCTTGAATAGGCGTACAATTAAGAATTTTCCTAATTTAAATGGGGATTAAGATAAGAATGAGTTTTGGAGAAGCTAATGGACAACCTACTTAAATACTCCCTCTGTCCCAGCTTACTTTACACTAATTTTTATTTTGGTACGTTCCACCACTCAATTTAATCAATTAACACTATTATTTATCCGTTCATTTTCTCTTCATTTTATATCACACAATTTTTTATTGAGTTGGTTTTGGGGGAAACTAGTTCTTCCATAAGTTATAAAAAATCCACTTTTTAACCCTTAAACTTTAAACCCTAAACCCTAAATTCTAAACCTTAACCCCTATAAAAACAGAACTTTTTATAACTTATGTAGAAACTAGTTTCCCCTAAAATCTTCTCTCTTTTTTATCCTTAGTTATTGTGTCCACCTCTTAGTTGTTAAGTGAGGTGGGACGGAGGAGAGAGTATATATTTCCTATTCCACCTTCAAAAAGATTATCTTTTTTTTCATATTCCATTTTTACTTTTGTATAGAGAGTTTTTTTAAAAGAAAAAAAAATCTATAACTATATAAAAGCAAGTGAAACTTGCTATATATAGAAATGACCCACATTAATACTAAAAGAGGAAACCTTGGACATGTTGCATATTACTCTCTTCAAACCAGGCAGCATATTCGTATGTGGTTTTGGCAGAACATGGTTTTGATGGGTTATAAACGTGGCAGCGGCATGCTTCTCCATTTTCTTTGTGAGCCACGTGTGATACACATGGCTTGATGGGAATTAAGAAGTTATTTCAGTCCAAATAAACTATTTGTTACAATTCTTTTTTCTGCCCTTCTACCCGTTACTCACATTTTATAATTGGTTTCTTCACATTTAGTGGCTCCCTTCTCATGCCACGTGTACTATACGTGTAAAACGGTAGAGCGCCTCCATTAACGGGAGAAAATCTTGGGAACCGAAATTCTTTATCCCTACTCTTTCTCTCCATCAAACCATTTTTTGTGATTTAACAAAATCACGCACACAAAGTCACAGGAATGGTCAGCTCCTCTTCAATTCACTTTTGCATAATTCTAAGCAAAATTCTTTATCTCCCTAATTTGAATTGAAAATCACGCCGTGATTTTGATAATCTTGAAATTGTTTGGTGGTTGCAGATGATGGTAAATTAGTGGGATCAGAAGCAAACAGATCATCGTTGCCGCAAACCGTACCGATGGCCACATCGATGTCTGCGCCGGCTTCACCGTCGTCAACAATGATGACAACAATAGCATATCCGAGTAGTAAGCAGAGTGGAGATCCGGAAGGCGACGTTTATGTTGATAATCTTCACTCTCACAAGTGTTCTCTCAGTAAGGTTTCTTTTCTTTTCCACTTTCACTCAATCAATATAAATTAATGGTTTTGTTAGTTTCTATTTCTACTTAATTGCATTTCACTCTGTTTATAGTTCAAAACTTTTTTTGTGCTTCAAGAAAAGGTTTTTTTTGTGCTTCAAGAAAAGGAAAATGCTTTGTGTACCAAATGTAAAAGTAATTAGTTATTCATTTAGGAATTGACGGAGTACTAAAAATGTTTCAAAGTTGGCTCTTTATTTCATAGAAAATGAAATTATACAACCTATATATGAAAACAGTGAATTTGTTATCTTTTTTAGAAATTATAGTACTTTTGGTTTGTGCCTTACACTACTTTTTCTTTTTATGTGTTCTATAAATGGTTGGTTAACAACTAAATGAATGTGATGTATAGCATGTATCAAATTGATTTTGAAAAGAGTATTTTTGTTATTATTATTATTATTATTATTATTATTATTATTATTATTATTATTATTATTATTATTATTATTAATATTATTAATATTATAGGGTGTGTCTTTTCATTTGAGAGGTATATCATCATTTGGATGGAAATTAAAATTTATATGCAATTATGTATGAGCAAACATTATTATACATTTATGTATGACGGACATTATTTTTTATTACGAGATTTCGTGAATGGACTAACAATTGGAGACCCACTTCCTGAAAATCTAATAGAGTCTCCTGCTGCAAGGTCTGAGAACATGTTTTTATCCAAGATTAGATTTCCAATCCTTCTAGGCTTGGGGGGGGGGGGGGAAGTTGGGAGCTATTGCCTGAAAGTGGCGTAGTGAAACATTCTTGAATTGACATGGACCTACACCATTTCTGGCTCATCTGTTGTATTTGATTTTCACAGTACACTTTGAAGTATTTGTTTATGTTCTTGAATTGGATTTTGTATTGTGGGGAAGATTCTATGAGCAAATCATGGGTTTTGCCAAGTAAAAGTGGAGCTGACTTTGTTGAAATGCATTCATGAATCAGGAGTCTTTTAGTCATTAGTTTATTAATCAAGTTCAAGTATTTAACATAGGTCTTACTACTTAGTAGGGCTGTTATATGAACCGAGCTGGCTCGAGCTCAGCTCGGGCTCGGCTCGTGAAAGCTCGAGTGAGCTCGAGTCGAGCTCGAACCGATTGTCAAGCTCGTTTTTGTTATCGAACCGACCGTGTTCGGCTCATTTAGCTCATTAAAAGCTTGAGTTCGGCTCGATAAGCTCATTAAAATCGAATTTTTGTTTTTCGAACGGCTCTAACTCGGCTCGATTAGCTCGAATTTGGCTCGATAAGCTCGTTAAGACCATATTTTTCTTAAAAAAATGTCTAAGCTCGAGCTCGGCTCGTTAAAACTCGTTTACAGCCCTACTACTGATAAAAAAAACATAAGACTTGGTGGATCATCTTGCTTTCTATTGCTTAATCTTTAGATCTGATCTACAATGCCTTATTGCCTCGCTCATTCCTGTCATATAGACTTAATGCTCGATATTTGGCTATTTCTACTGGTGCCTCATGAATCTGCTTATTCACCATCTTTTTTGGTCCTATGATTTGTACTTCCGTTTCATTTGGAAGTTATTCTATAAGTCATTGTTAACGGGTTTGTTTGAGAATATTTAAATTTTGGGGTTCAAGTGTCTTCCTCCTACACCCCAAACTTCATCATACACACACACACCAACAGCTCGACTCTATCCAGCAATGTTCATCTAAATTCAATATTTGTTGTATCTATGCAAAATAGGGGTTGAGAATATGAAAATGAAAGCCACGATCACTTTGTGGAATCGATGTTTGCGAATTAAAAGCCCTCCGGCACCTACCTAAAAGGTACCTGCTCTCTTTTTATATAATTGTACGATACAAGAACATTTTTAACCCTGTCTTCCCCACGTGTTTTATTTCACCCCTTTCACCTCAGATTTAGGATTAATCTCGAACAAGTTAGTGATTTGTGGACAGCCGCAATAAATAAGTGGAGGGATGTGGAACGGAAGTCAGCTCTCCGGTAACACCACCACCACTACCAACAAAGTCAATTATCTGTAAGTATTCCCATCTCCTGCTTCTGTTCAATAAACATGTTTCTCTTTTTTAGGCTTTTGTAAGACCTTCCCCTTTTCTTTTTTATCTTCTGCGTCTCTCTTCGATCGGGATATCAGATTAGAACGATAAATTTCATGAATTGTGTATTTAATTTGTAAACCTTCGTCACTGCTCTCCCCTTAAAAAAACAAAAATACACTATTACTCACAAATTTCCTTTTATAATTGTTTAATATTACTATTTATTAACACTGTTGTAGATGTTGCATAATATATACAGATTTTTTTTTTTTTTTTTTTTTTTTTTTTTTGATATTGCTCTCACCATTGAGGATTGAAATTTTTCTCTCTTTTTTTGGGTTACTTCTTATTCAATTGGCTACATTTGCGGTTTTGCTGAAATTTTGAACTGCTTCATCTTCTAATACCTTCATCAAGTTAGTATAAAAACCCTCCGCTCCTCCACAAAATACGTTTGCATTATTTCCAAATATCTTCTCCTTTCCCATGGCTCCTATGTTTAAACTATTCCTTCTAAATATCTTTTCCCTTCCCATGGCTCTTCGGTTTAAACTATTCAGTGATATAGATCCATCCAACAATGATCATGCTGTCAAAGTTCGTTTCATTTGTCGCTATTCCCTTCATGTTGGTGATGATGTGAACAATGTCTACAGTACGGAATGTGTTTTCCACGAGAATGAAGTGAGCTCCTTTCTCAATTTAACTTCTCCCCTTTTATTAGTTGCACTTATTTCGTACCGTCTGTTCATATGAACTTTGATTTACTTTTCGTAGAATGACAGGTGGCTAGAATGCACATATCCATAAATTAAAAAAGATATTACGTCCAAAAACTTAAAGTTAAGTTATTCCCTTGAAATGATACTAATGTCTATCTTTAAGTGGTATGTTTTTCTTTTTTAAATAGTACTATATTTTGTAGGAAAATCTTCTTTAAACGGTTTTTTTTTCTTTTTAAAAAATAAATAACTTATACTCTATTTTGTTAGGGAAATCTTATGGCTTGCACTTTATGGTGTCAACATGTTGAAGATCTACTTTATCATTTGGAAATGAGTGACAACCATATGGTTCTTATAAGGCAATTGTGTGATGTAGTAAAAAAATTTCGTGGCGAAGTCCGTGTGTCTTACACTTTCAAAGATCATTTTCAGTGGAAATGTTTAAGAGAATGTAGATTTCGAGGGTGTGTAAAATATGCGTGATATATTCCTTTTTAATTTATTTGTAAGTAAAATATGGTTTCCCATATGTAACTTGCTTTTTTTTTTTAGGTTGGCTCTTGAGGGGAACTTTGCGTAACAAATCTTGGGATGCCATGTACTATGACTCCAGTGAAGAGCTTGAAGTCTTCGGGGATAATATACTCACTGTCAATCACCTCATCATAGTTCATGAGGTAAACATAACTCTTAAATTGTTATAATGACAAGTTCTGTTCGCAAAGACATTATATTACATTACCGCATGACTTTGCACGTTGACCGCTTTTGGATACTGTGCCGAATTGTTGCGATTGAACCAATGGCTGAATGGTACTATATTTCATGTAAGAAGTGTCTAACAAATGAAGACAGCTGGTTCAACTTCCTATTGTGATAATTGTGACATTAGTGACCCCGTTGGGAACCTAAGGTACAAGGTTTTAATTGGGGCATGGCTATATTTATTTTGTGGGACAAGGAGTGCATTTATCTTTTAGGCAAAACTGCAGCAGAGCTACGTTCTAATACTAACGGGGAGGTATTCTTTACTCTAATAGTATATCCATCAGTTGATGATTGCTACCAGCAACTGAACTTTCCAAAATACTATTTTCTCTTCATACACAGGCCGTCCCAGATGCAATTTCCAGAATGATTGGGTTTAAGGGGTTTTTAAGGTTAATGTATGAGATTTTTCTTCTACAATTAATCTGGGGTCCTACTCAGTGATGAAGACGACTTCGGATGCACATCTAATTGGGCAGTATCATGATCTTGGCAATGTTAGTGAGGTGGATTATCAAGTCAATGCAGATGCATATATGGTAGATAGAATAAAAAGGAATGTCTAGATTTTCTTTAACATTTTGTAAATATTTAATAAATTGTTGTTGAAAAATGTGGGTAACTTGACCATTTTGATTAAAATGGAAGTTGGTATGGGACAAGTAGTATATATGATCGATATTCGAAAAATAATGCAAGTAGTATATGTAATGAAAGTTGGTAAGTTGACCATCAGATATGTGAATTTCATTCCGGTTTGAGAGGAGGCAATTTTCCATGATGGTTTCTTTTCGGTTTGAGAGGAGACAATTTCCTGTAATGGTTTTATATGCTATGAAGATTAATAAAACCAATTAATCGATATCCGTTGTCGGTCTTTCATTGAAGAAACCGGTGATTCTCATGGTCATCGCCCTTTCCTCGCTTTAAATATCGAGGTCCTTAATATGTTGCTACATCTCCTTCATGATTTAATCCTTATTTGTGATTTCTTATTCAATTTACTTAATTTTTTTCAAAACATGTATAAGTGAAGTCCCGTGCATCGCACGGGAGTAATACTATTATACTTAAAAGTAACTTTTTTTCACAAGAGCTTTTTTAAAGTATTTCCATTAATCTTCACTATTTTCCCTTATTGTGATTTTTTTTATTATTGTGAAAAATATTTTGACCTTTTTATTTATTTATTTTATAAAAACGTGACATGTAAAAAAACAAAAAACTATTTAAAAGAGTTTTACCATTTTTAATAGCTCTAAATTAAAGGCCCATGGAAAATCATATTCCAATTAATCACTAGCATGACTTTTAAGAGGTGGTCTCTTGTGAGAACACCTAGATCCGTCTCATATAAGAGACGGGTTGACCCAAGAATCGTGTGCAACATTCTCCAATAAGCGTAGGATCCCAACCCATGCTCTACTCAAAATCTGCCACGTGGCACCCATTGGCCAAAAAAAAAAAAATACTCATTTTTTTTTGTTGACTGCTTTTTTCGTTTGCCAAAAGTAGTACTTAGTATAACTAAATGTAATAATTGTGTTACTTATAAAGTAACATTGTTTATAAGTAAACGTAACACCAGTTTTTTTTTTTTAAAAAAAAAAACTCATTTTACTCATCTTCAAACTGTAATACTAACTATAAATACGTGTAACACTAACAATAACTAAATGTAATTATTATACTGAAATGTAATAGTGTTTTTCCATAATATTTTTTATTTTTGAGTATTTTGATTTTATCTTTTTACATGAAAGTAATATTTAAAAAATAACAACTTATATACATGAATGTAATTATTTGTACAAGTAAATATAACACTTTAGTAGATAAAATTGTAACAGATTTCTATAGATAATGTAATACTTTTACATGTATCATGATAAATTGAACCCATTTTAACTTATTATTTGAAAACATATAGATATACTAGTATACAAGTAAACGTAACTGTTTTACAATGTTATTATACAAGTAAAATGTAACATTCGTTTATAAAAATTGTTACTTTCATATTTTTACAATGTTACTAACACAAGTGCTTTTAGTTCTAAAGTGTAAGTGGTTGAATTATTACTTTTCTATACATATGTGTTACAATTATGTATAAACAGTTACATATAAGTAACACGTTCGTTATATTTTAGTTGTAATAAGTATTACTTCTGGCAAAATAAGGAAATATATATATAAAAAAAACTGTTACTTTTCTGTATATATGTATTACTTTTATGTATACAAACTGTTACATATAAGTAAAACGTTTGTTTCATTTAGTTATAGTAATAAATAACTATTACTTTTGACAAACCGAAAAGAAAAAAAAAATGCATGGGTCATGAGTCCGGGGCATGGGTCAAAATGACCCGTCTCTACTATGAGACGGATCATGGTGTTCTCATACAAGTTTTTTTCGACGTTTAATATCCTTCACCGGTCGTTACACATGTATTTTTTATTTTTGTTAAAGCCGTTACACATATTCAAGAGGGTTGGATAGGTACGTTAGTGGGTTTATTTATTGACAAGTTGCAAATTTTTGCTGTCACCAAATCTTAGTATTAGGTGTGCATTAAATGTAAATCTTTATAATTGGGAAATATACCCACCCAAGACACGAAATTTAAATGGTTACAAAAGGCTGGTTTCAAACCTCATAATTAGTCGTATTTAGTCGATTAATGATAAAATTGATCGACAAACAAAGCTCGAACCAGGTTGCGCGATACTGTATATCACTATTAGGTGGACGAGCAATGCTAGGAGTATTAAACAAACTTACAAAATCTTGCTTACACAATGAGATGACGATGTTTTATTGGTTGCGTCGATAGTGGACCCGGCACACTCTAATTATAAACACCAATAAAATCATAACACCTAGGATTTTGTGAGCAAAATTTTGTGACTTTTTGTGCCCCAAGTATTATTCTCAGGGGGGACAAACTCTTTCAACCTTTGATTATCACCTGCTTGGCTTGTAATTTTGTACAGTATATAGAAGGCTAACTAAATTTTACTCAATCCAATCACTGACAAAAATTGTTAAAAGAGATTGGAAAGCACATGATATAATTTTAAAAGGGTGGGGGTATAATAAATGATCTCTTTTTTTTTTTTTTTTTTTTTATTTAAACTCAAACGTATGTATAAAGGATCTCTGTTTAGCTATGTTTGATGTTTCAATTCGTTTCCTCTTCCCTTATACAGTATAGAAATGAATAAATCAAAACAAAATTCGAGTAAACTCATATTGAATGGAATTTGGGCTATGGTGCTAACTAAAATGGAAAAGCAATTTAGGGTTTTACGTTTCCAATTGGTGCAAGATTTTTCGGCCATGAACTATAAGTAGTTGATGTGCACAAGCTAAAAATATACTTTTTCCGTTTCAAATTATCTGTCGCTTTAGGAGTAGTTTTTTTTTTTAAAAATATCTGTCGTTTTACTATTATCAATGCACTTTTACCCTTGTCTCAGTTATACCCTTATTAATGATGGTGAAAGTATCTCTCGTGCAAGCATTTAATCACTTAGAAGGTTGAATTATTTAGGGGCAAATGGATCTTCTTAACATGCATTAATTACATTTCTTAATATGACAGATATTTTGAAACGGTGAAAGTATTTTGTCTCATACGTATATTAAGAAGAGTGGTCCGACTTGAATAGTGGGCCAATTTGCAATTGCGTGCCCTTAATTTAATGGGCCACATCGCCGTTATTTGGCCTTGAGTCTTAACTGTTGAAGACTTAGGCCCTTCTCCCGAGTTTTGAGGATAAATATAAAGTCATACAAAAGCGCCACAAAATTTGGTGTATAAAATGATGTGTCAAAATTTTATTAGTGTTTTTAATTAGATTGTGATAGGTCCACTATCGATGTAACCAATAAAATATCGTCACCAAGCATCTCCTCAATTGGGACAACCACAGCCCATCACAAGCTCCAAAAATCCAATGGATGATTTGATATACCCAGATCGTACCCCACGGCTAGCTCGCAAGCCTTAAGGCCGGGGTTCCGCTCTGATACCATTTGTAACGACCCGAGCCCGCAAGCCCGACCCGTTACATAAGCACCACCCAACTGGCCCACTGAGCACAACAATTGTGTCCACATGGCTTACCACATGCCCACCCAAAAGCCCATGGATGTTATTGGTGCTCAATGGTAGTATAGTGGAGGCTTATATATCACACTCAAAGCACATAACATTCCGATGTGGGATGTGGTATTACAGTATCTATCATTTTGTGAGCTTCTTTTGTACCCCTAGCATTGTCCGGGCTTTAAAAATGAAGGAAAGGAAAAGAAATGGGAGGAAGACTAATATATTTTCCTTCCTAAAGTTGCTCCCCAATTTTTTTAAGAATGAATCAGACGAAAAGGAAATGAAAATTTCAAGATTTTCCCTCGTATACAATTCTCCCAAAAGTGAGGGAATTGGAAGGAAAGAAAATCTTATACAACAAATTATTTTTGTAAACATATTTTACCCCTCAAATATAACTTCCTCTTTCTTTCATTAAGGGTACAATTATAATTCACACTTTCTTTCATTAAGGGTACAATTATAATTCACACTATTTTCCATTCCTTTCATTCCTAAACTCAAGAGAACTTCTATATGATGTTGAGTTCCCTCCTCTCCCCCCCTCCCCTTCTTTCCCCAATCCTCTCCTCCCATCCACTCCCTTTCTCTCTTTTAAAATCTTGGGAGCGGACCGTTAATGTATCATGATAACTTGTCCATTGGGGCAACTTGTTGTGACGTCATGAATTCTTGAAATTTATAACCATTTTATTTTAAGGATTTAGTCTTCATCCTAATGTTTAAGTTTTAAAAAGTGAGAATTATATGCGAGTATTACATGTTAATCGATACTCCTTCTGTCCTAAAATAATATTCGCATTTAACTATTCATATTTTTTAAGAAAGTGAACACCTGCATCATTCGTCATGTGTTGCTTATGCACTTTTAAGCCTATATTGTAAAAGAGGAAGAACATTAATTTTGGGACGGAAGGAGTACGTTGGTGGAAATGATGTACCAAGTGTGAATAGAGAGGTGCACCATGCATTGAGCTTGAAAATGCTCGATTCAATATTTATCATTGTATGGCTACATGGAAAATTTAAATCCCATTTAGAAAATCACCACTACGGATGCTCTAAAGGCCACTACACTTTGAACTTCCCGGGTTTCCCCGCACCAAACCCCAAACGCACGCTCCTAAAACCCTAACCCCATTTCCTCCCGCCTAAAACCCTTCACCCCACACAGAATTCTCCGGCGATCGCTGCCTGCATCCATCGTCGTCTTTGATCAGGTGCCTGAAATGCGAACATTGCGAGTTTTCTACGCGCGGAAGCCCCTCTTCAGCTCCCTCAAAATCAACCCGCGCCGTCCTTCCCTCATTTCCTGTAAGTATTCCTCAAACCCTCAAACTTTTGGCGTTCAACGAAGCCTTCATTCTACAATCTACCGGCCATATTCATCATCATTTCCTAAAACAAATGAAAAAAACCCTAGTTTATCAACGTTTTACGACCCCATCACTGGTAATGTCGTAACACAGGCAATTTCCGGTGACAAAGAAGACTATGGAACCCCTAAATCATCTAATTCTTACTACGAAGACGCTTTGCAAGACGATAATAGATCATACGGTAGTGTTGTCAAGCCACAAAACGAGTCTAGTGATAGTGACGAAAAGTCAATTCCAGCTACGGGATACAATGATAGCCGTAGGGCTTATGGGAGTTTTCGGAATCAAAGTCAGCTTGGTAAAAGTGTGTTTGTGAATAAGCATAAGAAGGGGAAGGTAAAGACCCAGTGGGTTTGTAGTGAATGCGGTAATCATGATGGGCAGTGGTGGGGAATGTGCCCTTTCTGTAAGAGTGCTGGTACAATGAAGCAGTTCTCAGTGACTGACCCTGGCAGCAGGAACGTGAGTGGGATTGAAGCCTCCGAAAACATAGTAAAGTCATGGTTGAGTCCGCAGTTGGCTGATGATGGTCCGGTGAGGTTGATAGATGTCAATAAGGGGATGAACCAATCGGAGTGGCGAATTCCTTTGTAAGTTTTCCATGCTTTTTTCGTTTGGTTTACTTACCAACTTCAGTTGATTGTCATTGTTCTGCACCTAGACTGTTGTTTTTGGTTAGTGGACAACTGGAGATGCCCCAATACTTTACTATTATCCTAACAAAGATTAAATTTGCTTCAATACCTTGTTTACTCGTGAATGTTCTTACCTGATGGCTAAAGTACTATGATTTAAACTTCGCTGAAGGTGCATGTAAAAAAGTGAATTTATCCCTCTTGTGAATCAATCGTCACTGGCTTATAGAATTCACTTTTATTATTTGAGATGAATTATGATGCCAATCGTCTAGATAGAAAAAAAGAGTTACGAAAGTCAAGTTCTCTGATATACTGGATGTTTAGGACTTCGTATATTTCTAAATTAAGGATAGATTTGATGTTACGCCTTTTAACTGCCCCAATTTACACCAAATGTTCAGGTTTGGACTATTTGGAAATGAAGTTGCAGCGGTGCTCGGTGGTGGTCTTGTACCAGGTATACTTGGTGAATTTTGGATAGCAAAATTGGTTCACCTCTCTCCCTCTCTCAAGCCCCACAATTTATAAGACTCTTTTCCGCTCATGTCTCTTAAAGTCTTTTCCTTCTAAGAACTCATATACTCCCTCTGTCCCTCTTTAAGGTTCTTACTTTCCTTTTTAGTCTGTCCCAATTTAAGGTTCTTACTTTACTTTATTACCTAAAATGGAAAGTGGGTCCCACTTGTCATTCTCACAACAAAAACTCCCAACACACTTTCTCTTTCCTACTTTACTTTTCATACTCACAACATTTACTTTTTCTTAATTTCCGTGTAAAGTCAAACTAAGAACATTAATTTGGGACGGAGGGAGTAATGTTTTTACGAATTCACTTCCTACATGTCAGGGTGAGTCTCTTTCTGTTCATGGGTGAGTGTAGAAGTTACTAGTATTCGTGCCCGTGCCAATGGCACGGTGACAGTATGACATCTGGCATATGAGTCTTAAATTATAGTACTTCCAAGCTTTAGAGAATCATAAACTCATTAAAAATTTGCTTTAGAGAATCAAAATCTCATTAAAAATTTGCGACAATAGGCAATACAATAGTCAAATCTCATAAACCTCCAAGCAAAACCTTAAGCAACCCCCTCTCTGGTCGGCAAGCATCTCAAAAACGCCACTGCGCAGAAACCCCAACGTACCAAAAACTTTCAACTCTATACTTGTAACTGTGAGACAATTATGTTGGGTAAATTCCACAATAGAATATCACTGTGGAAAAAATTCAGCCAAAACAATTATGGTTTCAAAACCAATGAATTTTCGAGACTTATAATATAACCTTAAAATGTTTGAAAAGTCAAACGGGATTATCATTTTGAAACAGACGAGTATAAAACATGAATAAAATGGACCAAACAAATGCTAATTGTTGATGGTCCAGTTGAGTCACTTAAAACCATGCGAACATGAATACAAAACATGAATATAAAAATTTGAAATACTATATTAGAAATACTATGATATATAGTAATGGAACATTTCTACACAGCAAATTTGAGCTTTTCGGGGGGGGGGGGGGGAATGCGAAAACATTACAACCAAAATCAACCTAAGGAAGACACTAAATATGAGAAATTGCTCCCATCTCCGTCACTTGCTTCCCAGCATTCTTATAGTGTCCAACAACTTGTTATTAACCTCTCCCTTTGCCTTTCTCCCTAACCGTGATAGCCAAACACTACACTTCCTGATTCTTCTCTATATCTCCGCACAGCCTCGAAAACCTCAACATTCTCCATCAATCTGTACATAATATGCACATGAAAATCAAACACTTTAGAGAAGGATTAAACATTAAAATACCCTAATCAAACACTTTAGAGAAGGATTAAACATTAAAATACCCTAATAGCGAAACAATGATCAACCCAAAAACCAAATTCAAAATGTCCACCAGAAACATGGGGAGGGATCTCATTGTTTACATGGAAAGTAATAATTTTACCTCCTTTCATGAACTCTTTGATCAACGACCCAACGAATTGTTGTTGCCCGTCGTGACTATATAGCCGTGATTGCATCAACCGGACCAAAGCCTTAGCTTTCTCGGCGTCGGCATCAGCGTCGTGGGGGAGGAAATGGCGAAGGATTCGCGGGTAGAGTGAGAGTGATAGGAAGACGGAGGTCGAAAGGATAGAGAGATGGTGAATTGTGAAGAGGAAAAGACTACCGCTAGGTTTTGATGTACGTGGGTGAAAGAATGGGGGCAGCAGTTAGATTATTTTGGGTGAATCTCAGCCACTCTTTATGGTAGTTACTAATTAATCCTAGCCACTCTTTATGATTCAGTTATTACTGAGTGTTATTGTAATATAGATTATTACTAAAAAACTCCTAAACTTGTTCTTGAAGGTCATGCAAAAGCTTTCGCTTTTTTCTTTCTTTCCGAACACTTTTTTTTGTTAATGATTGCTTTTGTAGGTTCCTTGGTTTTGGTTGGTGGTGATCCTGGTGTTGGAAAAAGTACATTAGTGTTACAGGTATTCCTTTCATAAATAGATGGATATGTTGATATGAACTTTATCCTTGGGGACTTGTATAAAGTTCATCCATTTACTTGCTTATGAAATCCAAGTTTTTCCTGTTGCTTAGAACATTTCGTGACTCCCTTCTATTTGAAATCAAATCTTATTCCTCTGGTGGTTTTGGCAGATGGCAGCAATGATATCTGAAGGACATGGTATCAGCCAGGAAGATCCTATAGAACATAATATTGGAAAACCAGCTCCAGTCATTTATGTCTCAGGCGAAGAGGTTAGTGTTTATTCAACAATGAAAAGTGACACTTGTTGTGATGCTATTAAAAGAAATGTTCCTTCAACATCCTTGTTGACATCCTTTCATGAAGACAAATGCAGGATAGTCATGTTATACATGTTGGAGAGGGTCTACTCTTTTTGTTATTCTTTTCTTTTTCATGATTTTGTTACGGTTTTTTGTGGGAGGCGCCTTGCATTTTCAAGGTTGAGCGGGATTCTTCCTTGCACTTCACAAGTAAAATATGACAAATTTGCTTCTCTGAGTTTATATTGGCTACATTTCTTTCCCTCGGTTACGCATTCTGTGGCTAAACTGAAAGCTCTCATAAAATGAGAGTATTCCTTTGTCGTTCTTTCTCTTTTCTTCGGACTCCGTGCCTTTTCCTTTTTCTTGATGGGAAGGCTAGATTTTCTGACACTAGAATGAATCGAAAATTTCATTTCTGTTGTGTTTTATTGGCTTCCAGACTTTTTTAAAAATTTTGGTCCTAATGAATTTCCTTCTTTCACCCTCTGACGTACACTGCATAATGCCACATCCCTATTATGTTTTATGATCAGGCAATTTAGCAATTTCCTTTCCTGAACTTCATTATGCAGAGTGTTGAGCAAATCAAGAACAGAGCAGATCGTATGGAAATTGGAGCAGAGGAACTGTACTTGTATTCAAGTACTGACATTGAGGTGATTGCTTTCAGAAATTCCCACCTACTTCAATCTGAATTTGTCGTATTACTCATTTCTTATCGATCAGTTAGATATCAGGAAGATGCTTGATATACCTATTACATCTATACTTGCACCTTGAAGGCGTCAATATCTTCTATGAACTTGCAGAAGTGTTTGTGAAAAGGACTTCTGTTTTGACCTATACTAGATGAAGTTTAATCCTAGACCTATTCTCTTCAAGCTCTGATGAAGTGGGCTGATAGTTTGAAAGAAAATACTTGAAAAAGTATGTCAATTTTGGAATGTGGATCTCACTTATACAAGTTTGGCATACACATGGTCCTAAAGGTTTGCTTACGATCATGTCTTGTGCATACAATCAGTCGCATTCACGATTGTGACATTTTTAATACCCTCAAACCCTAAAACTATTACTTTGTCAGGGATCCCACTTTTAGGTTGTTACTGTGTATCAGTATTTACAAAAACTCAAATTGAAATAATTCCACTCATGAAATTAGATAGTCACTGCTCATCACTGTTAAGAATGTTTTTTTTTCTGACTTCGGCTCAGTATGGTTACACACCAATGTTAGCTGACAGGATCATTGACTTAATTAAAAGATGATGCAGTTCTTTTATCTTTGCTTATAACTTACACAAGGTAATGCAGCACAGATAGCAAAGAATTCATGCAAGTTTGCGTTATAAATGGAAATTTGCCTTTATTCCGATTCAAATAGTGGCCTATGACAACAAGTTATGAACATTTTCTTTGCCTTTTGGTTCCATGCTCAGGATATTCTAGATAAAGCTCAGCGTTTGTATCCCCGAGCTCTTGTTATTGATTCGATTCAGACAGTCTATCTGAAAGGAGTGACTGGAAGTGCTGGAAGTATCTCCCAGGTTAGAAAATTCTGAATGTCTCATCATTTTTTGTGAGCGGTAAAGAAATCCGAGTTTTTCTTATAACAATAGGCGGTAAATCAGGTTTCACATTAATTCTCATTGGATGATGAGTTATGCAGTCAAAAGCTTGGCAAAGAGCTGTAGTTTACTTTCATAAGGTGATATTTATTGTGCTTCTAAATTCCAGTACTAACTTGATCTTTCATAGGTGAAAGAATGTACATCAGCATTGCTGCGTTTTGCAAAGAAGACAAACATTCCAGTTGTGTTGGTGAGTCTACAGCACTGGGCCTATTGGCTAATCAATTTTCCATTTTCCTGCTCTTACATTGTTTTATGCATAACTTGAAATGATCGCACATTTAATATACTTTTAAATTTTATCATTTTCTCTTTTGTCTTGAGGAAGCATGGATTGCACTAGGCTTCTTTCTAAAGTCACTTGCAATTTGGATGGGGAATATTATGTAATAGCTACTTTGAGTTAAAAGTACTCCTTAAATATAGTGCATTTTGCTTTAGAAGCTGTGAAATTATATTTCTCTGGAATATCCATATTAAGAAAGCTTCGAGTTAAACACCTATTTCGTCCCTAACCTATTGAGCTTTTTACCTTTTCGTCCTCAACTTTTTTTTTTTTTTTTTACCTTTTCGTCCTTGAAGTACCTATTTGCTGTTGAATTCGTCCTTCAGTCCCCTTACTGTTTGGTGCTCCGTTAAAAATAGCAGACGTGGCTTGTTGACCTCCAAAATTGATGAGTTGGCCAATGACGTGTATAAGCCACGTCTGCTATTTTTAACGGACCACCAGACGGTAAGGGGACGGAAGGACGAATTCAACAGCAAATAGGTACTTCAAGGACGAAAAGGTAAAAAAAAAATAGGTTGAGGACGTAAAGGTAAAAAGCTCAATAGGTTAGGGACGAAATATGTGTTTAACTCAAGAAAGCTTCTGTAGGATATAGCTGTCCCGTCAAGCATTGACGTTGTTGTCAGTTTTACTTTTATATATCCGTTTGTCAGTTAAGTTTATGCATTTTCTTGATTCATTAGTGTTGCAGGCCATATAAATTTTCCTACACTTCTCTACATTCAGTCCGTTGTGTTTTCCTCTGATTTGCAAGATTTATTAATTTTCTATCGTCCAACAGTTTACTCTGAAGAACTAAGTTACTTTTCTTATTCTCGTTTCAGATCGGACACGTGACAAAATCAGGGGACATAGCAGGACCTCGTGTCTTGGAGCACATTGTTGATGCTGTTCTATATATGGAAGTTGGTATCTGGATGTCTTTTTTTTTTCCTTACGGTAGTTGATGCTGATTTCTAGAAGGTTTCACATGCTTTCTTCATTTCATGAGTGGCCAAAGACTAATAATCTAAAAAATGATAAATCGCGGTATCTTCTTTATAGCATCTGAAAGTGTGCAAGATGCTAGGCCTAGGGAGAAGGCCTAGCCTCCCGTGTGTGTGTTTGTTCTTATATGTGTGTGTGTTCTAATATGTGTGTGTGTGCGAGCTTTGACTTCCATCCTGCAATTATTTCAGGGGGAAAGTAATTCAGCTCATCGGTTGCTTCGACCCGTTAAGAACCGTTTTGGCTCAACTGATGAGGTATGTGATGTTATGGTTTAGTATTATGATTATTTTTCCATCTTATATGTCACATATCCATTGTGCTTAAATACTATCTTCTTTAGTGGGTTTTATTCATGAACAGATTTTATTTTTGTTTGTTTGATAAGAATTCATGACAGATTCTCACAACGATAACTGTGGGAAGCTCCTGAATTTGAAACGTTTATGTCATTGCCCATAGACCCCGTGTTTGCTTTCAAGTTTGCATATGTATGTGTCAAAGTGCTAGTTTTTGGTTGCCTGATTTTTGAACTTTAGGAGTACTCCCTAATTATGGACCAAGTTATTCCAACTTTATTGACAAGCAGACGCTATTTGGTAGTTAGTGACTATAGTACTAAAGCAAAGCAAGGATGTATAGTGTTATGCAAGAATGAGTAAAATGAAATTTGACAGAATGCAACTTAAAGTTGGCAGCTCAAGTATTACTATTGGCGAAAAAGTTAGTGTAGGTGGCTTACAAATGATGCAAAGGGATTTCTCTCTGTTTTATGATTAATTACAGAATGGGGAGGTTGGAGGTCTCTTTCATAATACATGATATTGTCCTAATAACAGTCCATTTTTACTTGTTGCTAATGGATATCATGACTAATTTAAGAATAGCAGCATCCACATTTCCTTCTGTAGTGACATACTAGAGAGTGGATAGGAATTTGTGCATTTGTATGCCTGTGTATGAGGGAGTAAAAATTGATTCATATAAGAGGGAAACCTTAGATCTCTTTTCCTTCTACATAGTGCATGTGACATACAGAAAATCAGTACAATCTTCCGGCTGCGCCAATTAATTTGGAATTTCCCATGTTTAAACACATGCCAATAGATAAGATAAAATGCCAACAAATCAGGTAAATATTCTTTGTCAACATCTTCTCTCTCTCTCTCTCATTTAAATTTTTGACAATGAAGAGCACTTTTTGTGTCAGCTTGGAGTTTTTGATATGTCTCAAACGGGATTACGAGCTGTTATAAATCCCAGTGAGATGTTTCTTGGAGAGCAATACTCAGATTCAGAGGTTTTAGCAGGACGAGCTGTTGCCGTGATTATGGACGGATCTCGCACTTTTCTTATTGAAATTCAGGTTCTTATTTCTCTCTGTTACTGTAATTCTATGTCTGCTTTGTCATGCTACATTTTAGAACCTGAAATAAAATTTGTATTCTCTGCTCGTCTTTTTGGTAGATATGTATCCGCAGGCTGTACTAAATTGTGTTTGTTTCGTGCATATGAAGGATGTTAATGTTACAATTTAAATCTCCTTTCATCATCTACACTTTCAAGAATCTTATTTGCCTGACACACAGACTTTTACTGTAGGCTTTATGTGTAGCTGGCACTTCACCTTCAACTCAAGTGAACGGTGTTCCAACAGGCAAAGCAAACATGATTATTGCTGTAAGTAAAAGTTCTAAGTTTCCCGTTAAGATTCAGTTATACTCCATTATATTTGGTTCTTGTATCCAAATTGCCTCTCATGCCCCCTGCAATGTTTATTGACCGCAAGGCTTGTTACTAATCATTACGTTATCACTTCATTTAGTTAAATATTTGCTGGAATTCGTCTGTTGCAGAGTGATTTTTCTTCATTTTGTTAAATATTTGGGCATTAAATCTCTTTCTTCTGTGATGGGCGCTATGCACAAAAATGCCCTTATCCCGTTCATACAAGTTATAGATGTGCAGAACTTATTCTTATATTCCTAAGGAAATCGTACTTCTTATTTAGCATTATGCTAGGGTGTTTTGGCGAAGTTTTGGGATGACAATTACCTTTTTATCTTCTGACTTGCAGGTTCTTACGAAGCAAACAGGTCTCAAGCTCCAAGCAAATGTAAGTTAAAGTTTCCTCCACATTTGTTTCATTTACATTTGTTTCATTTACGAAGAAAACATCTAACTAATGAGGGGAGTACATAGCATATTGTCAAACAAAAAAGCTGTGACTTCTGAAAAATATGTACAAGCAGATCATGCGAATGTTAACCCCACCAACCACATGATACATTTCTAGATTTATAATTGTTTGTCTAGTCCAAAAGAATGAGTGCAGGTTGTTGTGTGAGCATTAATCAAGTTGAGTGATTGAGAAATCAATTTAAATTGTTGAATATGGAGATGCAGTTTGTTGTGCGAGCATTATTCAAATTATCTAGACATCAATTCAAATTGTTGAATGAAGAGAATCTGCAAGAAATTAATGCTACTTTGACATGAAAACTTCTATATAATGTTCAACAGAAAGAATGCACTTTGTTCTGCGAGCATTATTCAAAATCGAGTTCACTAGAGATTAGTTCAGATTGTTGAATGAAGAGAATATGGGAATAAATTAATGATACAGTGGACATGTAAAATGTGTTTGGATTTATAAGCTGTTGTGAGGCTTATTTACTCCCTTTGCTCCTGCTTTTCCATTATAGGTCATTAACATATGAATGGCAAACTGGTACGTTGATTATAAGTTTAATTTGATATAGGTGATCTCTGTTCAGTTGGCCATCCAGCAAATAGTCATATATTTGTTTGAACTGTTTTGCTGGGTATCAAATAATCTGGTATTGGTTAGTGTTCACGCTGTTCGAGAGTTGGATAGTAAACTGGTTGTTCGTGAGAGAGGTGCAAGTTCAGGTCCTACCTAGTCAACCTGGATTTTATTATAATGGGTGTCAAAATTTTAATATAATGTACCTTTTTTTTGTTTTTTTTGTTTGTGTGTGTGTGTGACAAAGGCGGTCAAAATGATAATACTGGATGTTCTATTTGAAAATAAAATAAAATACTCTGTTACCAAACTTTATAGGTGCCAAAATAACTTGCACTCAAATGGACTCTCTTATGGTGGCCATGCTTTCGCCACTGCTTCAGGTGTGTCACGTGTGTGTAAATGTGTTTTTGCACTCAAATGGAGCTGATATCTGCCTTATGTTGACATTTCATGTCATGTAATGATTTATTGCTCATGCTTTTGGCTGTAGAAAGATGGTAATTTCTAAATATGAAGGTGACAAACTGATATATTGGCATCGTCCTGTACCATTTATTTTATTTAAAGTGATATTAATCACTTATGATCTTGGCTTAAGTATTTTCTACTTGGGGCTAAACATCCTATTATGTTTGATCTGCAGGCCATTTTCTTGAATGTTGTTAGTGGGGTTACTCTTGAAGAAACTGCTGGGGATCTTGCATTAGCTGCAGCAATTTGCAGCAGGCATATCTTCTTTGCTTAGCTTACCTTGTTAACCTTTCCATTGTTTATATTACTCCCTCCATCCCAGAGAAAGAATCACAATTTAAAATTTTAATTCAAATTTAGCTTTAAAAAAATAAATAAATGAAAAACTAATTATCCTTGTGAGATTTAATAATTGTTCATGATAATATGCATAATGTTGCATCAATTACAATTTTTTTTTTTTTGTAGAATTTTATATGGGTAATCATTTTTCTCAAACTTTTGGTCAATGTTCAATCAAAGTGACTTGAAAAAATGAAACTCTGACATTTTTAGGATGGAGGAAGTATGTTCTATTCCAGGCATCTATTTGATTTAAAATTGAATTTCCGTGGTAGGAGTAAAATAATTGGTTATTGAACTAGTTGCCATTTATTAAATCTAAATAACAAGGCCAAACCACTTGTCCATTACTAATGTTTGTTGTAGATACAATATTAACATTATGTATATATACGTTATAGGGCTCATTCTATCGTATGCTTTCATTTACTTTTGAACAGTTCTCCCCCCCACCCGTTCCCTTATCTCTCTCACGGCGCCCAGATGACCTGCTTTTATATGTTAAAACTCCTTTCTTTTTAGTTGATACTAACATACTCCCTCCCTCTCTCAACTGGTGGTGGGGGTGGTGTGGGGTAGGGGGGAGATGGATACATACACCAATAAGAATGGTGTGAACCTTTTAGTAGTGCCTTTATCCTTTCTTATAGGCTAATTAACGTGTACTCTTGTGGGTCCAGTTTCTTGGAATTTCCTATCCCGAATGGCGTGGCATTCATTGGAGAAATAGGCCTTGATGGTCTGCTTCGCATGGTATGTGTCTCCTTGTTACTTTTTTCCCTTTTATGTCATTTCAGAAGCTCATTTATATAGTTTGCACTATTTAGGTCTTAATCTTCCCCTCTTTCCTTTTCTTCCTTAATTATTTATAGTCTAACCAACTCAGTGCTAAATATACTGCTGTTAACTTGAATGTCTGTACTATCAAGGAGGCCAGAGAGCATAACTCTGTCAATGTTCCTACTTGGATTGTGTTTGTTAGACCTGTAGGAAAACATTTATAGTCTTGTTTAATACTCCATCCATCCCGAATTGATAGTCCCATTCATCATTTTTGTTTGTCCCAAAAAGCTAGTCCCATTTTGTAAAATTGTCAGGTTAAAATCATTGAACTTCCAAAATCGCCAACCAAGGAAGAAGTGGGAGAGGGGAGGATGAGAGCGAACCGAGGAAGAAGAGGGAGTAATGAAGTTATAATTAAACCTCATCAAGGGTAGTAATGGAATGAAGATAAGTTGTTAAAATGTTTGAATAGTCAAATAGGATTATCATTATGGGACGGAGAGAGTATCTCTATTGTCACTCTTCTAGTTGCAATAGAATACATTAGACACATCATTATCCTATATCATGTCTATTAGAGTACTAGTATGTGTGTGGATCCCATGCATAGCATTTTTAGCCTGACAGCGGCAGAGCAGAAAGTTTGACATAACTGTTCAAAGTGATTGTAATTGCTTCCTTTAGTTCTTTCTCCCAAATTTGAATAATTGTGCAAACTGTTGAGTCTTGAACAGTTGCTAATATGTTAGTTCAAGTTGATGGACATCAAATTTGAGTAATGTGAAGAAGGTCAATTATCCGACCCCTGGAGTTGCCTTATAGGTTTCTCTTTGATCATAAATTAAACTCTTGCACCTTATAGGTACCACGAATGGAGAAGAGGGTGATGACAGTGGCAAGATTGGGGTACAAAAAATGTGTTGTTCCCAAATCTGCTTTGAAATCTCTGTCGGGGATGGATTTAGGAGGATTGGAGATTTTGGGTTGTGGGAACATGAAAGAGGTGATTAACTCCGTGTTTAAACCAATGCAATGAGGTATGAGCTCGTATATTCAATTTTTTTTGAAGTTTTTCTAGATTGTTCTTAGATTCAATGATCTGTGACAATCATTTAGTAACATCATACTACCTCCGTCCCAAAAAAGATGGTCGCATTTGACTTTGGATGGTAAACACAATTCACCAAACATTAAATGTCAATCTAATCATCAAAATTCACTTGTGTAGACCATCAAAAGTCAAATGACACTAGCTTTCCGGGACGGAGGGAGTAATAGCTTTTTCTGCATTCTAATAACAAATTTCTTGCAGTCAGCAGGTGAATTGAATTTTCAGACAGTCTTAACCCTGACGGTGTGATATTATGCAACCTCGGCATGGAGTTAAATAGGTGCAAGGTAACCAATGAATCAGCCTCAAGCCCATAGAAGTACTCTAGCCAATTTTGCTTGTCAGGCTAGAGATTATGTATAAAATGATGTGGCTGTAGCAGTTTTTGGATGGTAATCACCGCTCTATGCCGATAATGCTTGTAACACCCTAACATGTATGTATGAAATATTACAAATGTGACGCAAACCAAACATGTATGTATGAAATGGTTTCAAACTGTATGCGTTATCGGGAGGGGAAGATTGTTTGATGCTTTATCCTGCACCCTCAGGAAACCTGACCCTTTTATTATGATATTGTGTATAGTCCTGTATTTAAACGTTTTGTTTATTGAGAATCTGATATTGTGAGTAACATCAGAGAAAGATGTTGAAAATAAATTAGGAAGTCGGGATTTAAATATTTTAGTGATTTTGTACGTAGCTTGTGATGAAGGTGGTTTTATGGTGTCAGGTAACGAATATGATGGCTGAAATACAGTCTGTTTGGCTTGAGGTTCTAGTGAAGATTCTGTGCCGCACCTACTGTAATAACCTGAACTTACTTTTTTTTATATTAAACTCTTAATTATTAATGGGCCAAACTTTAATAATTAGTTTAGTTTAGTTATTGGGTCTAAAGTAGAAGGCCCAATTCATTAACTAAGAAGGATTAGGAGTCCAATTTAAATTAGGGAATTGGGAAGCCCTATTAATATAAATACCCTCTCTTAAACCCCTAATATTATAATACTCTACCGAAAAGAAAGAAAAGACGGAAGAGGAAGGGGGGCGGCGATCGGTATAGATCATAGAGAGAGAGAGAGACGGTGAAGGGGAAGAAAAGTGAGGAAGGATCGAGTTCACAAAGGTAATCCTAGAACCCTTAAACTCTTCTCTTCATCTTTGTAAATCAAATTGTTGGATTAAGAAACCCTAAGTTATGGATCGATCAACTAGGGTTAAATAGTATGCAATTAAGGAAGAAAAATATGGATTGTGGAAGTGTGTGTCCTGCGTGTGTGTGCTGGTGCGCATCTGGGGGGTGCTGGTGTGCGTGTGTGTGTGTGCGGGTGTGTGTGCTGTTGTGTGTTTGTGTGTGCGTGTGTGATACAGAGTGTATGTGTGTGTACTGTAATGGGTTTGTGTGTGCGTGTAAGGGCAATAGATGGTGGGTGTGTGTGTGTGGGTTGATGGTGGGTGTGTGTGTGTCTGAAGTGTGGGTGTCTGAAGTGGTGGGTGTACCAGAGTGTGTGTGAATCAGAGTGGTGGGTGTGTCTGTCAGTAGGTGTACTCAGTAAGTGTGTGCAGAAAGTGTGAAATCAGTGTGTGTAATTTGTGTAGTGAAATTGAGAATTGAGGATTGACTAATAAAAACCCTAGGGGTGTTGTAGTCATTCTTAAAGTTATTGGTTAACTAGGAAAGAGGTGATAGGTGACTAAACCATGAAATTAATCGAGTAAAAAGAAGTAAATTGGGACGGAAGTAAAATAGTATTTTTTTTTCATGTCTAAGGCTAGACTATTTCATGTTGTAGATTGTCCAAGCGGAATAAAGCAAGCTAGTAGAACACGAAGCTAAGGTAAGGGATTACGCTCTTAGTTGTGTATTGATTCTTAATCCTTTGTTAGGATTCCCAATCTCAGTTTTTATAAAGTAAACTATCTGTGTGGCTAGATAGTCTTTTAAACTATTCCGTTCTGCGAATTGTTCCGTCTTTTGTTATCCACTCTATTGATATGGTTATTGTTCAATAGGGTTATCATGTGTATGATTGATTTTGTAACCTTGGTGTCCAAGTGAGATGTGTATCTTTTAAAAAGTGATCAAGTAAAGTTTGTAAAGTTAAGCTTTGTGTTGTAAAAGCTCTTTAAAGTGAATTCTTTTAATAAGTAAAGTGACTACAGTTATCCATAATCCCGAAACGGATAAGTGGACCCCTTACAGTTATCCATAGTTCTAAGTTGAACATGTGGACCCCTTTGCGTTGCTTGATGAAGTAACGTAGGTTATCATGATATACCGATTTTGGGTGCGGTCAGTAGAAACCCGAGCCCTGGGTACAGCACGTGCTTAATCCCTAAATGAAGTAAAGTAAAGGAAGGAAAAGTAAAGTGTGAGTAAAATGTTGTGTTTTGCAAACTGCCTCTGAAGCCACGTGTTTTCAAGTAATTAATTGTTTTTCATCAAGTAAATGTTTCTTTTCAAACTGAGTGTTAGTTTGATCCTTGAGTTATATCCGTTCATTGTAATTCATTGTTACCGTTCGTTTCGGTCATCTCCTCTTAGTACCCGAGGGGATACCGTATGAACTTACTGGGCATTGTTCGCTCATTCCTTTCATTTTTTTTCTCTCTCCAGGTTATAAATAAGCAGATCAAGAGTCGCAAGGTTTGGCGGCTTAGGAGTTATCTTTTAAATAAAGTTAATTAGTGGTTATGTTTCCGTTACGGTTAAGTTATAAACTTTACTTTCAGTTAGTTCCGTTTGAGCTAGTGGTTTGTACTAGCCGTTGTGGATTTGAACGTTGGTTAAAGTTTGAATTGCGGTTATTTGTAGCAGTTGGGCATTCTGATTATGGGAATTATTCGTATTAAGTTATTATTTAATTGTAGTGAAAAGTTGGGGTGTTACAACATCCCTTCCCTTGGTCGATATGGTATTTGGTTCAAGAAATCTACACACTTATGTGGAATTGATGATCATTAGGATAGATTATTGTAAAGGCTGTTTTCTTTCTTGGTAAATTCTACTTTTTTCTTTTTTTTTTTTTAATTGACTGCAACACTTATTTTGATAAAGATAAATTATTAAAATGTACTTTTTTTTTGTTGCAAAATAATACTCGCTCTGTCTTGGAAAGATAGTCAATCTTTTTTCGTTGTTACTATTATGAAGGAATTTTGATCAATAATTAGGCATACTATTAATAATCTAAAAATTGGTATTAATAGTATTTATAATTATGTATTAATAACAAATTTTGAATTTTTATTAGAATAATTAAAAATAACTTTAATTATTACTTAAAGTTCCTTCGTAATAACAACGAAACGAAAGGTAGTGGGAGTAGTATTAATTGCATCCCATGTGTGAAAATTATGAAATTATGAAGCAGAGAAGGATTATTGGGCTTCGAAAGCCCATCTCTTGTTTTGGTATTAGGTCGTCTAGCCAGTACACCATAAGCCCAATACACGTCCAATCAGACATACGTACCCAACTGAAAACTGAAAAGTTTCGGAAATGAAGCTACGGACGATGAGGCAACGGCAGTTCCACCACCTATCTGTAAACCTCCGCCACCACTTCCTCCGCCGCGGCTACGCCACCAAGTACAGCGGTCGAGTAGTCAGAGAAACGGACAACGGCCGCGTATTCTCCGTCGAAGTTGAAACTCCCAACATCCTCACCGACGTTAGAGGCTACGCCCTCCCCCGCCGCGACCTCATTTGCAAGGTCGCCAAAATCCTCCAATCCCTCTCCTCCGACCCTTTCCTCGACCTTCTCGACTACTTCGAAACCCTAACCGTAAACCTAACCTCCTCCGAAGTCTCTGAAATCCTTAAATCACTTCAATCTCCAACTCTCGCTCTCCAATTCTTCCGATTCTGCCCTTCCTCCATTCCTAAATTCCGACACGACTCCTTCACCTACAATCGCATCCTCCTCATCCTCTCCAAGTCAACGGCATGCGATCGGTTGGATTCCGTCCGTCGGATTGTTCACGAGATGGAGGTTTCTGGCGTCCGTGGCAGCATCTCCACTGTCAATCTGTTGATCGGAATTTTTGGCAGTGAAGATGATTTGGCTATGTGTATGAGATTGGTGAAAAAATGGGAGCTTAGGATGAATAATTACACATATAAATGCCTACTTCAGGCATATCTAAGGTCTCATGAGTCGAGAAAAGCCATGGAAAGTTACAATGAAATGAGAAGGAAGGGTTATAATTTGGATATATTCGCTTATAACATGTTACTGGATGCTCTTGCCAAAGATGAACAGGTCTGTACTTTATAATGTTTTGATTTATGCACAATATTCGGTCTGGTCATTCAGTTCTTCATAGTAAGCTAGAAATGTTTTTCCTTTTAACCGGAAAAAAAAAAAAAAAAGTAAGCTAGAAATACAGCTGCTAGTTAAGTTTTATTTGCTAATGAATTTGAATTGGAACACTTTTTTTTTTCCTGCGTTAAGGTAACATAACAATGTGGTGGTGAAACTATATATGAATATGATTGTTTGATTGAACAAGTCAATTTCTAGAACTGTGGATTTTATTAACAGTCAAGATTTGATCAAGGACCTAAGTAAACATCTCTGAAATACTATGGCTGATTGGATGAATTAGGATAAATGTTCTTTGATTGTGTTACTTTCATGCTAGTGCATATAGGACTAAAGGGCGAGATAGTTCGGAGTTTCGGACTGACAAACTGGAGCTTCCACATAGTAACCTTTGCATGTTAAAATGCTGTTCTTATATTTTGAGTGTATAACATGTTTTTGTTACCAAAATAATCTTTCTAAACTAGCATGCACTAAGCACCCAGACAGCTGATATGCCAATCCACTTACAGAGTCAGATTGGTTGTCAGAGTGTACAATATTCTTGTGTGTATTTTCACCTCAAAGGCTCAAAAGAATGTGGGAAGTCTTATAAACACTATAAAAAAGTTTATTTAGCTTTACTGTTATCAGTTAGTAGTTTATGATTATCACGTGATTTTTTTTTTTTTTTTTTTTTTGCCACCTTGGTAATCTGATATGCAGCATCTTGATAGGTTGATCAAGCTTACAAGGTTTTTGAAGATATGAAGCGGAAGCATTGCGAGCCTGATGAGTACACATACACTATAATGATAAGAATGACTGGGAAACTGGGGAAGCCTGACGAGTCACTGGCACTATTTCAAGAAATGCTATCAAAAAATTGTTCTCCGAATTTGATTGCTTATAATACCATGTTACAGGTGCTCGCAAAGAGCAAGATGGTTGACAAAACAATATTTCTCTTTTCTAAAATGGTGGAGAATGATTGCCGTCCCAATGAATTTACATACAGTGTCATTCTGAATGTTCTGGCTGCTGAAGGGAAGCTTGGGAGACTTGACGAGGTGGTGGAAATATCAGGGAAGTACATGACCAAGGCCATATATGCATATCTTGTGAGGACACTGAGTAAATCAGGCCATGCAAGTGAGGCTCACCGCCTGTTTTGTAATATGTGGAGCTTCCATGACCAGGGAGATAGAGAAGCATACTTGTCCATTCTAGAGAGCTTATGCAATGAGGGTAAAATGAGTGAGGCTTTGGACTTATTAAGTAAGATCCATGAGAAGGGAATCAGCACTGATACGATCATGTACAACACTGTGTTCACTGCTCTTGGGAAATTAAAGCAGATACCCCACCTTCATGATCTGTATGCAAAAATGAAACGTGAAGGTCCACCACCAGACATTTTTACTTTCAATATATTGATTGCCAGCTTTGGTAGAGCTGGAAGGGTTGATGATGCTATTAAAACTTTTGAAGAACTTGAGAGCAGCAATTTTTCGCCTGATATTATCTCATACAACTCTTTAATTAACTGTTTAGGGAAAAATGGTGATCTTGATGAGGCACACATGAGGTTCAAAGAGATGGAAGAGAAAGGCTTGAATCCTGATGTTGTAACGTATAGTACACTGATTGAGTGCTTTGGCAAGACAGACAGAGTTGAGATGGCTTGTACATTGTTTGATGAGATGCTTTCTAAAGGCTGTTACCCCAATATTGTAACGTACAACATCTTACTAGACTGTCTAGAGAAGTGTGGAAGAACAGCAGAAGCTGTGGATATGTATGCGAAACTAAAACAGCAAGGGTTAACTCCAGATTCTATCACATATTCCATACTTGAAAGGTTGCAGAGTGGGTCACACAGGAAATTTAGAGGCCGGAGGCAGAGTCCGATTACTGGTTGGGTTGTTAGTCCTTTAAGGTGATGAACATGAGTATGTATTAGAATACATACCAACGGAAGTTCTGAAACCAGCTTGGTACATTCTCATTCTCCATCATGGCTGAGCAGCGATTATGTTGACTGGATTCGTGGGAAGATCAAATTCCCTCAATCGTATCCGTCTTTTACTCTTTTTGCATGCATCATCTTTCCGAGCATAAGTGAATGGCATATTCTGTTATGCAGAGTTGTAAATTAAGGGTTCCTTCAAAATGTAACAGTTACAATCTTTCTTGGTTGGGGGCTTATCCGTAGGAAAAAAAAAGATCATGAGGAGTACCAGGGTGTGGAATTCAAATCATATTTTGAACAGAAAAGGCTCAATTCGAAGCCTGTTGGGGTGGAATTTGAATAATCAATTATCACACCGTACTGTAGATACAACAAATATAGGAATATGCTTTCTGATTTCAGAAGAAAATTGGTGGATGTTGCCGCATGGTAGCCTCATGTAAATGATTTGTTGTGTATTCCGAAATCAAGCTCTCAGAGAGAATGAGATGTATATGCAACTTTGGTGCAGAGATGACCTCAGAAGCCATTTTATGGACTTAACCGAAGGTGGTATACTGATCGTCACGAAACTCAGTAAGTCGCTTTTACCCCGGGGGCGGACCTACATTGGTACGAGTGGGTGCTGTCGCACCCACTTGATTTTTTAAAATATTTTTTTTTTTTTTTTTTTTTTTAATTTTTTACATATACATTGGTTACATATCTTACTGTGCAAACTTATTCCAAATGGCCCTCGTAGAGCTGATGGTAGTTTCTTAAAAATTCCACATGAAAGTCAAAGGATCAAACCCTTCCAGCTGTTTTCTTTTTTTAATCATTTTTAAACTTTGATCATCACTTTGTTTTTTCAAACTTTGATCAGCAGTTGAATTTTTTTCTTTTTTTAATCATTTTTAAACTTTGATCATCACTTTGTTTTTTCAAACTTTGATCAGCAGTTGAATTATCATTAAAATCTAGAGTTTTTATTTGTCATTAAACTGTTTGCCTCTATTATATTAATTATATTAAAGGGCTTTAGAAAAATATATACTATCACATTTGAATTCTTGTGACCATCTCACTTTAACTAACATATAATTTTCATTTATTATTCATTATTTTTTTCATCATTTATTATTTAATAAAAAATAAGTTTAAATCATAGTATATGAAATGAATTACTCTTTTAAGAATAATTCATAAAATGCAATTTAAAACAATGTCATCATTAAAAGATCAATAATGTAAATATTAGTTTTTTTTTTTTTTTAATTTTTTATGATTTACTAATTTCAAGAAAACTAGTACAATAAGATAAAACATGAGTTAAAAATTAGCAGGTGATTAAACAAAACTTATGTTTTAAAAAATGTTCTTCATTTTTGTGTTGGATTTGTGAATTATTAGTTAAAATTTGTGATTTTTTTTTTGGCACCCACTGAATATAATTCCTGGGTCCGCCACTGTTTTACCCCAATTGGTCTTTGAAAATCTTTTCTTTGTTTCATCACGACTTCTTCTGCAATTTGAATGCAGTAAACAGTTAATAGATGCAAAAGGGCAGGTTGCCTTTTGAAAGAAAATAGAAGAACTTGAGTTTTGATTGAGCAATTATTTATAATTTTCATGTTCCATGATTTTGCACTCGGTGATGCTAGAAGGATTTATCTTGATAACCATTCTACATTCATTTCTGTTAGTATTTTCGTTATCCATTTTTAATATGTCTTCTTTAGAAACCTGCAGCGAGGAAAGGGCATTCTAGAACTGGAGTTACTGGACTGCCAAGACACTCAATCTTCTGCATACTTGCCTGGCCAGACCCAATTAATTTGGCCTTGCTCATCTTAATGACCAAAGATCTCTTGCTGCTACGGTGCTACCAGGTCTTTCAATCTACTTAAGCCTTCAAGACCCCTGTTTACTGAATCATTTGTAGTTAAAACGCATATGCATGGTGCCAGGGCCGGATCTGAGCCTGCATATATGGGTGGGAGTGCACCCATTGAATCAAATGATGTGTCTAGTTTAGTGGTAATTTGTCAAGCTAATTTATCTTAAACGTTGTTGTGAGTTCGAGTCTCATGCCAAGCTGTTTTCTCTTCACATGTTATATTTTAAATTTAAAGCTTTATACGGAGTAGTATAATTTGTGCAACCAAAGAGGTCACTGGAGTTGATTTTTTTTTCTTTTTGCGCTGGAGTGGTTGCCGGAGTTGGTGGTCGCCGGAAATGGTGGTTGCCGGAGTTGTTGACCGGAGAAGGTGGTAAGGGGTAGCCTAAGGTGATAATAGTTGGAGAGAAAATAAAATGTTGAGGAGGGTGGACATAGTAAAATGTTGAGGAGGATGTAAGCTAGGGACTATATGGTTAGTCAAAATATTCTTTGTCTTGAGATGTAAATTAGGTTATGTTCAGGGACTATATAGTTAATGCCCCTTCCCATCCTCCCCCAATTGACAATCGACTCCCCATAAATTTACCGAATCCGACTTCCCATATACTCCAGTCGAAGTCAACGGCTTGCCTGATCCGGACAATGCCCCCTTTTCAATTAAGAATCGGTTCGTCTGCACATCCATCCCCAGCTCCGACTCAATTTCTGCTTTGGGAAAAGATGGTTTCGAACAATTGATGACGCCACGGAAATTGGGGTCAATATAGTGGATGGATATCTGGCTTTTGTCAACGGTTCACCTGTAACACAACAAAGACAACAAACCGTCAAGGTCAAGGCCGGGTTTGATCCCAGCTTAGACCCTCGGGCGTAAGACTAAGATTCTCTTGAATATCTAAGAACAAGGCTTTGAATGCCTTGGGAGGGAAGCTTAGGGTTCTCTGTGTGTTTTGAGTGTGTGTAGGGTATGTTGTTCATACCTGAGAGAGTGGTAGAAAAAGGTTTATATATGACCCTCTCTTGTCCAGCGATCTGACCACTAGACCATGCATAGACTTTACCAACCAGGCCACGTGTCGCCCTATGATAGGTCGGCAGCTCGGACAGGACAGGCTTTGGCCAAAGCATGTCTTGACGTGACAGGTTCGGCGCCATACAGGGTTGGTAGTCAAGGAAAACCATCGGGCATTTAATGCGATAGGAGAGGTCCCCGCAGGCCATTAATGCTGCCTTTATTGCGGACTCGCCGAGGTGGCGGCCTCGGGGGGCTGAGAGCTAGTCTGAGAATCCATCTCGGCTCGTAACTGCTACTTGACCTCGATCTCACTGAGGACAGGCCGAGGTTGAGTCTACTTGGTTGACTTGAACCGGTTCTTGAATGATTCCGGTTTGGCTTGTGCCCGGTTTACCTTCTGAGCCCGGTCCAACTGGCGTGGGCTCTTCAACAATATATACAAGTTGCTTAAGATTCAACAAAAGGAGTACCATTATATTGGTCTGGGGAAAAAATTGTCCTACCCTTTGATCTTAACAAGGAGAGTTTCTCAAAAATCAGATATCCATTCGGTTGGGATATTGCTGGCGGACCAAGAATTTACAATTGGGGTCATCCTTCCCGGTACTATGATTCTTTACAAACTGGACTTACACAACTTAGGGGACGTTCGGCACTGACTCATTCATATGTTGGAGCAACCGAGCTTACCCTATGGTTGTTGGATCATAATAACTTTGAACAGGGGGTATTTTCGGCATGGGATAAAATCAGGATTCGTGTTCCAATCTGACTGTTCCTACTGGGTCTTTCCCAGCCGAGCCGGAGACTAATAAAATTGTGTTCACATTTGGCCGTACCATGCTGTATAAGCCTCTGGTTGGTTTTCATATTCCTGTTTATAGTTATGCTTGGAATCTAAAAGGTGGGAGGCCCTCGACAATGATTACTTGCTTCTTCTTCTGTTCAAGCAGTTTATAAAGATTACTCGCAGATATACTACTTCCATGAATATAATATTCTCCCGCTGAAGGATATATTAGCACCAAAATAACTGGCTTGGATTTGTTTTTTGCATTATTGGTAGCCAGTTTATAATTTGAATTGAATGTTCACCAAGTAGTTATTTAATTCCTTATTAATTATTTTCGTTATTTGATTAATTGAAATTTCGATCACAAGTGACCTGCCACTGTTTGTTTATTTATATTGTTGCCTTATTGGTTTTGCTGAATTCATGTTCGTGAGTTACAAGCATGGAATGATCATAATGAGTCTTGTTTTAGACAGTCTATGGGCATCAAATCTAAATTGGAGGAAATCATATCATGTTAGCAAGTGAAGATATATGTTGAATTATACAGCGATCGGTGAGAATGTGCGCCTTTGAAGGTTTATGCAATGGCGTGACGACCTCACAATTACTCCCTCCGTTCTTCTTGTTCCAAAATAAATGTTCATTTAATTTGTCAGTTTTTTTAACGAGTGTTTTGTTTGTTTGTATAGTTGTTGTACCACGGTTAAAATGTCCTAAGATTATTTCTTTAGAAACACAACATTTATATATTTTGGAGGGACTGGAATGGAAAGTGTAACTTTTATTATGAGATGCAGAGAATATGATTTGAAATTTTGTATTGTAATCTTGTGTATGAGATTTTGTAATGTCTGCACACTTCATTTTTTTTTGCTCGCGCACCTACGGTGGGGAGGTTATGATCGCATATTAGAATTGATGTTGATGAGCGGGCACTAATCTTTCTATTCTGGGCCAAATGCAGGCAACCTGTGCCCTGAATACCGTATGTGTGAGTTTGCTGTTGGTGTCAGAGTCTGTTTCGAAAGGGCGGCCTGTCTGATGAGCAAGTGTGGGCATTATGTGAATTGAAAAGTCTCATCCCATACGCATGGTATCCTGGAGCTTTTCTTTAAAGGATAATCCTCGCTGTTGTAAGGTTGATTCATGGCAATTTCAGTTTCTTTTTTTATACTTCTCATTTTCCGTGTTCACTTTATTGAGACTTGTACCAACAACATATACATGTAGAGTACTATCTTACGAACAATTAAAACATCATGGTTAAAGAGTGTAATAATCAAACTCGACACTATTTTAAAACGAGTTTATTGCCAATTTGACCTGCGTACTATCAAAATCTTGATGAATTGCCCTCGTACTAAAGAAACTCACACAATTTAATAAAAAATTGCCCAAGGATAACGATGACCCGTTAAAAATCTAACGGGCTGTCAATATATGTTAAAAATTTAACTGATTTACATTTTAAAAAATTCAAAAAATCAAATATGCACTAGATCCAGATTTAACAAAACCAAAATCAATGAGATTCATGAATCAAATTATTTCCCCAAAACAGAACTGATCAATCGCTGGATACCCATCTTTGATTTCCTCAATAACCCTCTCTGTAATTTTGTCCAATAAAATTCCCCACCCAAATACACCCACCATCCCTCACAATCCAAAGCGTTGTTTGTTAAAGCCCGTTTCAATTCCAATGACAACACATGCTTCTCCTTCTTCTTCACTGAGCCAAGAAACCAGTCAAAATTTTCACTTTTTAACCAAATTGAGCCGCTTGGAATGGAATTCAAATTCCAATACCCCCAATTCAGTTCTTGGGCACCCTTCATTTTCACCCAATTTCTTCTTTGATTCCAAAACTGATAATTTGGTCTCCGGCAAAAACAAGAACAAGGTTACAGCTTCACTGAGTCTGAATCGTAGTAGTATTGAGGGAACTTTGTAGCCACACGGAATTGAAACGGGTTTTAACAAACAACGCTTTGGTTCGTTGGTCGGCGGAGATGTGGGAGGGGTGTGAGTGGCGAGGTCGTGTTTGGATTTGAATCTAGATGGGTTTTGTTTTTCTGGGTTCATAGATCTAGGTTAAAGATGGGGGCGGTGGGTTTGGTTCATTGTTCGAAGGTGACCTTGAAGGACGGGGTGGTGTGGGAGGGTGGGGGCCGACGGTTGGTTGGGGCGGAGATGAAGGCAGAAAGGGTGGGGGTTGGGCGGATTTAGGGTAGGAAGGAAGATGAAGGGGAAAGGGAACAGGAATGGAAGAATAGAACAAACGTTTGGGGAGGGGTAGGGGGTTATTTGAAAATTATAAAGAGAGAAAATGAGTGGGGATAAATAGTGGTGTTGGTTGAATATAAATATATTAAAACATTTCCATTTTAGACAGTGTCACTTGTGTTGGGACAGACCGAAAAGGAAATAAGTGTCACTTGTGCTGGGACGGAGGGAGTATATAAACAAATGTGAATATAAAATATTTATTGGGCCTTTACGACATTAATATCAATATCAGGGTCATATTTGAATTTTTTAAAATGTAAATCAGTTAAATTTTTAACATATGTTGACAGCCCGTTAGATTTCTAACGGGTCATGTTTATCCTTGGGCACTTTTTTATTAAAACCATAGTACGCAGGTCATAGTGTGAGTTTCTTTAGTACGAGGGTAAATCGTCAAGATTTTGATAGTACGCAGGTCAAATTGGCAATAAACTCATTTTAAAACCGTAAGAGACAATTATTCCACATCTACTAAAACGAAAAATATGAACCGGTATATAGACATGAGGAGTTACTCTCTTTAGTGCCAATTGATTTTAAGGTGAAACCTTTAATACAGTCCATTGCCGGCCTAGTCCAGCTCATACCCCACGTGTGGCCTGATCTATGGTGGTAAATTGAAAGAGAATATTTGACTTGAAATTGTGGATTAAATTTATGAGTGTGTTTCTAACTGCTCTGCTAGCCACAACAGTAATAGAAGTGGAATTAGTTTTTTTTTTTTTTTTTTTAGCAAACGAGAAAGCAATTTCATTCACAAGTTAAAAAGAGATGGCACACCACATAGACTGGAGGCTCACCCCAAATAACAATAGCAATTCTCAAGCCATGCTCCGAGCAAGCACATTGGTTAAGTCCTGGCCCGTGCAGGCAACACAACTCGTTCCAAACAAATCGACACTAGGCTTCAGGCAAATGATCAACACTACATAATAACGACTTGGAAAGAGGCTTCATTTACTATGGGGGCCAATAGCCGGCCCCAATGGCTTACATGCTAACAGATTAATTACAAAACGAGAAATACTAACAGATTAGCAAACGAGAAAGCAATTTCATTCACAAGTTAAAAAGAGATGGCATACCACATAGACTGGAGGCTCACCCCAAATAACAATAGCAATTCTCAAGCCATGCTCCGAGCAAGCACAGTGGTTAAGTCCTGCCCCGTGCAGGCAACACAACTCGTTCCAAACAAATCGATACTAGGCTTCAGGCAAATGATCAACACTACATAATAACGACTTGAAAAGAGGCTTCATTTACTATGGGGGCCAATAGCCGGCCCCAATGGCTTACATGCTAACAGATTAATTACAAAACGAGAAATACTAAACTAGACAATGTCTTCCCCATCGTTTTCCCTAGTTAGTTCGTTTATCATGGCCTCCCCTTCTTTTCATGAACACACTCACTCTAACTCCATCTCCTTTCCTTTCTCCCAAAAACGGTTTAATTTATTCTCACGCCTGAGGGTCTTAGCCGGTGCAACCCCGGCTTAGCTCACGGTGTTCGTTTTGTAAGTTTAACAAGCTCTGGATATCCGAATCGCTGCGCCGGCCTTGATCATATTTTGTGGTCGATCAATTGGTTCCATTGCCGGGAATCTTGACAGCTTGTTAAATCTAAGCAGTTTCGGAGAGATTCGCCTTCCATTCACTATTTTTTGTTGGTCTCACCGGTTAAATGGCAGCAAATTCCGATCGCACCCAATCTGGGTACCCTCATATCCCCGGAGTCTTCATAGCTCCGGGAGACTCCCAACCTTTCCAACCCTCTCTTCAACCACCAACCGGAGTGCTGACTAGAGCCCAGGCAGCCCGCCTAGGCTTGCAGGTTGAAGAAATACCACTGCAGGCAGAGGATATGAGAGACGGCGTGCCGCCGACGGTGAATCGTCCCACCGGTGAACGGCTAAACATGCCCAGAAACCATCAAGTGATCTATACTCAGCGTACCACTACCGTTCCTCATGAGGAGGCCGGACCTAGCATCGTGAATCCAGCCGCGGCAATCGGGCAGGCGGCGGCGGTGAACTATCGTCTTGGTTTGTTGTTGCAGATTCAAGAGCTGTACGGAGCTTTGGAAGCCCTAGGCCCAGAGCACACGGTGAATTTACCACCTTTGCCCTCTATGCCACGTGTTCCCCTCCAGCCTTGTGGCAACCCTCCTCTGACAAATAGGAATTCCATGCTGGACGACAATGGGATTCCAGGAGATCTAGAGCAAGAAGTCTCGTCGCAGCGAGGATATAGACAGGAGGCCCGCGCTGGGGCCCCCAGAGCAGGCATTACTGACGGCCAAGGAGCAATACAGCAACCACCTCACGCCGACAATGTCATTCCCCCACCACGGCACAATCCCTCTGCTCGTCGTTCACAGGCCGAAAATGAAGATGATCAAAAATCGTCACGACCTGGGAACCCAAATGCCAGGGATGCCATACTCCTAGACCTGCAAAGGCGGGTGCACGAAATGGAAAAGGCAAAAAAGACGACGACCAAGTTAGCAAATACGATGGCCCATTTTTCTCAATGGATTCTCGAGAGCCCTCCTCAACCTACATTGAAACTCCCCTCACTAAGCAAATATATGGGGTCGGAGGATGCCCGGGATCACATCCACACCTTTGAAGCCATCATGGCCTTAGTATCTCATGATGACGATGTGCTCTGCAAAGCAATGGTCAGTACGTTAAATGGGCCCGCATTGGCTTTCCGAGCTCTTCCTCTGGGCAGCATTGACAGCTAGGACGAGTTGAGGAAGAAGTTCGTTGAAAATTTCTCTACGGCAGGAGATCACAAGAAGCGGCCCACTGACTTGGCCAACGTGAAGCAAAGAGAGGATGAAACAAGTATGAGCTTCTATCAGAGGTTTAGAACCCTTGCCGAGAAAATTGAGGGCATCACGGATGACATGGTGATGGCTTGTTTTACCGCCGGCATGGGAGACCCAAAGCTCAAGTTTGAGTTTGATGTGAGACCCCCGGAGACAAAGGGAGACATGTACGAGCGAGCTTATCGAGTTGCTCTAGCTGAACTGGCACTTAAGAAAGAGCCAAGCAAGGATAAAGGCAAGGGACGAGCTGAGTCCGGTACGGCAGATGACAAGAAGAATTATGATGAGAAAGACTATCACTCTCGACGAGGGAAGAACCGAACTCGAGGGACAAAGCATTACAGTCGCGGAACCGAGCATAAGGAAGAAAAAGTAGACAATTTCACCCCGTTAACCAGAACGAGGAAAGAAATCATGAATGTAGTCGAGCTAGATCCGCCTCGTCCCATGCAAGGACACGAGGAATCCAGGCGGGCTTCGGGGAAATGGTGTTCCTTCCATAGGGATTATGGCCACGAAACAGAGAGTTGTTTGACTCTGAAAAAGGCTATTCAGCAACGAGTTGATTTGGGAGAGTTAGAGCGATTCATCAAGAAGGACGGTAAAAGGGAGCGCTAGAACAAAGGAAAGACCGACGAGCCATATCAGGAGCGGGCTCCTCGTAAGAAAATTGGCGTTATTAGCGACGAGACGTTGTCCATTACAGCCCTGAAAATCCAAATCTATAGCCTGAAGAAAGTTCCTTTTGTACCTGCGTGGAACAACAAGGAACAAACCATCTCCTTCTCCCCGAACGAGCTCGCAGCCAGCCGAACAGCCCGAGAGCAACCCATTGTATTAGATGGACGAATTGACAATTGCGTCACCGACAGACTCCTCATTGACACAAGAGCAGCCCGGGATGTACTCTTCTACAAAAGCTTCAGGGATATGGAGTTGTCTGTGTTGGGTTTTGAGCAAACATGCACAGCGGAATAAACCCAAAAAGCCTAGATCCGATCACGATGATTAAATTAATATGGAGATGAATTTAGAACACTAACCGTGACGGAGCTTTAAAATTCTGAGATCTTCAATCTTTGTTCTTCGCGCTTCTTCGAATCACGAACGTAGGAACGACCGCAAAACTTGGATCACGAACTTTGAAGGAGTTGATGCCAACGCCCTCTATGTTTATCCACACGCGAACGAATTTCAAGAACGATTCTTGAACCGGATTGCTAGACCCAATAGAAACTCATTCTACTTTGAAGGCTATATGGAAAATCAATGTTCTTGTTCTTGAGGAAGAAGAAGAACTTGTTTTTCTCTCTCTCGGAGGCTATCTAATTGATATGGAATCAATGCATACTGATTAGGTCGTTGTTAGAGGTTTATATACTTATTAGTCCTAAACCGTTTAGGAGAAATAGGTTAAAACCCGTCACAACACGAAATCAGTTTTTGGGCCCGAACAGGGCCTGCTCGGCCGAGTCCTTTAAGGTGCTCGGCCGAGCACCTTTGCTCCAGAAAATCTGACCTTCTGATTTCCCATGCTCGGCCGAGTCATATGAGGTGCTCGGCCGAGCACCACCAGAATTCCGATTTTAGCCTTTTAAACAATTCGTCCTTTTGTGTGTGACCCCATAGGATTATATTAAGTTGGCAATGAGCCCAAACACATTTGTGCTCATAAATCATGAGCGGACTCTAGCAAGCCATCATGACTACCCAATTAATATAACTTGTATAAGTTCGTGAATCCTTTATAGAACATATTACAATCTCTTTGTTTCACGATGTCTATTGAACGTAAGCCATGGTCAATGGTCAACTTACAATGTTCAATGCTTTCTCGATCCAGAATGTATTGATAGTACAAATCTTATTTGAGCACGGCCATGCATTTCATCAACACCATTCTTCGAGTGGCCAAAGCTTAACATCTCTCTCTTACGAGGAACAAATCCCTTCTTGATTTATTACCTTTCCCTACATGAATCCGATTACGCCAATCACATTCTTTATAGCTACCCGATTAGGGGTAACGTTTGAATATGTCAAACGTAATGTTCATCGAGTGGAAGACTGTGATAATCTCAGGTCTAAAGATTCCAGTAATATAACTATATGAGACTTAATTATGACATTGTGACCATGACATAAATCTCATATGGGTCAGTCCAGTATTTGGTCTCCAACAAATACCCATAAGTTTAATTGTATCCCATACACCATAATCATCATATGATTATCCATTAAACTTATACTAACAATTAATCATAATTATCAGGGACGGGGATTATTATAATAAACATGCAAAGGATATAATAATCAAACATTCAATATCTTTAATATATAATTAACATTAATCGTTTTACAAAACGTGCCTAGAGCATACAACACCAACAATCTCCCACTTGCACTAGGCCTAATTAATGTATCGAATACCCATAGACCTAACATGACCATCATGCTTTGCTTGTGGAAGACCCTTTGTCAATGGGTCAGCAATGTTATCATCAGTCGGTACTCTGCATATATTCACGTCACCTCTGTTAATGATTTCTCGAATGACATGGTAACGCCTAAGTATGTGTTTGGACTTCTGATGGTTTCTTGGTTCCCTTGCTTGAGCAATAGCACCATTATTATCACAATAAAGGTCTATTGGATCAGCAATGCTAGGAACTACCTCTAGTTCAGTTATGAACTTCTTGATCCAAACAGCTTCTTTAGCAGCATCGGATGCAGCAATATAATCAGCTTCCGTTGTAGAATCAGCGACAGTACTTTGCTTAGAACTCTTCCAGCTAACAGCACCTCCATTAAGCACAAATACAAATCCAGATTGCGATCTAAAATCATCCTTGTCGGTTTGGAAGCTTGCATCTGTGTAACCACTTACAACAAGATCACCTTCCACACCTCCATACACCAAGAACGAATCTTTAGTCCTTCGCAAGTACTTAAGAATCGTCTTGACTGCAATCCAATGATTTTCACCAGGATTTGATTGGTATCTGCTCGTCATGCTTAAAGCATACGAGACATCGGGTCTAGTACATATCATGGCATACATGATTGATCCAATTGCGGAAGCATATGGAATCCCAATCATTCTCTTATGCTCATCAGTTGTCTTAGGACACTGATTCTTGCTTAGAGTTATGCCATGTCCTACTGGGAAATTTCCTCTCTTAGAGTTTTCCATGCAGAATCTCTTAAGAACTTTGTCAATATATGTATCTTGACTTAAACCAATAATTTCTTGGATCTATCACGATAGATCCTAATGCCAAGGATATAAGCGGCTTCTCCCATATCTTTCATAGAGAAACACTTTCCTAACCAAGTCTTTACAGACTGTAGTGCGGGAATGTCGTTTCCTATGATCAATATGTCATCAACATATAGTACCAGAAATAATACTACGCTCCCACTAATCTTCTTGTAAACGCAAGGTTCATCTTCGTTTTTGATGAAGCCAAACTCTTTGACCGATTCATCAAATCGAAGATTCCAACTCCTAGAGGCTTGCTTCAATCCATAAATGGATCGTTGCAATTTGCATACTTTGTTAGAATTTTCTGGAATTACAAAACCTTCAGGTTGTGTCATGTAAACATCCTCAAGTAAGTTCCCGTTAAGGAATGCTGTTTTGACATCCATTTGCCATATCTCATAGTCAAAATATGCGGCTATGGCAAGTAAAATTCTTATAGACTTGATCATTGCTACGGGCGAAAAGGTTTCATCATAGTCGATTCCATGAATCTGCCTATAGCCTTTCGCTACAAGTCTAGCTTTGTAAGTATGCACCTTTCCATCCATGTCAGTTTTCTTTTTGAAAACCCATTTGCATCCTATGGTTTTTACACCTTCGGGCGCATCAATCAAGTTCCAAACTTGATTATCATACATGGATTTAATTTCAGATTCCATGGCTCCAAGCCATTTATCTGAATCAGGAGCGGACATCGCTTCTTGGTAGTAAGTAGGTTCGTCATCAACTATGACTTCTACTTCATTGCTATCCGTCATGAGAAATCCATATCTCTCAGGTTCAGATCGCACCCTACCAGTTCTGCGAGGAACTTGAGTATTCTGAATAGGTTCCACAACTCTTTGTGAAACTTGTTCAGATCCAACATTTTGTTCCATGTAATTTTCGGGTTCTCGAATTTCTTCGAGATTAATTTTACTCCCACTAATTCCTTTGGAGAGAAACTCTTTCTCTAGAAAGGTACCATGACGGGCAACAAACACTTTGTTTTCCGCGCGGTTGTAAAAGTAATAACCCTTAGTTTCCTTAGGGTAACCAACGAAAATACATTTATCAGATTTAGGTGTGAGTTTGTCAGATATGAGCTTCTTAACAAATGCTTCACAACCCCAAATCTTCATGAAAGACAAACTAGGTTTTCTTCCAGTCCACATCTCATGTGGAGTCTTTGGAACAGATTTTGTTGGAACATTATTTAGTGTTAGTGCAGCAGTTTCTAGTGCATGTCCCCAAAAGGTTAAAGGAAGATCAACTTGACTCATCATGGAGCGGACCATATCCAATAAAGTCCCATTTCTCCGTTCGGACACACCATTCCATTGTGGTGTCCCAGGTGGAGTTAATTGTGAAACAATTCCACAATCTTTCAGATGATTGTCAAATTCTTGGCTTAAATATTCTCCACCACGATCTGATCGAAGTGCTTTAATAGTTTTGCCAAGTTGATTTTGTACTTCATTTTGAAATATTCTAAATATCTCAAAAGATTCACTTTTATGTTTCATTAAGTAGACATAGCCATATCTACTAAAATCATTAGTAAAAGTTATGAAGTATTGATATCCTCCCCTAGCATTGCAACTCATTGGTCCACACACATCAGTATGTATGAGGGCCAATAAGTCATTAGCCCTTTCACTACTCTTAGTAAAAGGTGCCTTAGTCATCTTTCCAAGTAAACATGACTCACAAGTTTCATATGATTCAAAATCATGTGAATCTAGAAGTCCGTCCCCATGGAGTTTTGAGATACGCTTCTCATTAATATGACCAAGACGGCAATGCCACAAATAAGTATGATTTACATCATTAGGTTTGGATTTCTTATTTACATTATAAACATTCTCATTATTCCCATTTTCAACATCAAGAACATAAAGGCCATTAAATGAACATGCAGTACAATAAAGCATATCATTTAAATAAATAGAAAACTTCTTATTTTCAATAAGAAACTTAAAACCTTCATTATCCAAACAAGAAATTGAAATAATATTTCTACTTAAATCCGGAACGTAATAACAATTGTTCAAAACAAGAATTAATCCGCTAGGTAAAATGACATCATATGTTCCTACGGCTAATGCAGCAACTCTTGCTCCATTTCCCACGCGTAGGTCCACTTCGCCATCTTTAAGTAGCCTTCTATTCCTTAGTCCCTGCACATTTAAACAAATGTGAGATCCACATCCAGTATCTAATACCCAGGAGCTAGAAGTAGAGAGTAGAATATCTATAACATAGATACCTGAAGTAGATGCAGTCCCACCGCTCTTCTTCTTCTTTAACTCTTCCTTGTAAACCTTGCAATTTCGTTTCCAATGTCCAATCTCATTGCAGTGGAAACAAATTGCATCCTTTTGGGAGGCAGGTTTAGCCACATTAGCTTTGGCAACAATTGTCTTGCTAATCTTGGGTTTGACAACTTTTGTCTTTCCCTTTCCTTTGCCTTTTGGCCCCTTTCCTTCCTTAGATACAATGAGTACAGGAGCGGTCTCTTTACCGATTTCTTTTCTGCCTGCTTAAGCATCCCATGCAATTCAGACATAGTCTTATCCATCCCTTGCATATTAAAGTTCATGACGAACTGATTATAGCTTTTGGGCAATGAATTAAGAATAAAATCGGTAGCCAACTCAATCTCAATTGGATGGCCAAGCCTCTCTAGTTTCTCAAAGTAAGCCTTCATTTTCAAAACATGAGGGCTCACAGACTGTCCTTCGCTCATCTTGCATGAGACTAGGGCAGCTATGGTGTCGAACCTCTCTTGCCTTGCTTGTTCTTGGAACATATCTTTCAATGTAGCAGCAAGGTCAAATGCTTCCAAGTGTTCAAGAATCTTCTGAAGTTCTGAACACATGGCCGGAAGCATAAGACAACCCACCTCACGAGAATCATTCACATGTTTCTTGTAGGCGTTTCTCTCATCCTTGGGTGCATTAGAAGCAGGTTCTTCTTCAGGAACGGGCTCATCAAGAATATAGAGCTTATCCTCATGCTTTAGAACAATTCTAAGGCTACGGATCCAATCCGTATAGTTAGCTCCATCTTCTTGAAGTTTCTCCTTCTCAAGGATAGATCGCAGTGATAAATTTGTATTCTGAGCCATTATCTACAATTATGCAAACATATAATTAAATATAAGTACCAACTTAATTAAAGATATTAAATTAATAGTATTTTACAAATACTCCCACTAAATTATATAACCTTCATATACATCCAATGTATAATATAATTTGAATGGGCTAAGATCCATATTTCACTTAACTTTGAGTCGGCTAGGGCACGACTGCTCAAAATAAGTTATTTAGGTAGACAACTCCTTGTCAATCATATCGTATATGACTCTTAGATCTTTTATGAGATTTTAGATATCGTATATCTAACATGTTTTAATCTCATATGTGCCTTAGGCCCAAAACTGTTTTGATAGCCTAATTAAGTTAAACCATTTTAAACGTATAGGAATCACTGTTTCCTCATCTTGTTCATAAATGGATAGAATCAATGCACCTACGCTAGGGCGTAACCCACACAAAACTACCCACCTACTCACAAGTGTTTTAATCATGGATTGGTACGGAACTTAAATTTTAAAGAAGGTTCATGACATATAGCATGGTCAATATTTATAGTCACATAATATAAACACATAAAGCAACGGTTAATAATTTAACTAATCTCATTAATTAAATTAAGATTTCATGTGATTGATTTATGGGGATAAATTCTTTAACACATTATTGAGAGCACGATTGTACGGTCGAAACTAAGCCAAAAGGCATCCACAATCCCGTACCAAATTTAGAAACTAGAAGAAACGACTATGTAAGGTCGAAACTAAGCCAATAGGCATCCACAATCCCTTACATAAAGTAACTCGATTCTAAATTCTTTTGTCCCATCAATTCATTACTTTGACCTTGATATTTGTTTTCAGGAAACACGGTTTCTCAAACCAGCCATCTGACAAACAAATTCAATCCAAAGTGATTTTAAACAAGCCATTTAATTTCAGGAAACACGGTTTCTAAAACCAGCCATCTGAAAAACAAATTCTGTCCAAAATCAACCTGCTCGGCCGAGTCCTCTAAGGTGCTCGGCCGAGCGCCTCTGTGTTCCAGAAAACCCTTTGCTTCTGACGACTCTGCTCGGCCGAGTCTTATAGCCTGCTCGGCCGAGCACCACGAACAGAACAAATTTTCTTGTCGAATTTTAATTCTAAGATTGCTTTCCCGATTCATTTAGGATTTGGTGTTCATAATGATCATATCATCATGTTCATAAAAACCTTGAATAAACGATTTATTCATGAATCAAAGATCATCAACAAATCAATCCAATTAATTTTTGATAATCTAAAGGAACATAATAATCAAATTATTATTGCAATCGTAGATCCCACATAACGTATTTAAACGGTGCGATTTTATGATTTCAATATATCTCATATACAAACATAAAACTCAGATCACATAAACATCTTGAATCCAAATTCATATAGCATGCCAAAACATATAATCCAATTATATCATTAACATGTTATTATTAAAATAATCATGTTGAACGGGGCTCTGATACCACTGTTGGGTTTTGAGCAAACATGCACAGCAGAATAAACCTAAAAAGCCTAGATCCGATCACGATGATTAAATTAATATGGAGATGAATTTAGAACACTAACCGTGACGGAGCTTTAAAATTCTGAGATCTTCAATCTTTGTTCTTCGCGCTTCTTCGAATCACGAACGTAGGAACGACCGCAAAACTTGGATCACGAACTTTGAAGGAGTTGATGCCAACGCCCTCTATGTTTATCCACACGCGAACGAATTTCAAGAACGATTCTTGAACCGGATTGCTAGACCCAATAGAAACTCTTTCTACTTTGAAGGCTATATGGAAAATCAATGTTCTTGTTCTTGAGGAAGAAGAAGAACTTGTTTTTCTCTCTCTCGGAGGCTATCTAATTGATATGGAATCAATGCATACTGATTAGGTCGTTGTTAGAGGTTTATATACTTATTAGTCCTAAACCATTTAGGAGAAATAGGTTAAAACCCGTCACAACACGAAATCAGTTTTTGGGCCCGAACAGGGCCTGCTCGGCCGAGTCCTTTAAGGTGCTCGGCCGAGCACCTTTGCTCCAGAAAATCTGACCTTCTGATTTCCCATGCTCGGCCGAGTCATATGAGGTGCTCGGCCGAGCACCACCAGAATTCCGATTTTAGCCTTTTAAACAATTCGTCCTTTTGTGTGTGACCCCATAGGATTATATTAAGTTGGCAATGAGCCCAAACACATTTGTGCTCATAAATCATGAGCGGACTCTAGCAAGCCATCATGACTACCCAATTAATATAACTTGTATAAGTTCGTGAATCCTTTATAGAACATATTACAATCTCTTTGTTTCACGATGTCTATTGAACGTAAGCCATGGTCAATGGTCAACTTACAATGTTCAATGCTTTCTCGATCCAGAATGTATTGATAGTACAAATCTTATTTGAGCACGGCCATGCATTTCATCAACACCATTCTTCGAGTGGCCAAAGCTTGACATCTCTCTCTTACGAGGAACAAATCCCTTCTTGATTTATTACCTTTCCCTACATGAATCCGATTACGCCAATCACATTCTTTATAGCTACCCGATTAGGGGTAACGTTTGAATATGTCAAACGTAATGTTCATCGAGTGGAAGACTGTGATAATCTCAGGTCTAAAGATTCCAGTAATATAACTATATGAGACTTAATTATGACATTGTGACCATGACATAAATCTCATATGGGTCAGTCCAGTATTTGGTCTCCAACAAATACCCATAAGTTTAATTGTATCCCATACACCATAATCATCATATGATTATCCATTAAACTTATACTAACAATTAATCATAATTATCAGGGACGGGGATTATTATAATAAACATGCAAAGGATATAATAATCAAACATTCAATATCTTTAATATATAATTAACATTAATCGTTTTACAAAACGTGCCTAGAGCATACAACACCAACAGTCTGACAGTATGCTCGTGCCCTACGCTGGTCGCTTAGAGGGTTTTACCAACCACAAGGTTGATGTGAAGGGTACGGTAGAGCTACTGGTCGAACTCGGGACTGTCCCATATAAAGTGCAAGAGCTGGTAACATTACGTCAGCAGCGATTACCACGCCATCTTGGGAATTCCCAGCCAAGTGAGACTGGGTATGGTTGTCTCTCTGCCCCATCAACGAGTCAAGTTCCCCACACCAGCAGGGATAGGGTGTCTCTGGGGACGAGCCAGGGAGTTTCTGGAGTATGTTGTAGAAACGAGGAAGGCGAAGAGGAAATACGAGCTGGATACCCCCGAGGAGAAGGTGACCATCTCCAAGACAATCAAAACCAGAGAAGCCATGAACATTGGGGTTGTAAAGGAAGTGAAAACCAACGAGGAAATTGCCAGGGAAATCATCGATCTCAAGAAGGAAATGAGCAACAAGATCAAGGAAGAAGCTCTGGGCATCATAGAAGAGGAAGTTGAGAAAATAACGGACATCATCGTGGACACCTTGCAGTTTAGGGAAGGGACCAAACTGAAACCTATCGATGAGCTAGAGGAGGTCGTAATCAACCCCTCTTTCCCCGAGCAGAAAGTTAAGATTGGGAAGCAACTGACTCCAGGAGAACGAGCCAACCTGCTTAATCTTTTGCGCGCTAGCACCGGCATCTTCGCGTGGCAAGTGGAAGATATGAGAGGAATCAGAGAAGATATAGCCATGCACGAGCTCAATGTTGACCCAGGATTCAGGCCAGTTAAACAAAAATGGAGGGCGTTTTCATCCGACAAGCAACAAGCCATTGGAGAGGAAGTAAACAAGTTGTTGCGGGCTGGGATAATCCAGGAGGCCTACTACCCGTCGTGGTTGGCAAACGTGGTCATGGTAAAGAAAGCCAACGGTAAATGGAGGATGTGCGTGGACTTTACTGACCTCAACAAAGCCTGTCCCAAGGATTGCTTCCCCTTACCAAGGATAGATAAGCTCGTTGATTTTATTGATGGTCACAAGATCCTGAGTTTTCTGGACGCCTATTCAGGCTATCACCAGATAAAAATGGCCGAGCAAGATATTGAGAAGACCGTCTTCTAGACAAGCGAGGGGACCTACTGCTACAAAAAGATGCCTTTTGGCCTGAAAAATGCGGGGGCCACCTACCAGCGGATGGTGAGCAGGGTCTTTAAAGCCCAACTTGGCAGAAATATGGAGGCGTATGTGGACGACATGGTAATCAAAACCAAGGAAGGGGACCACTGCCCTGACCTGTTCGAAACGTTCTCTACTCTCCGAGCTAACGAGATGAAATTAAACCCGAGCAAGTCCGTGTTCGGTAACCGCAGGAAAATTTCTGGGCTTTATGGTCTCCCAAAGAGGAATCGAAGCGAATCCTGAGAAGATCTCTGCACTCCTAAACATGAAGGAACCCACGTCAGTCAAAAAATTTCAGAGGCTTAACGGTCGGGTAGCAGCCCTAGGTCGATTCATCGCCAAATCGGTCGAACGATCTATCCCATTCTTTAAAACCCTCAAAGGTGGCAAGGAATTCAAATGGACGAATGAGTGCTCAGAAGCTTTCCGAGAGCTAAAAGTATACTTAAGTCAACCACCGGTACTTAGCAGCCCGGTTCTGGGGGAGACCTTGTTTATCTGGCCGCAACGGACCGAGCTGTTGCAGCAGTCCTAGCAAGGGAGCACAAGGGAATGAAGCCTGTATTCTACGTTAGCAAAGCATTGAATGATGTAGAAGCCCGCTACTTCAACGCGGAAAAGTTAGCGTATGTTGTGGTAATTGCTGCTCGGAAGTTAAGAGCATATTTTTTCCGCGCACCCGATTGTTGTCCATACTAATGCTCCATTAAGAAAGATACTGCACAAGCCCGACAATTCAGGGCGGTTACTCAATTGGTCGATCGAATTAACGGAGTTCGATATCTCCTACCAGCCGAGGAAAACTCTGCAGGCTCAATCTCTAGCTGACTTTATAGTAGAGACGACCTTTAGCCTTGACGGTGATCGACCACCTCTAGAAGTCGAGACCGAGCAACCAGGGAATACAAATGTACCATCCAATTGCTGGCAACTATTCGCTGACGGGTAGGCAGCAAAGAATTGTGGTGCGGGAGTAATTATGCTCGAGCCTGGCAATAGCGAGAGCATTGAGAAAATATTGAGGTTTTAATTCCCGACCTCAAACAATCAGGCTGAGTACGAAGCGCTGATAGCAGGAATCGACTTGGCAAAGCACACATGAGTCACAAAGCTTCAGGCTCACACCGATTCCCAGCTCGTTATGAACCAGTTAAAGGGGGAGTATGAGACCATCAATCTTGTCCTCTCAAAGTACAAGAACTTGGTTTTAGAGTTGGTGGAAACTTTTGAATTTTGGCAGATTGTCCAGGTCGCTCAGAAGGACAACGCCCGAGCAGACTTACTCTCAAAACTGGCGACGATGAAAACGAGGAGGCAGATCAGCCTAAATGGATTGAGTTTTTGGAGAAGCCGGCTATTGAGAGAGCCCAAATAATGGAGATTGGTGAAGCAAGCGAAGCACCGCCCAACTGGGTTGACAACCTTAAGAACTTCATTGAGAAGGAAGAGCTCCCTGAAGACGGAGAAACGGCGAAGATGGTGAGAAGGAAAGCTCCTCGTTTCACCGTGGTAGAAGGTGTATTATACAGGACGTCATTTGTCAAGCCGCTACTAAGATGTGTGCCCCCCGAGCAGACTCTGAGCCTGATGGAGGAAGTGTACGAGGGAATATGTGGGGGCCATCCAGGTGCTAGAACCCTGGCAGAGAAAATTATAATGATGGGCTACTACTGGCCCACGATGAGAAGGGAGACCGTTAAATATGTCAAAAAGTGTGATAAATGCCAGAGATATGCAGACATTCCCCGAGTCACGGCCATCGAGCAAACTCCTGTTGTTGGTTGTTGGTCGTTCCATATGTGGGGGATAGACATAATTGGACCTTTCCCATTGGCCCGAGGGAAATTGAAATATGCTGTGGTGACTGTTGACTACTTTACAAAGTGGATAGAAGCCAAGGCATTGGCATAAATCACCAAGGAAAACGTGCTGAATTTCGTGCATGATCATATATGGTGCCGTTTTGGAGTGCCTAAACACATCATTTCAGACAGGGGCTTGCAGTTCTCAGAACGGTTCACCACAGAATGTGCCCGCCTAGGGGTCAAGCACACGAAGTCATCAGTATCGTACCCCCAAGGGAACAGTCAAGCTGAAGCCGCAAATAAGTTAGTGATGCACGCTCTTCACAGAAACCTGACAGGACGAGCTGGGAAATGGGTAGATGAGCTCCCCCTCGCCCTTTGGACAATTCGGACCACAACCAGGGGACCCACTGGAGAGACCCCCTTCGCTCTGACCTACGGCTCGGAAGCCATGGCTCCAGCCAAGCTCGCGCTCCCTACAGCTCGGGTATCCTTCTTTGACGAAGGCTTGAATGAAGCAAGATGGAAAACTGATTTAGACCTACTTGATGAAAGGAGGCTAGATGCACACCTCGGATCGTTGAACCATAAGCAGAGAACAAAGAAGTATCATGACCAGAAGGTGAGGAAAAGAACTTTCCAGGTCGGCGATTGGGTCCTACGAAAGATAGAAGCAACGAGCAGAAAAACTCAGCAGAACAAACTCTCTCCCAACTGGGAAGGTCCTTTTGTCGTAATAAGAATAGTGCGAGAAGGAACACACATGCTGGCTACTCCTGAAGGTCGCGAGATCAAAAACCCGTGGCACTCCACCAACCTCAGAAAGTACTATCACTAGCAGCTAGCATAGTTCTATGTTTAGACTATTTGGCAAGGGTAGCTCTTTTCGAGCACTTGCATGTTTGTTCTATGACTTGGAAGATAGTCCTTTACGAGCACTCTTAATGGAAACATCCTTTTCAAATATTCTGCAACCATTGGTTAAGTCCTGTCCCATGCAGGCAACACACTACTCGTCCCAAACGAGTTCAAGCCTTGCTCCGAGCAAGCACATTGGTTAAGTTCTGCCCTGTGCATGCAACACACTACTCGTCCCAAACGAGTTCAAGCCTTGCTCCGAGCAAGCACATTGGTTAAGTCTTACCCTGTGCAGGCAACACACAACTCGTTCCAAACGAGTTCAAGCCTTGCTCCGAGCAAGCACATTGTTTAAGTCCTGCCCTGTGCAGGCAACACACAACTCATCCCAAACGAGCTCAAGCCTTGCTCCAAGCAAGCACATTGGTTAAGTCCTGCCGCGTGCAGGTAACACAACTCGCTCCAAACGAGTTCAAGCCTTACTCCGAGCAAGCACATTGGTTAAGTCCTGCCCTATGCAGGCAACACACTTGTAAGGATCCCGCCCCAAAACAACAAGTTTCAAAGGCGAAATACCAAACACGGTTAACTTTCCTAATGAAAAAGAAACGAAGTCGCCACATTTGTTAATTTTAAACCCAACAAATGAAAATGGTTAGAGAAGGTGAGTTCGGAGGTCAGGTTACACTTTGGGAAGAACATATTTGCGGTTCACCCAAAATGCCTCGGAAAGAACCGAGTCTCCCTTTTTAGTTTGAAAATGTGCATGTGTGTGTGTGTATTTAACGGAAAAGTTTCTGTTATTGGTTTTATTTGAAAAAACTTAACTGGAAGGGTCTGTTTATCAAGAAAATAGGGATTAGAGGGCAAAACAGACATTTTTCCCCCTGTTCCCAACATAGCCGTACGGATGTACAGGCCGTTTCCTGGGATTTTACAGTTCAGTCAAGAACAGTCCAGTTTCAGAGCAGAAACAGAACATTCTGTTGAAACTGGACAAACTGTTTTCATTCCAGTTTGTTTAAAACACTTTATAAATTTAAATACAACATTCCTATGCTAAATGATCATCACTTAGTCCCCAAAACAAGTATTTGGGTGTGATCATAAGCAATCATGGGAGAAAATTGAGAAAAGTTGATGAACATGCCCTTTGGGCCAAAATTGACCATTTGGTGATTAAAGATTGAAACTTTATCCCCAAGATGGCATTTTTATGACTTATTAACCTTCAAAGAGTCAAATCAACACATAAAGATTGAATCTTTATGGCCCCAAAAGGGACTTTAGAGCTAGATCAATATTGGATGATAAAGATGGAGGCTTTATCATCCAAATGATCATTATTGCCAACAAAAGCATCATTCCAACTAGACAAGAATGTAAATGACAATCAACAAGCCATGATCATCTAGGTTTGAACCTCTTCCACACAAGGCATGGAGGGCACCTTGGATCATCTCATGGCTTGGACAAGAGAAATATATAGAGTAATATATGTATATTTGCTTGAATGGACAAGTCTTGCATAAATGTAAAGTTGCTTGAATGGACAAGTCTTGCAAGTAATGTAAAAGTGCTTGAATGGACAAGTCTTGCAAGTAATATAAAGATTAACATAACTTAAACAAAGATTAAAGATAAAATAGAGTTATAGATGAAGAGAAGGGAGGGGGAGAAGGTGACTTTACCTATTTTGGTTTAGCCAATCTTCCTTTCTCTATTTTACTCTTTGTTTCACTCCTCTCACACTTCTGTAGTGATTTTGACAGAGTAATCTCTCTTATGTTGTTTATCCCCCCCTGAAATGATCAGCATGGGGTTCAATTTATAGAGGCTGAGGGTGCCCAAAGTAGCCGTACGGCTCAACCCCTCATGCGCCCAAACCATCCGTACGACTCGACTTGGCGAGCTTTTGGATTTTTCCAAGTTTAATTCCAGTTCAGTCCTGGAATATCAGGTTTATCTTAGTGAGGTCCTGGCCCATTGGTTTATCCCTCAATGGTACCAAGAATTCATCTAAAGTAGGTCGATTTCAGATTGGGGTACTTACAGAGCCCCTCGGCAACGTCGCTTTTAAAGAAAGCGGGGTTGTCGATAAATGCATCCCAATCTGATGGGAGGATGGCATGGCCGATTTGTTCTATGGCTGGACCTAGTGGTATAGGATTCCTACGTATCCCTATTCGAGGGAATCAAGCCTATCGTAGTTCGAAAAGGGTGAGAGATTTTAAGGCTACTCAAACCTATAGGCGACCGTCGAGGTCGAATGGAGAACTTAGCGTCTTAAGCCTAAGGGTGACCATTCAAGGTCGGGTGGAGAACTTGGCGTCTCAAACCTTTGGGACCTAGGTGGATATTTTTCATCATTTCCTAAGGAACGGGCGTGACTCTCCTTTGGTCAGAGGCGGGAACTCGGGCATGACACTCACTTGGTCAGAGGCGGGGACTCGGGCATGACACTTACTTGGTCAGAGGCGAAGACTCGGGCGTGACACTCATTTGGTCAGAGGCAAAGACTCGGGCGTGACACTCATTCGGTCAGAGGCAAAGACTCGGGCGTGACACTCATTCGGTCAGAGGCAAGGTTCGGGCGTGACACTCATTCGGTCAGAGGCAAAGACTCGGACGTGACACTTATTTGGTCAGAGGAAAGGTTCGGGCATGACACTCATTCGGTCAGAGGCAAAGACTTAGGCGTGACACTCATTTGGTCAGAGGCAAAGACTCGGGCGTGACACTCATTTGGTCAGAGGCAAAGTTCGGGCGTGACACTCATTCGGTCAGAGGCAGGGACTCGGGCATGACACTCATTCGGTCAGAGGCAGGGACTCAGGCATGACACTCATTCGGTCAGAGGCAGGGACTCGGGCATGACACTCATTCGGTCAGAGGCAAGGACTCGGGCATGACACTCATTCGGTCAGAGGCAAGGACTCGAGCATGACACTCATTCGGTCAGCCAAAGTCAACATGGGCTTACGTCAAGGACCGCCCTTCTCATTCTAAGTTTTTTTTTTCTCAAGATGGGCCATTCGGGTGACCTAAATTTTGCTTCACATGGGGCCACTCGGGTGGCCTAATACTTTTTTCAAGACGGTCGCTCGGGGGACCTAATTTTCATCTCACAATGGTCGCTCGGGGGACCTAATACTTTTCTCAAGACAGTCGCTCGGGGGACCTAATTTTTGTTTCACAACGGTCGCTCGGGGGACCTAATATTTATTTCAAAACGGTCGCTCGGGGGACCTAATTTTCGTCTCACAACGGTCGCTCGGGGGACCTAATTTTTATCTCACAACGGTCGCTCGGGGGACCTAATTCTCATCTTTGCTGGGCTTACGTCAGGGACGGCCAATTTTTTTGGACATTCAATTTGACTCTCAATGAGTCAAAGTCGAGGCTTGACTCTCCTTTGGTCAACCGAAGAGATTTTCTCGACACTCATTTGGTCGAAGTCGGGATTTGACTCTCTTTTGGTCAATCAAATAATTTTTAACTGGACTTACGTCAGGGACGGCCAATTTTCTTGGACATTCAATTTGACTCTCAATGAGTCAAAGTCGGGGCTTGACACTCTTTTGGTCAACCGGATCAGCATGGGCTTAGGTCAAGGACCGCCTAATTTTTCTAATCATCTTTGCAGGGCTTAAGTCACGGACGGCCTAATTTTTGTCTCAGATGGTCGCTCGAGGGACCTAAATTTTATCTCAAAAGGGTCGCTCAGGGGACCTAAATTTTATCGCAAAAGGGGGTCACGCGGGGGACCTAGACTTTTCTCAAAATGGGTCACGCGGGGGACCTAGACTTTTCTCAAAATGGGTCACGCAGGGGACCTAGACTTTTCTCAAAATGGTCACTCGGGGGACCTAAGTTTTATCTTTAAAGGGTCGCTCGGGGGACCTAAATTTTATCTCAAAAGGGTTGCTCGGGGGACCTAGACTTTTCTCAAAATGGGTCACGCGGGGGACCTAGACTTTTCTCAAAATGGGTCACGCGAGGGACCTAAGTTTTATCTTAAAAGGGTCACTCGGGGGACCTAAGTTTTCCAATGGGCTTACATCAATTGGGGACCGCCTAATTTTTCTCCGGGTCGCGCGGGGTACCTAAGCTTTTTCAACAAGGGTCACTCGGAGGACCTAAATGTTCTCAAAAGGGGCTGGACTCTCACTTGGTCAACCGGGTCAACATGGGCTTACGTCTAGGACTGCCTAATTTTTCTCCGGGTTGCGCGGGGGACCTAAATTTTCTTATCTCCTATGGGCTTACGTCACTTGGGGACTGTCGGGCAAAGGCTTTGACCAAAAATGACCACTCCGGGTACAAAGGTTTTCTTAACCTAACATAACCACTATGCGTACCAAGGTTTTCTTAACCTATCACGACCACTATGGGTACAAAGGTTTTCTTAACCTAACATAACCGCTTCGGGTCAAAACTGGTCTTACGTCCACTTGGACTGCCGGGAAACACGGTCAATTTGGTCAACGTAACTCATTACGGAGGGTTGACTACACAAACTGGTCAAATGGTGAACTTATCTCATGACGGAGGGTTGACTACACAAACTGGTCATACGTCTCTTTGGACTGCCGAAGCAAAAGCTCACAAAACTCACCCTCAAATGCCCAATGCAATTTGAAAGGGGAAAAACATTATTTTCACAAAATACACCCTCAAGTGCCCAATGCAATTGAAAGGGGACAAGCAAACACATTTTTTTTCAAAATATTCATTCCTCAAAGCAAATCTTTTAACGAAGCATGTCAGTCAAATTTTTGATTTTAATTTAACCACGAGGTTTATTATGCATAAAGTCCTTGGGAGTTTCATCCATTCCTTAGGAGTGGTCGGGAGTGGAGGACCCTTTCGTCGTTGATGTTGGGGTAGCCCCATGTCCTTGCAATTATCGATGCCGGGATAGCCCCATGTCCTTGTCGTCATTGGGGGAGCTCCATGCCCTTGCCGTTACTGATGTCGGGGTAGCCCCAATGTCATCTCTTGGCCTTTGGCGTTTGGCGTAGACCCAACATGACCTTTGAAGTGAGGTTAGGAACCCATCCCTTTTTCATGACGCACCCTTTCTTTTGCCTAGGCCGCCCTTGCGGGTTTTCAACCTAGCGGGCTACTTTTTTGCGTCTTTTATGGCACACCCTGTCTTTGCCTAGGCCTCCCTTATGGGTTTTCAACCTAGCGGGCTACTTTTTTTTTTTTTTTTTTTAATGAGTGAGCCAGCCGACTCGATGGGACGGGGACTTAAGATGTCTTTTGGAGAAAATATGCAGGGGCATTTATTTAGGCGGGAGAGAGTCCCTCAATTGTATCATGAAATAGGAGGAAGCCCCTGCTTGACAGAACATAAGTGTTTAGCTCTTTCCTAAGATGTAGAGAAGAAGACTTGTCGAGACATTTGAAATTTGTCTTGGTTAAACTTATCAAAATGATTGCTTGGATGGACCATGTTCATCATTAAGTCAAGATTATAACAAGCAATTAGCCTTAACATGTATAAATGTTGTGATCAATTAGGATTAAGATTCGATCAATGGCAAGATCAAAAGGTGTTTATGGGGAATTGGTCCTTGTCTGGTAAATTGGTCATTTATGGGACCAAGGGGAAAGGCTTGGCTACTTTTGGAAAGCCATGGTTTGACCGTTCTTTCTCATGCTGTGACCGGACCCAAAGGTTGCCTACGTTCCCTTCAGTTTGAGGAGCTCAGGTCGTCGTAGTTCGGCCATGGGCCGTCTTTTGCTGAAGTTGGCTTTCTTTTGATGTCGTCTCGGAGGACGTTGCTCGCTTCCGCTTTGCGGTGAACTCCTTGGGATAGACCTCTTGGGGTGAACCTTCTTTGGTGTGAACGGACCTTTCTTTCCACCATTTCCTTTCCTTCTTTTCATACATTCATTTCCTTTCCCTCTTCTCCTCATTTTTTTTTTTTTTTTTTTTTTGAGGGAGAGGCGAAACGTTAGCCCCAGCTTGCTGTTTTGGGCTTTGGCTCCTTTGTAGCCTCTTGGTGGAGCGTCCTCATTTCCGGCTTTGTCTTTGAAGATCTGGGGAGTCCTTTGTCATGCACACGCGATCACGGTTGAATTTGAGCAACACATCCTTGCCTTTTCATTGCCTTGGGATGCCTTTGATGTGCATCAGAAATTTGTCTCGGGAAGGTGTATCGGGTTGTGTATCGGGAATGTGTATGAGGGAAGACTTGCCATTAATGGTTTCTTCATGTCAATTGATCACAACATTCATTCACATCAAGATTAATTGTTTGCATTTAGCGTTTTTCATTTGTGTTTAGGTCCATTCGTCCTTAATGAGTCGTCATTGACTAGTATGCTTAGAAGTCAATTCATCATTTTGGGGACGTAGCAATCAATTGATAATAACAAGCAAGGCAATTTCAAGGGTAAATGTATATTGCAAATAATGTCTCAAGTCTAGGGAGAAGAGAATGAAAATGACTCTTTTATATAGATAACTTTGTACAAATATGTCCGAGTACGGACCTTTGCAAAAATAAAAAGACACAGTCCAAGACGGACTTTTGGTGAAAGTCTAGATCCTACGAGGCTGGAAGACTCATCATTTTATTTTATTTTTAGGGATGGGCTCCTATAAAGTGCGATGGTCCGTTTTCTTCCTCAATTGTTGGAGGGTTTGTCGGCGGCACATTCCATGTCTTCCACGGGGAACTCGGGTTCCTTGTCGTTGGGAAAGACGTCGCGAGGTCTCCACTTGGCTTGGCATTGCAATCGCCGGGCTCGCTTTTGGTAATCTCCTTTTGGTGGCTCCCTTTCAAGGGGCGTAACCTCTCACATGGCATTCGGCGAGGGTACGGATCTCCATTTGATGTAGCCGCCTTTGGGCCTCCGAGGCATGGGTCTCTTCTCGTGGACGGTGTCCCAATCCTGCTCACGTGGATGGAAGTCTCAGATGCCATTTCAGATGTGGGCTCCTTGGTTGATGTTTCCGGTGGACAATACCGCAAAGGACTTTAGCATTTTAAACCTCGAGGTGAAATTATAACCACGATTTGAGAGGAACGCCTCATTATCGGATTAGCCTTTTGGAAAAGAGTTGACCTCTTATTTTAAGAAAACTTGATCTCCGAATTTCTTTTTTTTTTTTTTTTTAAATGAGGATTGACACACACATTTTTTTTCTTGGGTAAAAGACTCACACATTTTCTTTTTGGGATTGACCGGGCCGAAGTTGCCTACGTTCCCCTTACCACGGAGGAGGGGGTCCCACGCGATGAGAGGCTCAGGTCACCGTAGTTCAGACTGGTTTAGAATTCTAAGAGGAAAAGAAGAACATGACTGACTTCTTGGGGGATAACGGGGATCCACCCAAAGACTTGACTGACTTTCTAGGGGACCGCGCCTATGGTTCCAACGGAAGTCTTAATGGGGACCTAGGGGACAACGCCTAGGGTTCCTCAAATTTTCAACGGGAAACTTATCGGGAATCTCGACGGGAATCACAACGGGGAACTAGGGACTATGCCTAAGGTTCCAACGGGAATCTCAACGAGGATCACAACGGGGAACTAGGACTATGCCTAAGGTTCCAACGGGAATCTCAACGAGGATCACAACGGGGACCACAACGGGATCACAACGAGGAACTAGGGACTATGCCTAAGGTTCCAACGGGAATCTCAACGAGGATCACAACGGGGAACTAGGGACTATGCCTTAGGTTCCAACGGGAATCTCAACGAGGATTACAACGGGGAACTAGGGACTATGCCTAAGGTTCCAACGGGAATCTCAACGAGGATCACAATGGGATCACAACGGGATCACACCGGAGACCATAACGGGATCACGACGGGAGTCTCGGAGGATAACGGGGATCCGCCCGAAGACTTAACAAAATCACTTAATGGAAGTCTTGGAGGATAACAGGAATCCATCCAAAGACTTAACAAAATCACTTAATTGAAGTCTTGGAGGATAACGGGGACCTGTCCAAAGACTTAACGAAATCACTTAACATAAGTCTTGGAGGATAACGGGGATCCGTCCAAAGACTTAACAAGATGACGCTAGTTAACGCAAGAATGCGATACGTCAAAGACAAGAAGCACAAATGGAGCAAAGTCATGCAATGTGCAATTATTTATTCATCCAAGTTTACTTAAAAAGCATTTTTATTCCTAACTGGTTGGAAAATATTTCTCTTCTTTTCGCAACTACTCTAATTGCTAGATCAGTGGAGGTCATCACTACGCCTATAGACCCCTCGTTTTTCACCTTCCTTGCACACTCCCAAGGATGGACTATCCCGGGCGAGGGTTCTATAGGGCAAGCGGCTTCCACCGACCAAAAGAAATGAACCTAGGGTCTAGTGTATCGCAAGATCCCCAATGCGCGCGCCATTCCAATCATGATTAAGCCCCGGTTAAGATCGAGATTCGTCTTAGGGACTTAAGGGACTTCCGGCATAACCTCATCTTTGATGAGGGCCTTCGAATCTTATCCATGGGCTTAAGGATGATTAGTATGAACCATTCATTAGGGTTTGACAACACAGTGTCACCCTATCCATAACACATGACTTAGGTTAATTATAGCCAATATTAACGCATAAGTCAAGGACCGGGTCAAAGTTGACCATGGTCACACTTGTTTTCACAAGGAGTCGTGACTTGGGCATTAACTTGGCCATAATTAATCTCAGACACGTATTAGGGACGTGGCAACGTGAGCTAGACCAAAAACCAACCAAAGTCACGGTATTTGTGTGTCACGGACATGTGTGGTTGACTCGGCTCGGAAGGGGAGGTGGAATGGACCCGTGCGCGCTCGAAGGGAACAAGAGCGCCAATCGAGCTGCATCTGGCATTCATCCCGGGTTTAAAGGGTGTTTGGAACGTGCAAGGTCGAGTGCGCGTTGTGTGAAGTCATTCTATATTCCCTTTTGAGTCAAAAATAGAAATTTTCAATCCGTTTTTCAATATTATGAACAAGACATGAGCAAGATATGAACAAATACGGACAAGCATGGAATAAGCAATTTATAAAAGCAATCAATCAAAGAATATGAACAAGTGAGGACCAAAACTTTGTACATGTAACAATTGTGCACAACCAAGAATTTTTGAAAACCAAACATTTTTACAAGAAGAGCAATTCATTTGAAAGCCATTTGTACAAATCAAGTTGTGCACAACAAAAAGAGGGTTTTGAAAACAAAGAAATTTTTCAAGAAGGGTTATGCACAATGAGGCTTTGAAAACCTATTTTATTTTCCCAAAAGATTGTGCATAACCAAGCTTTAAGAACCAAGTTTTGGCCAAAGAAAAGGAGGTACTGTGCACAAATAAGACTGTAAATTTGGAACCTGGACAAGCAGAAGCAAAAGGGGTGTTCAGAGTGTTGCTTCTTGCACAAAATTGTTAAATTGCAACATTCTGACCCCCTACCCAAAGTAGCCGTACGGCTAAGACAAGAGGGTTGAGATTTTTTCCAATTTTTCCAACTTCTGATCACCAAGCCCCAGTTTATTGCATTTCCAGGACAGATCCACCCAAAAAAGTTCAAACAGAAACATGAAACACACAAAAGCATGCACAAGGTCAACTAACGGGGGGCGGGAGTTTGACCCACACAAGAATGCCCCCGGATCTTCTAGAAAGAAGTCCGGAAACAAACTTTTCCCCAGCGGAGTCGCCACTGTAAGGATCCCACCCCAAAACAACAAGTTTCAAAGGCGAAATACCAAACACGGTTAACTTTCCTAACGAAAAAGAAACGGAGTCGCCACATTTGTTAATTTTAAACCCAACAAATGAAAATGGTTAGAGAAGGTGAGTTCAGAGGTCAGGTTACATTTTGGGAAGAACATATTTGCGGTTCACCCAAAATGCCTCGGAAAGAACCGAGTCTCCCTTGTTAGTTTGAAAATGTGCATGTGTGTGTGTGTATTTAACGGAAAAGTTTCTGTTATTGGTTTTATTTGAAAAAAACTTAACTGGAAGGGTCTGTTTATCAAGAAAATAGGGATTAGAGGGCAAAACAGATATTTTGCCCCCTGTTCCCAACATAGCCGTACGGATGTACAGGCCGTTTCCTGGGATTTTACAGTTCAGTCAAGAACAGTCCAGTTTCAGAGCAGAAACAGAACATTCTGTTGAAACTGTACAGAACTGTTTTGATTCCAGTTTGTTTAAAACACTTTATAAATTTAAATACAACATTCCTATGCTAAATGATCATCACTTAATCCCCAAAACAAGTATTTGGGTGTGATCATAAGCAATCATGGGAGAAAATTGAGAAAAGTTGATGAACATGCCCTTTGGGCCAAAATTGACCATTTGGTGATTAAAGATTGAAACTTTATCCCCAAGATGGCATTTTTATGACTTATTAACCTTCAAAGAGTCAAATCAACACATAAAGATTGAATCTTTATGGCCCCAAAGGGGACTTTAGAGCTAGATCAATATTGGATGATAAAGATGGAGACTTTATCATCCAAATGATCATTATTGCCAACAAAAGCATCATTCCAACTAGACAAGAATGTAAATGACAATCAACAAGCCATGATCATCTAGGTTTGAACCTCTTCCACACAAGGCATAGAGGGCACCTTGGATAATCTCATGGCTTGGACAAGAGAAATATATAGAGTAATATATGTATATTTGCTTGAATGGACAAGTCTTGCATAAATGTAAAGTTGCTTGAATGGACAAGTCTTGCAAGTAATGTAAAAGTGCTTGAATGGACAAGTCTTGCAAGTAATATAAAGATTAACATAACTTAAACAAAGATTAAAGATAAAATAGAGTTATAGATGAAGAGAAGGGAGGGGGAGAAGGTGTCTTTACCTATTTTGGTTTAGCCAATCTTCCTTTCTCTATTTCACTCTTTGTTTCACTCCTCTCACACTTCTGTAGTGATTTTGACAGAGTAATCTCTCTTATGTTGTTTCTCCCCCTCCCTGAAATGATCAGCATGGGGTTCAATTTATAGAGGCTGAGGGTGCCCAAAGCAGCCGTACCTCTCAACCCCTCATGCGCCCAAACCATCCGTACGACTCGACTTGGCGAGCTTCTGGATTTTTCCAAGTTTAATTCCAGTTCAGTCCTGGAATATCAGGTTTATCTTAGTGAGGTCCTGGCCCATTGGTTTATCCCTCAATGGTACCAAGAATTCCTCTAAAGTAGGTCGATTTCAGATTGGGGTACTTACAACACTGCTCGTTCCAAACGAGCTCAAGCCTTTCTCCGAGCAAGCACAGTGGTTAATTTCTGCCCCGTGCAGGCAACACAACTCGTTCCAAACAGATCGACACTAGGCTTCAGGCAAATGATCAACACTACATAATAATGACTTGGAAAGAGGCTTCATTTACTATGGGGGCCAATAGCCGGCCCCAATGGCTTACATGCTAACAGATTAATTACAAAACGAGAAATACTAAACTAGACAATGTCTTCCCCATCGTTTTCCCTAGTTAGTTTGTTTATCATGGCCTCCCCTTCTTCACGAGCACGCTCAACTTCCCTCCGTGCCAGCACGGTATCAACATTCACAGGCAGAAGCTCAGGGCCGACCCAGGGCTCTTTCTTATCAGTCTCATCCTCTCCTGCTAGCTGCTCCAGCTCGTCTTCGTTAAAGGGAATAATGGCATGGCCATTTCAGGAGAAGTCGTTAAATTGCACATTAGAGCACTCCACCAAATCGGCCAAGGTCTCGGGGTCTTGTGGAAGAAACCCTCGACCAAAGGCATCCCTCAACCCATGTCTATGACTGGACTTCCAGTAAGGAAAAGCTTTGGCTACCAAATTCTCCTCTTACTCCTCCGATTTCTCGTACTCATCAATGATGGCCTTTTTGCTTGACGAGCCAGAGTTAGCGAGTAGTTCCTTAAGCTGGGAAATCTCCGCCTCCAAGCTATTGACGCGAGCCTGGGCCTCCCTAGTACGACCCATAGAAAGGCCCAATTCCTCCTGAACTTTGTCCACCCGTTCCCTCTCCGCCTTTAAAGCCGCCTCCGCCTTCTGGGCCTCAGTCTGGCTCTATTTGGCCAAACTCTCAGCGGCAACCAATCTCTTCCTCTCTTCCTCCAGCTCCTTGTTGCGAGCAGCCAACTCCTTATCCCTCTCAATAAGGGTTGCCGCCTTGAATTTAGCACGGTCCTCCAATTCCTCGCCGGTCTGAGTCAGGCGGATAACAAGAGTGGATTGCTGTAAAAGAAAACAACGAGTTAAGACCCAAAGAAACAAACAGTAATGATGAATAAAACCTTCAATCAATACCTAAGAGATGACCAGGCCCATACGGTCGCGAAGAACGGAGGGAGGATCCATCTCTTCCTTCAGCTTCTCTAGGTGATCATGGTCGGCAACTCGGCGGAGGACGGCACGACCAAGGCCCATCCTGACTCCCTTACGGGCATTAAGATTCAATCCCCCTCAAAGGGCCACGTTCCTCAACCGATCAGCGAGCTTGTCAACTTCCTCATCAGTAGTGGCGTTAGCCAACTCCTCGCGAGTGACCAACCCTTTAGAGGCCGCTTTCTTGGCCAGAGGAACGTGGTTGTCAGAATCCTGAGATCGGCTCCTTTTCTTCGTCACCTCCTCCTCAGTCCGTCCCTGAGGTTTCTTGGGAACTTCAGCACGAGGAAGGACCGTAGAAGGGCCTCCAGTTGACTTCACCGCGCCTCCTGCATCCCTAGCCTTCTGCCCGTCAAAACTGGCGAGGGGAATGTTGGTCGGTGCTTTCTTGCTCAGCTCAGCTTGGCGAGTCTTGCTATGCTCTTTGGCCACCGACGAATTGGTGCTCTTATTTAAGCCGCCGAGCTGGCAAAAAGACATCTTGACCCTTTTCTTCTGGGTCTCACCTACATATTGCTCCCCGTGGCCGCTCATATCTGCAAGACAAAAAGGAAAATTAATTAGATCCATGAAAGAAGTTCAACTAAAAGTAGAGTCTAGATATTCACCCCCAAAATGCTCAAATCTGTAGCACGGGGCAGATGAGCCCGAACAAAACAGGCAGTCCACTTCGAACGTACTTCCCTCATGGATCACCCAACTAGGATAACGCCTATCTGGAACGATCGAGACAAGAGGCTCCACCCCTTCTTCAAAACAACCCGCCAACCCAGCTCGAGCAAAGTAGCAAGTTCGATTCTCTAGCTCTTCCCAATTAAAGGCCCAGTCATCTCGTTCGTATGGTCCGACCAATCGGGACAACGCCTTCTCCAAATCCGTGCTCCATTCAGGTTCCCACCCTTCAGATAGCCGACCAAGAACACCCTGGGAACACTCAAATTCCCAACCGTTCCGACTTTCCACCATTATAATATGATTGGCGAAAGAGTTGAGCTTCCCAGGGAACGCATACAACAAATGAGGAGCGTGGGGGACGGCTCCTAAGCACACAGTTTTGAAGGGAGGATCAGCTCCTTTGCTCTTTACTCGGGATATCCTAAAAAACTTCTTGAAAACACCCATGCACGGCTCAAAGCCGAGGTGACGACAAACGACCAGGAAGCTGGTAATCGACCTTATTGCATTAGCTACGAGCTGAATGGGAACCGATGTGGTTTCCGTCAAAAATTGATTAATGAAGGGATCCAAAGGCAACCTAAGGCCCTGCTCGAACTGGCCGACGTAGAAGGCCACTCTCTCCTTGTCTCTTATTAAAGAATCAATGGGCACACTCCCTTTGGGAACGTACGTTATTTTGTAGTCTGCTCGACTTATTCTGTACTCCGAGTAAAGTTTATTAATAATCCTTATTTGGGATGGTGTGGGATGTTGACAAGGAAAGACGCGTTGCACGTCACCAGAAAAAGGATCTGCTCCCAATAGACGAGAAGATAAAGGCACGGCCTCCCGAGCAAGTTCCTTCTCTAAATAGTCGAAACCCATGTCCCCAATGATTTGTCTGTCCACCTCGTCCCCGTATTCGTCCTCATCATCCACATACACTTGACCATCCTCATCACATCTACCATCCTCACCTCTTAAAATATCTTCATCATCACCTTCTAAAGAGCAAGGCCTTGAACTCGTGCCTGTATCAAGTAGGATCGACGTCGTGAACCTCTTTATCAGATACGACTTCCAGCTCGTTGCCCGGTACGTTTGCGAGGAGCAATTGGTCCTGAGAAGAACCCCCAGCACTTGATGCCGAACCCTCCTGAGACATACCTGCAGGATTAGCATGGGGGCCGGACCCCGTATTAAAAGCCGAGCTAGGGCCCGTTTGGTGTCTAGACCCCCTCTCCTGAGCTGGTGCGCGCTGCGACAAACGGAGAAGAGAATCTGCCCCTAAAGGTGTAATGTGTGGCTAAGTGTCTGAGGAGATGACCAAAATTCATGAAACGGACCACGCGGGAGTGGTCAGAACTCAGCCAATTCTCGTTGTTGAAGACGGGCAACCTCAAGTCGTCCCTAACTTGGTGGGACTCTAGAAACTTCCGAATGGATCCCAAACTCAATTTTTTCCAACCACCGTCCTCACTGTTATACACCAAATTGGCTGCTCATGATAGCAGAACTCCAACGACATTGCTAAAGAAATAAGCTGTTACTAACCAAGAACCCCCCGCCGTCGCCGGAAAATTTGAATTTTCCGGTGACTCTACCCAGAAACGCTAAGAGAAAAGGGGAAAAACTCGAAAATAAACGGTAAAAATAAAAGTTAAAGAAGTTTACCTTCGTAGGAAAGGAATAACCGGTGAAAAACTGATCGGAAAGTGAGGAAACGCCGAAGGACTGTTGTTGACGGAGAAAGCTTCATATATTTCTCTCTCTGCACTCTTTTAAATCGTGAGAAGAGGGTTATGGAAGGCGATAAAAGGTCTTATATAGCCCCTAAAACGGGCCATACCTGTAACGACCCCAAAACCCGTCCCTATTTACTTTATATTTTTTGGGGATTTTAATTTGACATTATGTGTGCATTTTATGTGTTGCATTATATTTCATGACTTGCACATATTGTTTGATTAATTGTGTTATTTATTTGGTTAGTAGTAATAATTGTTAAGGGAGTAAATGAATTAGTTGAAACTATAGGGTCCTTAGTGGAATTTAAAGTATAGGGGCTTAATTGTTCAACTTGGAACTAGAGTGACCTAAGTATAATTTTGGTGGCAAAAATCTTTTTATAACTTATGCTTATCACTTCTCTTCTCCCTCTGTGTTAACAAACATACTCAGCAACATTTTCCTCGTTTCTCCCTCTCTGCGAAGAAAAGGTAAGGTTTTTATCTTATTTGATTTTTCTTCTTTTTAATTAATTCTCCGTTTTAAAATCTAATTACACCAAAATGTTCAGGGTGCTGAATAGGCCATTTCTACCCGATCAAAACATATTTCATTTATACTTTTCCCGGAATAGGTAAGTTACTAATTCTCCTTTAAATGTTAAATTGGTCATATACATGATATATGTGTTATATGTTGTTGAATTGTTGTGAAAAGTATTTATTTGTGATACTTGTTATTTTGGGACAAAGGGAGTATTTGGAAAGTTGGTTTTGAAATGGTAAGGGAAGTATAAGTGTGTTCCTAAGTGTGTTTCCTGGGTTCCTTTGGTTAAGGGTTATGTAAGAGGTAAGATAGAAGTTGTAGTAGTACTTTTGGGACGGTGAAACGAAGAGAGTAAAATTTAGTGCGTTTTGGCCTGTCGAGTGATGTGGGCGGCCGCCCAAAATGGGCGTGCGGCCGCACATTCCATCGGGAAGGTTTAGGGCTTGAAGGTGATGTTTTGGGCGACCGCACATTCTGGTGTGGGCGGCCGCCCAGGTGAATGGAGGGACTAAAATTGTTCCAATTTAATTGAGTTGTGATTCAATCTTAGTCTAGGTATTAGGTGATATCCTAGAGTACCTAGAGGGTCATTGTGGAACACCTTAGTGTATTAAAAATGGTTCTTTTGTGAACAATTATGTTATGGAATGTGACTAAGTATTATTAGAGAATTGTGAAACATCTTTTGATGTGTTTTGGATTAATTGTGAATGAGTGCAAGCTTGTGATGTGACTTAATGTTATTAATAAAATATTGGGTTGTGACTTTATGTCAATGATAAAGGATTGTGTTGTGAACTCTTTATGAGTAACGTGTTTACATCTTTATGATGGTTTGTGTGGTTCCCTACTTTGGAATCATACCCCGGTTGTTGTTTAAAGCAAGTATTTATTACTATGCTCTCGTGTAAAGTCCAGCTGGTAATTCTTGTTGTGGAGTCGGGCAGTGGTAGGGATTATAATGGCACACGAGCCAAGTTCATTGTAAGGCTTCTACCATTGGTTTTCCATTTTTAACCCCTTTCCTTGGGCCACGGATTGGGTTTGGGCTAGCTCTCCTTTGTGTGAGTTTAGTCACTGTTTGGGTTATGACTTTATGTCATTTCCCCCCGTTGTTGTGGTTGTTATTGTTTGGTTCCGGAAACGGTTTCAGCCCTTTGGTGCTGCTCAGTTGATACCTCTAAGATGGTTATATGTTTGATTCGAGAACCTTAGCTCAGTATCCGCGTATGAGTGTTGATTTCCGCCTTATGTGTGGTATGATGAGTTGGCTTTGCCTCTCATTTTATGTGCTAAATGAATGTTTATTGACATTGTTCAATTATGAGTATCATTTCAGCATGTAACGTAGTTGTATTTTAGTAGCTTACTGAGATTTATTCTCACCCCGTTCCTTGTTTATTTGTTTTCCTTAGATAAAGGCGAGCCAAGGGGATAGGTCATTACACAAGGGAGGACGTCGTGGTGGTTTTGGTAAGAGTTTTGGGACAAGTGTTTGTAAAGGCTACATTATGTAAATGTATAACCTTTGGGGTAGTGTAACCGAGACTTTATCCGTGTATCACCTATTTTGTTAAAGTGTGGTAATTGTACATTTGTATAAGAGTTTGTAAGCCTTCGGGCTAAGTACTTTCGTTTGTGAAAGTTGTTTGAAAGTTAAATGGAAGTCTTTGAACTTCGAGTGTGGATTTTGTTAAATTTTATGAAAGTATATTTCAAAATTTTTCTAAAAGTGTTTTATGACGTCTTCCGTGCGTGACCCAGACGTGGGGCCAAGTAGGACCACGGGTTGGGGCACGACAATACCCATGGCCCGACCTGAACTGACCGGCGACCCGACGCATAAATGAATGCATTAATGAGGGGTCCTTTCCCAAGCGTCACCTCTGTCTCTTTTTCCATGCCCTGTATACTCAAAACGACGCCACATCACCAATTGTCCCATCATCTTCCTTACCCTCTAAAGCCTGCAACCGCCAGCGTAGTCAACCTCTCACTGAACGACACGTGCCTTCGTAGCCACAGCTAGACCCCTATCCTCTCAGTAAGCGACCCGCTCGTCCAGATCACTAAAACCTTATGCTTCCAGCTCTCTCCTCGTTTCGACCGGGAAGCAGGGGGCCACTGAAAGGAACTACCCGTACTAGGTTGATCTGTCCTCGTGGAGACGACCTGGAATTTGTTGGTCCGGCCCATGCCGGTAGCTCGTTTGGAACGAGCAGTGAAGACTAAATACCTGATGGGAAAAACATGAGCCAGCCCGCCTGAACCTACGAGCTGAAGACATAACCCAGCTCGCGTGAATCACCGAGCTGGACCCATGAGAGTACAATTTCTATAAGCTCAACCCATCCAGTCATGCTAATATGAAGTATCAGCCCGTTTGGTCTAGCTCGTTCCCCCGTCGACCTCAGATCAAGGGGCCAACCTTTCGCCGTGTACCTTCTAGAAGACCTAGGCGCGTACACTAGGGCCCAGCCCAATTCGATCACTCGGGCTTCAGCCCAGAAAGAAACCCTAGTAACGATAAGGTTAGCCAAGATGACCTCAGGCAAGGACAGGGCTGACCTCATCATTCCTACAACTTGGAGAACAATCCAGCCTTCTATAAAAGGGGGCTCCAACAGCCATTTCTGGGGTACACACTCACTCTAACTCCATCTCCTTTCCTTTCTCTCAAAAACGGTTAATTTATTCTCACGCCGGAGGGTCTTAGTCGGTGCAACCCCGACTTAGCTCACGGTGTTCGTTTTGTAGGTTTAATAAGCTCTGGATATCCGAATCGCTGCCCCGGCCTTGATCATATTTTGTGGTCGATCAATTTTCGATCCAAATCTTGAGACAATCGAATTCTACTCCAAGTAAAACTTGGACACTGCCTTAATCCGGCATTTAAGAAATCTTCTCTCTAGTAATATTTCGTGCTTAGCCTTTGATATACAGAATTCGGGTTGACGACGAACGCCCCACACATCATTCTAAATCTGTGTTGAACCATCGTTGTGCAGTAAGACCAACGGCATCCACTTCATTGTGCGAAAATGCAATCGACCATTTCAAGACGAAAAAAACAAACAGAAAACAAAGAAACACAGGCTCTCACTGAGGAGAGAAAACAACGGCTCTCACTATGGAGAGAAAACAACAGCTCTCCAAGGAGAGAAATTTATTATACATCAAAAGGGAAAAAACTAGAAAAATAAATCAACAACACAATTTTTGTAATCTCAACTGAGATTACAAAAATTGTGTGTTGAATGCGTACAACAGGAATGCGCACCAAAGAAATTAAGAAAAATTGTGTTGTTGAAGAATGGAGAATAGAAGAAGACAAACAATTTTCCAAGGAAGAAGATGAAAGAAAGCGGTTAAGTTGAGAGAGAGAAGTTGCAGAGAAGTTGCATTTTCTAAGGTTTTTGTTGTATTAGAAGTGGAATTAGTTCAATCACACTTAAATATACTTGCATGTGAAGAGAGTAAATGGGTGAAATTGCAAGTGTACTTGTGTAGTTATGTTCTCAACAGGATAATGATAGAACATGATTTAAGGTTTTGGGGTTCATTTTCTTAGCACACCTACCCCAACTCAATACTCGACATAAAAACGATACCTCAATTATCAAACCAAAACGGCACCCAGCAGCCAAGTACAAAAACACATTCACATTCACATATGGCGACATTCAGGGGCGGATGACCCCCTGACTTTCCCCTTTATTACACTTTACCCCTTAAAAATAGAAACCAAATTTTAATGGTGCCCCTCCCCCCCCATAAAAGTTGACACTTTCAAACCCAGGTATATCTATAAAAGGAGTTAACTGAAACTGTTACAGTCAAAAACTAACACAACTAACTGAAACACATAAAACTAACAGAAACTAGACACAATCGGCCGCAATCGCTTGGGACTGGAGGCTGTTGGGAGACGGAAACGTCAACACACGGGAACCACTCGGGCTGTCCATCCGGCCTCTCGCGCGGCTGAAAACTTCAGGTGTACATATTTTTCTCCCTTCATCATCTCTCCCTCCTATTCTAATCTCAAATCCCCAAATTTCTAAAACCCTAATTTAGGGTTTTAAAATTAGAAACCCATTTGTATTCTTCTTGATTTCTTAGCCAATGATTAACCTTGAAACCCAACTGTCTCCGTAGTAGAATATCTATTATCGATTTCTACAGAAAACTAGCGGTGACTGAGGCTGTGTTACGTTTAATGGCGGTTATGAAGTTGACGATGATCCATCTTTGACACGAGCTAAGTAATTGTAGCTTCATGGATGATTGTGACTTCTAAGCCCTTACTGATTCCTAGAATGAATAAATGAATGATTGTGTTGAGATGTTCTCATTCCCATTGTGTGTTAAGATGTTTTTATTTTGCATTTTCTGTCCTTAATTTGACTAGGTATTTGGAATGACTGTTCTACTTTTTTAGTGGTAAGTTAGATTGAATTTTGACTAATAATTTGACATTAATTTAACAATTCTAATGAATTTTTAAAAATTGTTACTGAAAATATTTGTAGTGTTGTATTAATAACAAGTTATAGAATTTCATTGGGATCATTATTTTTTCATAAATCTTTGGTCAAATTTCAATTGAATTAATTGTCCAAGGAAGTGAAGGTAGAGGAAGAGGTAATAGTTTTGCGGGAAGTAATTATTCAGATAGTTAATTGAAGATCTCAATTTTGGTTGTTTTCCATTGTTCTTATTTAGATGTACTCTGTAAAATTTTAGGAGCTGAGCCGAGATATTTTGGGATTGCCTTATTGAATCTAGAAAGTCATTAGTCAATAAACATACCCTACTCTTTACGGAGTATATGTTTTTCATTTATAAAGATTTTCCTAGCTCTATGTAATGGATAATCGAAACCCATACTACCTCCGTCCCTATTTACCTTACAAAAATGAGGCTTTGCACAAAAATTAAGAAAATGATTGTAAAGTTGATGTGTTGTGAGTGTAGATAGTTGAGTGGGAGAGAGAAAGTGGGTAGAGAAAAGTAAGTGGATAGTTGTTGTGAGTATGTCAAGTGGGTCCCACTATTTAAAAAATGTTTAAAAGTTTCCTTTTTGGGATTTTGTAATGTAAATAGGGACACCCAAAATGGCAATTTTTGTAAGGTAAATAGGGACGGAGGTAGTATAAGTAAAATCACAACCAGAGTGTTATCTTCTACTGCCTCCCTCCCCATGCCAAGTTGGACACCGAGTACCTTCTCGGTTGGAAGCGACTCTAATGTGTCCCAAAATAATATTTTTTCGTTATATAAAATTCTGACCCCCCTGACCAAAAATCCTGGATACGCCACTGGCGACATTAGTTTTTTTTTTATAATTGAACAGTTTTTTTTTTTTTTATTAATTTTGTTACTATGCTCATTGAGCTTTTACATTGTCTGATAATCATTAAAAATGAAGGAAAGTTAGTCACGTGACCTTACATGACTAATTGAGGTAAACGTTTTGTTGATTTTGTTAACTTTTGCTTATGTGTGTGAATCTCACGTGCATATAAAAATGTGTGTGTGTGTGTGTGTGGGTGGGGTGGTCCCCTAAACCTAGTAAACACACGCACATATAACTTAACAAAGTTGTGTTAAAAACTTACCCTAAGTTTGTCAATAAGATTACATGATTGTACCAAAAAAAAAGATTACGTGAATAGCTTTATTAGATTTTTAACTATTTATTGACAAAATATGACATTGAGAAAAGTGAAAAAATTTAGTGAGAACAATAATTTTTTTTTTT